>SJYV01055533.1:0-33960 GCA_006410875.1 Neotragus pygmaeus
AGCCTGGTGTGCCGTGGTTCATGGGGTCGCAAAGAGTTGGACACGATTGAGTGACTGAACTGAACTGAACTGAACTGAATAAGGACCTCTTGTGCATATAGCACAAGAGACTCTACTCAATACTCTGTAATGGCCTATATGAGAAAAGAATCTAGAAAAGACTGGATATATGTGTAACTGATTCAATTTGCTGTATTCCTAACACTAAGAGTTGGACTGTGAAGAAAGCTGAACCCCGAAGAATTGATGCTTTTGAACTGTGGTGTTGGAGAATTCTCTTGAGAGTTCCTTGGACTGCAAGGAGATCCAATCAGTTCATCCTAAAGGAGATCAGTCACGGGTGTTCATTGGAAGAACTGATGCTAAAGCTGAAAATCTAATACTTTGGCCACCTCATGCAAAAAGCTGACTCATTGGAAAAGACCCTAATGCTGGGAGGGACTGGGGGCAGGAGGAGAAGGAGACGACAGAGGATGAGATGGCTGGATGGCATCACCAACTCGATGGACATGAGCTTGGGTGAACTCCGGGAGCTGGTGATGGACAGGGAGGCCTGGAGTGCTGTGATTCATGGGGTCGCAAAGAGACGGACACAACTGAGCTACTGGACTGAACTGAACTAACACTAACACGACATTGTAAATCAACTATACTCCAATAAAAATTACTTTAAAAATGAGTATGTAAACAACAATACCTAAGAAACTATAAAATGATATACAAGTGGAAATTATCATGTTATCATTACTAATACCTGAACTCGGTCATAAATAGCATTAACATTCTAGTATACTGATTCAAACTATCTCCCAAATTTTGTAAGTGAGTATAAGAAGGAAAACAGATGATCATTTTATTATTTACATTTTGAAAATATAAGACAGATTATACTTGTACTGGAGGGAAAACAGAAAATCTGCACTTATCCTCAAAAGTAAGTGTTTATCTCCTGCTCCTACTTATTTGGTAAAGTACAGAATGTTCATCTTCTATTTGATAAACAAAACGTAAAGATGTTAGTAATTTTATTTTAAATAAGGCAGCAGAAGAGCTGGGTTCTAGAATCCTACAAAGTTCTGAGGTTCACCTAATAATTCTACAATCTCAGGTTAAGTTACTTAACATATTTCAGTTTCTTCACTTACAAAAAGCAGACGGTGGAAATACCTCTGCCTCAGAAGACTTGTGGATAGAAATGAGTTGTCACAGGTTTAGAGCTTACCACACTGTCTGACACATAGTAAGAATGCAATACGTGTTTGCTGTTCAATATGACTATGTATGTCCTAACATGAGCATCTCAGACATATGAAATCTAAGTGATCCTTGCTTTCAAATGCAGCTGGTGAACTTGGCAACCAAAATCATCTCACCGAAAACAGCTCTACTACACTTTCACAACTTACTAGACATATTTTCTATCTTAACCACAATGGGGAGCTTGCTGGTGGTCCAGTGGCTAATATACATACTCTGCTCCTGAGCCTCAGGGGACACAGGAACTAAGAGTTTGACTGCTGCGCGGAAAAAAACAAAACAAAACCTAGTAAAGCTTTATGCCAAATTCTTGCCAAAAATGAAAGAAAGAAGTATTTACTGCTGCTGCTAAGTCGTTTCAGTCGTGTCCGACTCTGTGCGACCCCAGAGACAGCAGCCCACCAGGCTCCCCTGTCCCTGGGATTCTCTAGGCAAGAACCCTGGAGTGGGTTGCCATTTCCTTCTCCAATGCATGCAAGTGAAAAGTGACAGTGAAGTCGCTCAGTCGTGTCTGACTCTTAGCGACCCCAGGGACTGCAGCCCACCAGGCTCCTCTGTCCATGGGATTTTTCCAGGCAAGAGTACTGGAGTGGGGTGCCATTGCCTTCTCCGAAAGAAGTATTTATAGGACCCCTATCATATCCCAGGCACTGTATTTGGTGGTGGGATACAAGGTCAAGCGAAAAAGAGATACGATTTCTACTTTCATGTTTTAAAGAAGGTAAACATTGATCAAAATTATTACACACAATGAATGTAAAATTGCCAACTATAAAAAGTGGCATTAAGGAGGAAAACCCAGTGCTTATGGGAGTATAATACTAAAAAGAAATGAGCAAATACACTGGTGAAGGAAAGATTCCCTAAGGAAAAGATAATTAGGTTGATATCAAAAGAATGAGTGGCATTAACAGGATAAAAAAGTGTGAGCTGCTGTGCTTCAAGTACAGGAATCTATGTGTGGGTGGGAGGGAACTTGGCCTCTTTGAGGGCATGAAGCAAGGTAAGTGAGATGGGAGCTCAGAGAAGGAGAAGCAGGGAGTGAATGAAGGAGGCTGTGTGCCATGATAAGAGTCTGTTTTCTTATCCTAAGAACAAAGGAAATCACTGAAGAATGTTAAGCCTGGTATGTGATTGGTTTTGAGGAGAGGAAGGGGTTGACATGATGCAATCTTAATTCTATGTGCAAAGAACAGTTTAGAGAGGATCAGAGTACCTATGAAGAATCCAGTTAGGAGACTGTTGCCAGGGTTCCAAAAAGATAATGTGGAAGCATAGATTAGGGCAGCTGAGCTAGAAATGTCTGCAAGTGATATACAGAGGAAGAGTTTCATTTTCCATAAAACATACATCCTTTTCTTTCTCTGTCTGGACATTTTTTCATGTAAAAACGTTTTTCTTTTGGAATATTCTAGAGAATACAAGTAAAGGTTAATGGTAGGTAAAGGGTTTTCACACAGTTGAATTCAATGAGAGATCAAAATGCCAATTTCTAAATAATCAGTATCATCTCCCTTTGGGTGAAAGCCCTTGTTCTGTTCTACTTTAAAACATGAAATACCAAAAATGAACAAAAAGGAAATAATTTCCATTGAAGCATGTTTTTATTACAAAACAAAAATGCCATAGGTAAACAATCATTTATTAAAAATTGGATCAAAGAGCAGTAACACCTTTCAAGTTGAAAAAAAGGCAAACAGACCCAGGAAAGAAAGAAAGCCACAGGAAACAGCTCTGATAGTAATTATAAAATAACCAATGGCATTATTTTTGGAATTTGCCAGAAGACTCGATCCTACCTTAGGAAGAGTATCTCCCACATTTTGGCCACTAAGCAAAGATACTTTGTATGTAAAAGTGATATGTGCAATAGCCAAGGCATCTTCCCAGTGTCACATAGCAACTGAATGAATGCAAATACACACACACACACACACACACACACACACACGACCACATACAAACACACTGAAATGTACTAAGCTCATTCATTTCAAAGGATTAAGCAGAAAAGCAAGAAGGGCAGCACAGTACATAACTTCACTTTGCAAAAAACACAAGCAAAAAAATAATCTACAATTTTCTGTAAGATAAATTGTCTCTCTCAACTAAAAGAAAAAAAAATTGAAACCATTGGCCGACTAGTTCTCCCCGAGCAGAAGTGAGACATTAATTTAGATCACTGTACACACAGAAAAGCTATTGCACTGCAGGGATTTCCAATTACATAATGCAGAATCAGAACTCTGTCTTGGTGTCACTTGGCTCCCAGCGTCCATGGATGAGCTGTGTAACACTCCTCTGTCATGTAGCTCATGTGAGAAAAGAATGCTGCTGTTCCAAGAAATGGCACTCATCTTGGAGACCTTCCCAGTTACTCAAAAGAGCATAATTTCCACATTATCCCCAGGCATACTGTCTCGGATGGTAAGTCTATGATAGCTTTATGTGTAAATTATACAGACAGTTCTACTAATGGAATGCGAGCAGACTGCTTTTTTTGGTAGTGGCAGTGCAGAAAAACAAAATCAATTTGTTTTTCAATTTTAAAAAATGACACTTGAGCTATCTAATAGTCAAAAGAGACTGTGAGGGTTAGATGGCAGATAAGGTAACTGCACTACGATTATCTAGCAGGTCAGAACTGGTTTTGTCAAGAGAAGTCTAGCCTGCAGATTTGCCAACCACCTCATAATCTGCCTGTTTCATTACTTTAGTTTTAAGTCCTTGATACTTTTAGTATGATATTTATCTCAGTTTTTCATCAGGGACTGCACTCTTGATTCTGGTTTAATTTTCCCTAGCTATGAAAGCATACTACAGAGGAGAGACTAGAAGGAAAGATGAATGTTTTCATGTTTATTGTCTATTTGGTGACAAAATTCCTTTGTACTGCATGGTGTGCACCAGATATAGGAGATAAACTGAAAAGCAAGACTGTTTTCTTGTCTTCTAGAAGTTCACAATTCTCTTACTAAGATGTTCAAGACATGAAAACGTTTGTATACGAGTTATTATTATTTGAAATATTTTGTTTTATTTCATTGTCGTTCAGTCACTAAGTCGTATTCGACTCTGTGACCCCATGGACTGCAGCACACCAGGCTTCCCTGTCCTTCACAATCTCCCAGCGTTTGCACAAATTCATGTCCACTGAGTTGGTGATGCTAGCCAACCATCTCAGCCTCTGCTGCCCTCTTCTTCTGCCTTCAAGCTTTCCTAGCATCAGGGTCTTTTCCAATGAGTCAGTTTTTCCCATCGGGTGGCTAAAGTATTGGAGCTTCAGCCATCAGCCCTTCCAGTGTGTATTCACAGTTGATTTCCTTTAACACTGACTGGCTTGATCTCCTTACAGTCCAAGGGACTCTCAAGAGTCTTCTCCAGCACGACAGATCAAAAAACATCCATTTTTCTCATGCTCTCACCACTAAGCTACATCCTTCTGCCTTTATTTCATTAAATTCAATCATTTTTATACCAAATAAAAATGAGACTAGAAAATTGGGATAAGCATAATATCTGATATTTGATGAGCATTTACTATACATACAAGTTTTGCACATATCAAAACCTAATGACAACTTAGACGACAGATTATGAAAATCTTCATTTTAGAAAGGAAAACACTGAGGTTTACACAAGTTATGTCACAAACCTCATGTGTAGCTTGAATTTAAACCACTATACTATAATTGATTCCATGGTGCTGTCTCTTATTCATTTCTCTATACTCTTTCATTTTTAATATTTACTATAACCTGAACAGGGCATCTCAGTTTTTATTTGTTTAATTTTATTGCTTGATTTGGAAACTTTTTAAAAATTCATTCTCCTTTCATCTTATCTTGAGGATCTTGGCGAGGAAAATAAACAGTTTTCCATTGTAGTTAAATACGCAACAATGTTGCTCTCTCAAACTATTCACCTATTCCATTCACGCTAAAATTTATTTACTGAGCATCTGTAATATGCCAGGGGCTTCCCTGGTAGCTCAGCTGGTAAAGAGTCAACTGCAATGCTGGAGACGCCAGTTCGATTCCTGAGTCAGGAAGGTCTGCTGGAGAAAGGATAGGCTACCCATTCCAGTGTTCTTAGGCTTTCCTGGGGGCTCAGCTGGTAAAGAATCCGCCTGCAATGAGTGAGACCTAGGTTCGATCCCTGAGTTGGGAAGATCCCCTGGAGAAGGGAATGGCTAACCACTCCAGTATTCTGGCCTGGAGAATTCCATGGACTAATATAGTCCATGGGGTCACAAAGAGTCCAACACGACTGGGCAAATTTCACTTTCTATAATATGTCAAGCACTGCATTAAGTGCTTTATGAGTAAAGATGTGATCCTTGACCTATAGTGACAGGCAAATCAGAATTAAAAAACAAGCAAAAGTCTAGCAAGAGATATTTCTCCCAACAATCTTAGTTTCAGCTTGTGCTTCAACCCACCCAGCATTTCGCATGATGTACTTACTCTGCATAGAAGTTAAATAAGCAGGGTGGCAATACGTAACCTTGAGGTACTCTTTTCCCAATTTTGAACCAGTCTATTGTTTTATGTTCTGTTCTAACTATTATTTCCTGACCTACATACAGGTTTCTCAGGAGGCAGGTAAGGTGGTCTGGTATTCCTATTTCTTGAAGAATTTTCCAGTTTGTTGTGATCCACACAAAGGCTTTGGGGTCATCAATAAAGTAGAAATAGATGTTTTTCTGGACTCTTTTGCTTTTTCTATGATCCAACTGCTGCTCGTTGCTTCAGTCATGTCCAATTCAACAGATGTTGGCAATTTGATCTCTGGTTCATCTGTCTTTTCTAAATCCAGCCTGTACATCTGGAAGTTCATGGTTCACATACTGTTTGTTGAAGCCTAGCATGGAGGATTTTGAGCATGACCTTGCTAGCATGTAAAATAAGTGCAATTGTATGGTAGTTTGAACATTCTTTGGCAATGCCCTTCTTTAGGATTGCAATGAAAACTGACCTTTTCCAGTCCCGTGGCCACTGCTGAGTTTTCCAAATTTGCTGACATATTGAGTATAGCACCTTCACAGCATCATCTTTTAGGATTTCAAATAGCTCAGCTGGAATTTCATCACCCCCGCAAGCTCTTCCCATGGTGATGCTTCCTAAGGTCCCCTTGACTTCACACTCCAGGATATCTGGCTTCAAGTGAGTGATCATACCATTTTGGTTATCTGGGTCATTAAAATCTTTTTTGTATAGTTCTTCTGTGTTTTTTTTGCCACCTTTTCCTAATATCTTCTGCTTCTGTTAGGTCCATACCAAATGGGTCTTCATTGTGCCCATCTTTGCATGAAATGGTCCCTTGGTATCTTTAATTTTCTTGAAGAGATCTCTAGTCTTTCCCATTCTATTGTTCTTCTCTATTTCTTTGCATTGATCACTTAGGAAGGGTTTCTTATTGCTCTTTTGAAACTCTGCATTCAGATGGGTGTCTCTTTCCTTTTTTCCTCTGCCTTTCACTTCTTTTCTTTTCTCAGCTATTTGTAAATCCTCTTCAGACAACTATTTTGCATATATGCAAATGACACAACCCTTATGACAGAAAGTGAGGAGGAATTAAAGAGCTTCTCGATGAGGGTGAAACAGGAGAGTGAAAACATGGCTTAAAACTCAACATTCAAAAAATGAAGATCATGGCATCCAGTCTCATCACTTCATGGCAAGCAGATGGGGAAACAATGGAAACAGTGATAGACTTTATTTTCTTGGGCCCCAGAATGGCTGCAGATGGTGACTGCAGCCATGAAATTAAAAGATGCTTGCTCTTCAGAAGAAAAACTATGACAAACCTAGACAACATTTTAAAAAGCAGAAACATTACTTTGCTGACAAAGGTCCCTCAAGTCACAGCTTTGGTTTTTCCCAAACCAAAGGTAGTCATGTATAGATGTTAGAGTTGGACCATAAGAACTGATGCTTTTGGACTGTGGTGTTGGAGAAGACTCTTGAGAGTCCCTTGGATTGCAGGAGATTCAACCAGTCAATCATTAAAGAAATCAACCCTGAATTTTCATTGAAAGGACTGATGCTGAAGCTAAAGCTCCAATACTTTGGCCACCCGATGTGAAGAGTTGACTCACTGGAAAAGACTCTGATGCTGGGAAAGACTGAATGGGGATGACAAAAGGATGAGATGCTTGGTTGGCAGTACTGAATCAATGAACGTGAGTTTGAGCAAACTCCAGGAGATGGGGAAGGACAGGGAAGCCTGGCATGCTACAGTCCATCAGGTCGCAGAGTCGGACAGCACTGAGAGACTGAGCAACTGACGTCTATTTTTAGCTGCTGCTGCTGCTGCTAAGTCACTTCAGTCATGTCCAACTCTGTGAGACCCCATAGACGGCAGCCCAGCAGGCTTCTCCGTCCCTGGGATTCTCCAGGCAAGAACACTGGAGTGGGTTGCCATTTCCTTCTCCAATGCATGAAAGTGAAAAGTGAAAGTGAAGTTGCTTAGTCATGTCTGACTCTGCAATCCCATGGACTGCAGCCTACCAGGCTCCTCTGCCCATGGGATTTTCCAGGCAAGAGTACTGGAGTGGGGTGCCATTGAAAATGATGCTTTAAAATTTGTCAGGTCACGTCAGTAATCTGGTGAAGACTTTCCAAGAGACTCATTTCAAAGAGTAAAAGCCAAAGCATTCACAATACTATATAAATCCTACACAACGGGTTTTTCTGGACTTTTTTCCTTTTACTTCACCTTACAGTACTTTCCTTTCATTTACTCCATTCTACCCTGTCTGACCTCCTTGCTCTGTCTAGAGTATTCCAGGCACACTCCCACCACGGAGCACTTGCTGTTCTAACTAGAAAGCTCTCACCCCGCCCTCCTAAACCTACATGGATCTCTCCTTTACCTCTTTCATGCCTTAGCAGAGATCATCTTTTCAGCAAGGCCTTCCCTGGTACCTTATTGACCATCTCAGTTCTTCCCATCCCAAACCACCCTTGGCTCTCTAATTTCCCTTTTTCTGCTGTATTTTTCTTCAAAATGCATAACACTCTCTAACGAACTGTATAATTTACTTGTTTTGCTTAATTTTTAACTTCCTGCTAGAATATAAACTCCTCAAGCTCATATTTTCATCCTTTAGTTTACTATTAAATTTCTAGCACTAAGTTAGTGCCTGGAGCATGGTCTTCACCTCATAAATATTCATTAATGAATGAAACAATAGGAAAGCAATAATATGAAGCAGGTTACACAGCAGACAGAATTTGATGAACAATGTGGCAGGAAGTGTGGAAAGAAAGTGGAAACCATATCTTTCTATTGCATTGAACCCAATCTCAATCTCAAACCCAATCTCAACAGTCTGCCCTATGATAGCTGGTTAAAGCTCTATGGGGCAATAAGTACACCAGTGTGAACAAAGATTAAACCCTAGTTACCTCTGATCTAGTCAGCGTAATCTACTGAAAGGTGGAAAGGGCCAAGAACTTGGATCATAAATTTTGACAAACTAGCGTCTGCATAGAATTTCAAATATTAAAAGTAAGCCACATTTTCCAGTAGTTTTAGAAGGTCAGTCTCTGAACTAACATTCCAACAGACAGGTAACCACACAGCATCACACAAACAGAAAATCAACACAAAGCCTGAGAGGAGTTTAGTAGCTGTCTTTTAGAAATTCTAAACATCACAGGAGAGTGGGATCAGTCATCCAGCAGCTAATTTTAGTTGGAAACTCACAAAACAATTTCTATGTGTGAGAACAGAATTCTCAATGTGAGAGCCTCTTGGGAAAATGAAAACAATGATTTTGAACATACAAAATACAATCTGATCTCTCAGAAATATCACCTGTCCCTCATAGTCCCTGTATTTTCCTGAATATTCCTTACGGATATTTGAAAGAGCTTTCATGAACTCCAAGTTGTCTGGCAGTAGGGCTGAGCAATTAAAAGTTAACTATATTATAGGCAATGGAACATACAGTCGATACAAATGTAGATTCATAAATAATATAAGAATTAGGATTCACCTAGCACAGGTAAATATGACACAGGAAATGTTTATATTGTATGTCCCAGAATTCTTTTTTTCACTTATTGCTTCCACTCTCTCACTTTTTTGCTCCTTTCAATATCCTTCTCATGTGACCAATATTCACATATTCACTCTAACCTCTGATCTTTATCCTCAGGAAATGACCTCATAAATTAAAGTCTAATTTTTCTCTAAGGTAATAATAACTCTTAGACCAAAAGAGATTATTATCAAATTGTGAAGTTTAGCACTCAATTAAAAATTAGCAATGATAGTTTTTCCAGCATCAGGAAATCACATCAAATATGATTTAAATTCAGTCATTTCCTTCATTCAGTCAACAAAGTATTGAATACCTGTTATGTGATAGGCAGTATTAAGTGCTGGGTATATAGCAGTGAGCAAAGACATATGGTTCAGATGCTCCAAAGTTTACCATTTAGTAGAGACAGAGGTAAATAATGGCTATATAAATATAAAATATAGTCACAAGATGATCAAGTTCCATAAAGATAACAGGCAGGGTTCCATGATAACAAACAACAAAGTACTTAAATGGGAAAGTTAATGAAAGCTTGTCTGCAGAGATATTATTTAGATCATCAAGACTTGAAGCCTGAGAGAGCATAGTCATACCACAAAACCAGAAGAAAAAAATTCTATGTGATGGCCAGTTTCTAAGGTAAGAAAGAATTTGAAATCTTCTAGAAAGGATAGGTGCAGTGTAACTGAAGCAGAGATAAAGAGGATGGGAATAATTCAAGATAATGTTGGTCAAACTTTTTGTATCTTATAAAACATTGTAAGGAGTTAGGACTTGTATGTGCAGTGAGAAGTATTTTAAATGATTTTAAGAAGTGTAATTTGACTTGGTTTGCAGTTTTTAAAGCTCAAAAACATTGCTATGTGATGAATGTTATAGTGGGCTGGAGGAGAATGTAAAGGAGGAATTGGAAAGATTAGAAAACTATTACAATAATCCTAGCTCAACTAGGATAATGGAAAAGATGGAGAGAAATAACTGGATTGAAGGTATGCTTTGGAGTAATAATCTATGACTTGCGAAAGGAAATCAAGAATGATTAGTCAAAACAACTTTAAAAGAAGAAGAATAACACTGTTCAAAATGGATACAAGTTACATTAATGAAAGTGATGTGGCATTGACATGAAAATACACAAATAGAAAAACAAAACAGAACTGCACACATACAGATAGCTAGTTTTTTAACAAGGATGAGAGACAATTCAATTGAGAAAATAATCTCTCGAAAAGTGGTTCTGAAGCAGTTGAATATCCATGTGCAGGATATGGGCTTCCCTGGTGGCTCAAACGGTGAAGAATCTGCCTGCAGTGCAAGAGACCCACATTCGATTCCTGGGTCGGGAAGATACCCCAGAGAAGGAAATGGCAACTCACCCCATTATCTTTGCCAGGAGAATTCCATGGACAGAGGAGCCTGGCAGGCTATAGTCCATGGGGTCACAAAGACTCAGACATAACTGACTAACACTTTCACTTTCATGCAGGAATTAGACCTCTATATGCAGTAAAATGAGCTGGAATCCATAATTACCACACAAGAATTCAGTAAAAATGAATCCTGCGCCTAAGCAGAACATAGAATTATAAAACTTTGAGAAGAAAATATGTGAGAAAATAATGCATACCTATTAAAATTAAACTACTGACCATACCGAGTGTTAATAGGAATGAGAAATAACTAGAACTCTCATACATTGGTAGTGGAAATAACAATAGTACAAACACATTAGAAAACAGTTTGGCAGCTTCCTGGAAATTTAAACATAAGACTACCGTATGATCCAGCCATTCCATTCCTAGGTATTTACCCATGATAAATGAAAACATAACATCCATGCAAAGGCTTATGCAAATGTTCATAGCAGCCTTATTTGTCACAGGCAACAGTTGGAAAGAACTCAAATGCCCGTCAGTAAGTGAATGGATAAATGAATTGTTACATATTCATACAATGGAATGCCATTACAGTGGTATACCACTATTCACCAAGAAAAAGAAATGAACTATTGATAAATTCAACAACATGGATGAACCACAGAATAATTAGGACGAGTAAAAAAAAGGCCAGACTCCCCCTCCCCCCAAAAAGATGAAAAAAATTATTGCAAATGGCTGTTTAAGTTAACCTTGTTTATTTGTAGTTTGTCACCTTAAAGCTAAAGCCCTGAAACCCTTTAAATAATATAGGAAGATTCCTCATACACTATATTAGATCATCCCATTTATATAAAATTCTAGAACTTGTAAACCAGTGCCCAGTGATAGAAAGCAGATTTTTGGTCTACTGGGGACTAAAGAGGTGGGGGTGGAGAAGGAAATGGCAACCCACTCCAGTGTTCTCGCCTGGAGAATCCCAGGGACGGGGGAGCCTGGTGGGCTGCCGTCTATGGGGTCGCAGAGTCTGACGACTGAAGCGACTTAGCAGCAGCAGCGGTAAAGAGGTGGGGGAGGGAAATGGCAGGAATTAGAACAGGCATGAGGAAACCTTGGGAATGTCACTATGTTCACTATTGTATTTGTGGTGATCATGTCACCACATACGTATATCAAAACTTACCAAGGACGCCATTTTACATATATGCAGTTTTACTGCATGTCAAATCGTTCCTCTAAGCTGTTAGAAAAAGCAGGAGAATGGAAGGAGAAAGTAGCTACATGAATCGAGAGAAGTCATGTTTGCTAGAAAGAGAAGTTTGGAAGACATCAGAATGAACATGGTACTTCAGCCCCTGGAAGTGAGTGAAGTCACCTAGGGAAAGATTAGTCAGAAAAGAGAAGGGGACCTTGGGTGCTGCCCTAAGAAACACCAGAATTTAGAAGTTTAGGATGAAGAGGATCTTGACACATTGCTCAGTTTTCTTAAATTGTTTAAAAAGTTTAAAGCATATCAAGTACTTTAACATCAAGTTTAAAGCATCTGATCATTATCTGATTCACTATAGGCTGAATCAGTAGGAACACAGACCCATTTAAGATAGCCTGTAACAAAACTTATTGTGTCTTTTTATCCTTTTTCCTATTCATTAGTCCATACAACACAATCATTGTTGATCTTAATTGATAGAAATAGTCTTTTATTTTTTCCTTAATATTATTTTTAAGGTTTCATTCCAAACTATCATAGTGAAAATATCTCTTTTTTTTCTATGAAATATGCTAGCATATTCTGAAGATACAATGCATTCTTACTCATTTAATGTTCAACTAACAACATTATATTTGGCATGTGTCATCAATAGCATACAGAATGTACAGTATTCACAGAAATGTAAATGTGAACATTGTCATTTTAATTGATATTTATGAGATATGTCACTGTGTCCTAAATAAAGCTGATTAGAGTTTAAGAAAAATAAATTTTGTTTATGCTTAGTGTAAATTAGTTCAAGCAGCTAAGTTAACTTTGTCAGTTTATTTCTATTTTATTATATTAAAGCTCTAGTCCTAAAACCTTCTAAGTACTACAGGAGCTTTTCAAATTCTCATATTTATATCAGAAATGGAGCTTTAGTTTTAAAAACCAAAAAATCAAACACATCTCTTCTCTCAATCTTCCCTCCAGCTCAGACTATTCACTCTGTTTCCCATTACCAAATATTCCCATTAGTGTTAATGCTCACTGGCTCCACTTCCCACCCTTCTCAGCCAGTCAGTCTTCTCAAACTGTTCTCCTGAAGTCCACCACAAAATCATGGGCGCCAGCACCCCTGAGCACCCGGCTGTCTCCTGTTCCCTGAGATGTCACTGCAACATTGGACATGACATATGGCCCCATTCTTCCCACAGTTTCCTTTCCCCTTCTGAGACCCTACATTCTCTCACTTTGCAGACTTATCCTTTGCAGTTTCGGAGTCTCTCATTCTCAGTTCAAATTTGTCTGCTTCCGTCTTTCTCCTCTTCTCTCTCTCTTCCCTCTTCTTGGACAATCCTATCCCCATCATGTCTTCCCCTTCTGCCTCCTAAATTGTTCGCATCTTCATTTTTCTCCCTCTTGGAGTCAAACACACTTGCCTACTTTAGTTTCTTGGCTTATTCACACTGGAACTGAAAGACTCAAATCAAGAAAATATGTGACTCTTGGTATTTTCTTAGTGGTCCAGTGGCTGAGACTCAGCTCTCCCAGTGCAGGGGGCCCAGGTTTGATTCCTGGTCAGGGAACTAGATCCCACCTGTTGCAACTAAGAATTCATATATTGCAATTAGAGATCCTGCATGCCACAACTAAGACCTTATTTATTGTGCAGCTGCATAAATAAATAAAATTTTTTTAAAAAGAAAATATGGAATTCTTAATGGCTTAAAAGCCATATCCATCAATAAGCAAGTCTGAATAAACCTTAGCATAATTATATTGCAATACTCTTTTTTAAAGGCTTCCCTGGTGGCTCAGATGGTAAAGCATCTGCCTGCAATGCAGGAGACCTGGGTTCAATTCCTGGGTCGGGAAGATCCCCTGGAGAAGAAAATGGCAATCCACTCCAGCACTCTTGCCTGGAAAATCCCATGGATGGAGGAGCCTGATAGGCTACAGTCCATGGGGTAGCAAAGAGTGGGACACGACTGAGCGATTGAACTGAACTGCAAGTGTATATAATTTGTATCCATGTGTTCTATAATCATGGAAAATTAGTCTGTATACTCAACTATTTTTTTCATTTCTTAGAAACTCTTAAGTTTTCTAAATAAAATCTTTGTGCTGATAGCTGTTATTGTCTGAAGTCTTATATGGACCCCAATCTGTTAAAGCCCATCAAAATATTCCAAGGATGCATTTGGTAAAGAAATAGGGCCAGGTGTGTGTGTGTGTGTGTGTGTGTGTGTGTGCGCGCGCAAAGAAAGAGAGCAAAGAATGGGATTAAGAGATGATATAGTAAAACATTTATTAAATTTGTATATAAGAAACATGAGACAAAATATTAGAAGTTTTACTACACATAAGATTTTAGTTAAGAATTTCTAAATACTTATTTTAAAGATGTCTACTTTCACATGTAAAAACACTTACATATCTCTCATTATGTTCACAGTAACACGTCTGTTTTTCTTATTTTTTTTACTTTTGTGATCATTTTTATACTTGAATCACATTGAAAACATTTTGTGAGCTCTCCACATGAAATTATTTTTAAATCTATTTTTCTCACAATTTTCCTTTTAATGTACTGCAGATAGAGCAGTACATACGTACAGTTAAAAGAACATCATTTTGTTTATTATTCTTTGATGACGCTTTACTAGAAGTGATTTATATTCATCTAGTTTAAAGATGAGAATGGAAAATTATAAATCTTAGAGACAGTAACTATGGAGCCAGCAATTCAAAGGCATTTATAAAGAACATAATCTTAAATAGCTGTCCACTAATAAGCTTCTGAGCATTTTGCTTGGCAGACACATTTATAACACAGGGAAGAGTCTGCAAAGGCTTTTATTTCAATTATTATGAAGATTCTCCAGGATGCCTCTTGGTGTCTGGGATGAAAGGCCATTGTAGTTAGTCGATACTTTTTCCACTACTCATTTTCTCTATTATTTTCTCTCCTAATAAGATTGAAGTACATTGTTTAATTGTTTTAGGTTTCAAGATCTTTAAAAGGGTAAAGATGTTAGACTTTACAATTAAGCAAAACCCTAAGGTATTGGAGGGATCCTCTCTGTGTAAACCGGTCTTGTCAAGAGTTATTGAGCTGATATTTAATTATCTATACTGACCTCTATCAGAAGGCAACTGACTGTTGCATGTTAATATTGAAAGTAAGTGTCTAAGCTAATCAACAGATGCAAACTTCCAACAGGATTCTGAGTATAGGCTTTCAGAATGTTTTGATTATTCAAGAAGTCTACATTAATTTTGAAAAGGACACAGAAAACATCCCCACCCCAACCTGTTTTTTTCAGAAGAGTTAAGTTAAAATAACAGGAAGTAAACGGTTGTTCATGGTGCACTGTTGATTTTCTTCAACAAGGATATTTGCATTTCCTTATTTATGTACTTTAGACTCTGCCAGTTCACATATTCCAAAGACTTCTGTCCTAAACAAGTGATCATCAAAGCACGGCATTTATAGGAAAAGAAGACAATTACCAACCTTTGTAATCTGATGCTGTTTGGTGATTATTGCTCATGTGTTAGAAACTCAAAATTCTTATGCTGTATTAGTCTATTACTCCGTTACTTCTGCTTACAATGCATAACATTTTTTGAGAAAAGGAAAGTTTGGTTTTGTAAATATGTTGATGGGGAAATTACTCAAAGGAAATCTGAAGCTAAGACAAAAATTACTCGAGATTTCTTTTTCCCAACCTCAAGGTTTAAACATTGTTCTCCTCTTAGAAAAATAATTTTTTAATTAATTTAAAACTATCCAACATGGTTTATGTATTAGCCCAGATTCCTATTGTACTAGGATAATTTTTTAACATCCTTCCTAAGTTATAGCACTTATGTTCATCCTTAAGATAATAATAAACTAGTGTCAACTAGAAAGGACTTCCCTGTAGCTCAAACAGTAAAGAATCTGCCTGTGAAGCAGGAGACCAGGGTTCGATCCCTGGGTCGGGAAGTTCCTCTGGAGAAAGGAATGGCAATCCACTCCAGTATTCTTGCCTGGAGAATTCTATGGCCAGAGAAGTCTGGCAGGTTACAGTCCGTGGAGTCACGAAGAGCCGGACATGACTGAGTGACTAACACACACACAGTGCTGACTAGAAAGCGCCACTCGCCATCTGCCTCTACAAGGAGCAGACACTAGTCGCAGCAGTTGCTGACCTTCAACACACCCTAAAGGAGTTCAGGGCAGAGATCAGGAATGAGGCACTCTGTGCTCTGGGAAAACCTTGCAGAACAGGCCTTCAGTTAGATATTTTCAGAAGAAATCAGCCCGATTTCTTGCATCTTCTACTATCTAGGAAAGCACTGAAATCATGGATGGAGATGTGTGCTCCTCCTGCCCAGCAGCAACCGTCTTGTGATCAGCAGTAACAAGAAGGTCACAAGACAGTTGCTGCTACTTATGAGGAGCAGATGTCTCCATTAATGATTTTAGTGCTTTTCTAGATATGAACATTGGAGTGCGTGAATATTTTCAAATTACCGAAAACATAAATAGTACTCATTGTGCAACATGCACTGTTCTACTAAACACTTCATAAATAATCACATTTAACAACTCAATGTGGTAGAAATCATTATTTTACAGACAAGGAAACTAAGGCAGATGGCTATTAAGTAATCTGCCTAAGATCACATAACCAGTTAGCAGTGGTTGAAGAATTTAATGTAGCAACCAGACTCTGGAGTCTATACAGCTATTTGTCAGCCATTTGAGTTTCCTATTCTACAAAAGCTAACCATAACCTGAATAGGTATTAAGAGAATAAAATAAATATATGTAAAATTTATACACATGCAAAATATTCTTATTGGCTTATCATGTCTGTTGAACCCAAAGAGAAGTATGGATATTAGATCCAGCAGTGAAAATGAAGACAGTTTTACATTGGAAAACATAAGTCATCTGAGAAAAAAAATGGAATTCAGGTGTGATCTCAGGTCCAGTGTGCTCTGGGATAATAACTGCCACTGTCAGAACTACAGACTTCAAAATTGGCACAAATATATAATACAAAGTTATTGGACAAGATACATTGCTAAAAGGCCCAATACCTATGAACACAGGTTATAATATTCTGTTTTGAAAGTTTTGCAAATATGCCCAAGTGCTGACTCTCAAATATAATAAAATATTTTACATCAATAAAAATGTATAGAACATACAACAATTAAAGTTAAAAGAAATTTGTTCTTATTGCCACTCTCCAGTCTAGTCTCAAAGCCTCTGGTTTCACTTCTTAATTGATATGTCTTAATTGGTAAAGCTTATATTCCATGAGGGCAGAAGATGGGGGTGTGGAAACAGTCCAGAAAATGCACAAAAAGTCTGAAGGTCAATGGGAGATGAACCCTTGAAGAAAGAGGACCACAAAATCTCTCTCGTCTATGTTGCCTCTTCATGAGAAAGAAGGTTGAAGGAGCCCTTAATAACATAATACTTACAATACAGGAATAAAACTACTTCAAACATTGAAACTTAGAATATTTTTAATTGATTGTTAAAAGGCCATTTAAAACAGCCATGTACTCTGTATTTGCTGAAAGGAAGCTAACAAATTCTTAAACATGATGATTTCACCCCAGCTTTAAAACTCCTGAGGGGAAATTAAAAAAAAAAAAAAAGAGAGAGAGAGAGAGAGAGAGAGAGAGAATGTCTGCTGTGCACAACAAGACTATATCTTTTTGGAATCACTAATCTCATTCAGCTTTACTTTCCATTTTGGGCTTAAACACAGACTTTTAGATTGAGACAAAAACAAAGTCTTCTAAAAAAACAAGGACTCAGTAAAACTTCACTTATATTTTCTAGCGATCCTTTGGCTTTTAAAATTCTAATAATTTTTCCTCGAAAATAAAACATTTCCTTTTGCCTAGACAACATAGCCTGCTTCCTTTTCAGATGGGGCTCTTGGGACCCTGGGCTCTGTCTCTTTGCACTCACATCATCTATGATTCCACATGAACCAGGGCTGTGTGGCCCTTCCACACTGCCGATACGAAACCTTGCAAGGAAGTGTTTCCTATCATTCTCGGGCCACTGCCATCACCAAACTGTCTTGAAAAGCATTTGTTCTTGGTCTTTTTTGTTGTTGTTGTTGTTGTTTTTCAATTTACCCTTGTAAAGTCTCATCTCCGTGACATCTGACAGTGGCTTTGGGTGTAGGCTTACTCAAAAAGAGAAAACAGTAGGCGGTGGTTAGGGAGGTGAGTTTCTGTGGGGAAGACAGGTTGAGTAATCTAACAGAGCACGCCAAGTTCAGGACAGCCTCGAATACTAAAACTGAGAAGTCAACGGTAGTGCTAGTGTGCTGGCAGACAGCTAAACATTTTCACTATATCCACATATGGAGAAGCGAAGCATTTTGCTGAACTGCCTTTAACTACAGAATACTGACTTTTAAAACTATTTCTTCCAATTTACAAAGACTTTTATAAGACTATTTTTTTGAGAAGGGGAAGCCATTTTCCTTTAAGGTGTATTATTCAGGAACCACTGTCTGCATCCTCACAGGGCATCGCTGTTGCACCTTGTCAGCATTCTCAAGAAGGGATCCATCTCATGTTTCTTTGCATTCTCACAATGCTGGGACAATGTGTTCCTAGCAGTTGAAGGTATGCATGTATGTATATATATATATATATATAATTTACTTGTCCACCCACTCATCCATTTATTCATTCATCTAATTTATTAGACATATATTGAGCTTCTTTTTACACTGTGAGGATATAACCACAAATAAGACATAGTCCTTGCTTTCAGTGAATTCATAAAGTCTAGCTGGGAAAAGAAACTGGGGAAATAACTGTGAACACCACTTGAGAGCACGGAATATAGAAGTTGGTACAGAGTACACTGGACCCCAGAGAAGGAGAAAATTGATCAACGGGGATTTTTAACAGTTGTAAAGAGTATTGCATGTATATTTTCCAAGCAAGGAAATGCATTTCCAGACAGGGGCTTAACTTATGCAAAGATCTAGAGACACAAAATAGCCCAGCAGCTAGTTCATCAATATATTGATGTGGGCGAGGACCCTGACCAGGGATGAGACAGATATCAACAAGATGATTTTCAATGGCAGGAGGCGTTTCTCTCAGAGAACACAAGTAAATGGCAAGCATATCCATGTAATACTTAGGAAATCTTAATTAGGTTGATCATTTTTAAGAAAAATATTAGTGAAGTGTATTGAGGCGCTTTCAATAATAGAGCCCATGCCAGAAAAAAAGTATACATGCTAACAGATTTTCAAAACAGTAAATGTTCTAAGTGCTACCTCACGAAGCAGAAAGAGTTATAAAATCATATCCTTTTTGAAGAAAGTGGTTCACTTTATTTTCATTTATCATAATGATTTAGATCTAACAGAAAATTATAGCATCTATAACAGTATCTGGCACACGTGGGCACTCAATAAATAACTGTTGATGGAAGTCCTTCATCAGGCTGCATTTGGCAAATAAAGAAATGCTTCGGGTACTGCCCCGGCTCTCCACTTGCTCCTGTTACTGTTTATTTGATAACTAGAGTCTTTTTCCCTTGTGGTCCCCAGAGTTACGTTTACTCTGTTTCTTTTCAGTCCCTACTCATAACTAACCTTTCCCCTACCCTGAGAGCTGGAGATGCTTGAAAATGTTGTCCCCAGGTATGTCTGAGCAGGTTTGAAGGAGGCAGTCATTGAGTTGCAGTGACCACCATCAGTAGCAATTCAAAACACACAAATCAGAGAGCGGAAAGCAAGAGCTTGGGAGCTGCCGCAGTACTGAAGCAGCCGAGACCTGCTTCCCCCGCGCGCTCTCTGCTCTCCACTATATGGGCGCTCACGGTGAGCGGGTGGGGCTGCGATGACAGTGAAGGAAGTGCAGCAGTGAGAAGAAAGCAGGAGAGAACAAGGCTGCTTCACAGGGCGAGCCGAAGGCAGTGACCCAGAATCTCAGGGCCAGACCCAGATATCACTGCAAACCCCAGAAAGGCCCCTGCCGCTATTTAACTCCCCTTCTCTGTCATCCTGCTTCCTCCAGTACCCTTTAGAACCCCTTTCCTGAGAAGCCCTTCACTCCGTTCTGCAATGATCTCATTACACTTTTCATCAAAATGAATCAAGCAGTCAAATTATTAGCTAGATGGGTCTTTAGAGACCAAACTCAAATCCCTCATCTCACATTTAAAGAAAGAGACAGGAAAAGGCTAGCTTCTCATCCAAACCCATATCTCTAGTGTGCAGCAGAGATGAAATTCTGTCTCCTGACAACCTCCCCTTCCCCCAGCCCCTCCACCAAGTCAAAGGCCATTCTACTAGGTCAGGTTATCACTGTTCCTACATGACTGGTTAGTGGATGATTATGGCTTGAGGTAGGTAGCACACATCAAACCTAGACTCTGTCTTCTGTTTCATTAACACTTTCCAATAAATCACCAACCGGTATTGAGTCCTTTTATCCAGTGTTCTGTTCTTTTGTTCCATTTTCATCCACTCAAACACATACTTTCAATTTCCAACCTCAGCTGTCCTGCCCTTCCATGAATCCATCTATATCAATTCCAGTACAGTACTCTTTCCTTCTGAACTCATGGAACCTCTCATCTGAACTATATTTCATTAGCATGTTTTTACTTTCTTAAGTTCTTGAATTGCTACTTGACTTGCTTGTCTGTATCTTTTCTTCTTACCTAGAAGGCAATATTCCAGAAAATTTGGAAAACTCAGCAGTGTCCACAGCACTGGAAATAATCAGTTTTCATTCCAATCCCAAAGAAAGGCAATGCCAAAAAAATATTCACACGCTAGCAAAGTGATGTTCAAAATTCTCCAAGCCAGTCTTCAACAGTATGTGAACTGAGAACATCCAGATGTTCAAGCTGGGTTTAGATAAGGCAGAGGAACCAGAGATTAAATTGCCAACACCTGTTGGATCATAGAAAAAGCAACAGAACTCCAGAAAAACATTTGTTTCTATTTCATTGACTACACTAAAGCCTTTGACTGTGTAGATCACAACAAACTGTGGAAAATTCTTCAAGAGATGAGAATACCAGACCACCTTATCTGCCTCCTGAAAAATAGCAACAGTTAGAACCGGACATGGAACAATGGACTGGTTCCAAATTGGGTAAGGAATACGTCAAGGCTGTATATTCTCATCCTGCTTATTTAACTTATATGCAGAGTATGTCATGCAAAATGCCAGGCTAGATGAAACACAAGCTGGAGTCAAGATTGGGAGAAATATCAGTAACCTCAGATATGCAGATGACACCACCCATATGGCTGAAAGTGAAGAAGAACCAAACAGCTTCTTGATGAAGGTAAAAGAGGAAGTGCAAAAGTCGGCTTAAAACTCAACATTCAAAAAATGAAGATCATGGCATCCAGTCCCATCCTTCATGGCAAATAGATGGGAAAACAATGGATACAGTGACAGAATTTATTTTCTTGAGCTCCAAAATCATTGCAGATGGTGAATGCAGTCATGAAATTAAAAGATACTTGCTCCTTGGAAGAAAAGCTATGACCAACCTAAACAGCATATTAAAAAGCAGAAACATTACTTTGCCAACAAAGGTCCATCTAGTCAAAGCTATGGTTTTTCCAGCCGTCATGTATGGATGTGAGAGTTGGACCATAAAGGAAGCTGAGAGCTAAAGAATTAATGTTTTTGAACTGTGGTGTTGGAGAAGGCTCTTGAGAGTCCCTTGGACTGTAAGGAGATCAAAACTGTCATTCCTAAAGGAAATCTATCTTGAATATTCATTGGAAGGACTGATGCTGAAGCTGAAACTCCAGTACTTCGGCCACCTGATGCAGAGAACTGACTCATTGGAAAAGACCCTGATATTGGGAAAGATTGAAGGCAGGAGAAGGGGTCGACAGAGGATGAGGTGGTTGGATGGCATAACCGACACAATGAACATAAGTTTGAGCAAGCTCCAGGAGTTGTGAGGGACAGGAAAGCCGGGCATGCTGCAGCCCATGGGGTGAACACAATTGAGTGACTGAACTGACTGAGAAGACAGTCTTCTTGGTGTAGAAAACACATTTGTTTTTGTGTTTACTCACCAACTAGTATTGTGCTGTGCACAGGACAGAAATGTAAGAAATATTTGCACAATGAATAGACCCTGGGAACAGAATTGATGCTTTAACAAAAGAAAGGCTATAATAGAAGATAAACATTTATTGGCACGAAGACCTTTGTTTGAATACTCTGTAAATCGTGCTATATAGGGCGCTTACACATAGCAAACAAAAAAGTGGGCCAGGCAAAGCATGAAGATTCTTTGGACCTAACTTGTGTTTAAGAATTAGATAAAGAGGGAGGAGAAAGAATTGTCGTTCAGTTAGGGCTTCCTTGTTGGCTCAAGTGTAAAGAAGCTGCCTGCAGTGCAGGAGACCTGGGTTCAATCCCTGGATTGGGAAGATCCCCTGGAGAAGGGAATGGCCACCCATTCCAGTATTCTTGCTGGAGAACTCCATAGATAGAGGCGCCTAGCAGGCTAGGGCCGATGGGGTCACAAAAAGTCGGAAAGAGCTGAGCAACTAGCACTTTCACTTTACCTAAATCAGAAGAGTGTGCCTATATATGAGAATTTCAGAAAGATAGTACTGATGATCCTACGTACAGGGAAGCAAAGACGACACAGACGTAAAGAAGAGACTTAGACTCAGCGGGAGAAGGCGAGGGTGGGCTTATTTGAGCACAGCAATGACACATATACATTCCTACATGTACCTAAAGTAGATAACCAGTGCAGCTCGATGCCTGAGGCACGGCATCCAGGGCCAGAGCTGTGACAACCTGGAAGGAGAGTGTGCGAGTGGGGTTCAGGACAGGCGGACACGCGTTTGCCTATGGCTGATTCATGTTGATGTGTGGCCAAAACCATCACAACCTTATAAAGTAATTATCCTCTAACTAAAATAAATTAATTTAATAAAGAGAAGAGTATGCCTAACTTGNCCGTCATGTATGGATGTGAGAGTTGGACCATAAAGGAAGCTGAGAGCTAAAGAATTAATGTTTTTGAACTGTGGTGTTGGAGAAGGCTCTTGAGAGTCCCTTGGACTGTAAGGAGATCAAAACTGTCATTCCTAAAGGAAATCTATCTTGAATATTCATTGGAAGGACTGATGCTGAAGCTGAAACTCCAGTACTTCGGCCACCTGATGCAGAGAACTGACTCATTGGAAAAGACCCTGATATTGGGAAAGATTGAAGGCAGGAGAAGGGGTCGACAGAGGATGAGGTGGTTGGATGGCATAACCGACACAATGAACATAAGTTTGAGCAAGCTCCAGGAGTTGTGAGGGACAGGAAAGCCGGGCATGCTGCAGCCCATGGGGTGAACACAATTGAGTGACTGAACTGACTGAGAAGACAGTCTTCTTGGTGTAGAAAACACATTTGTTTTTGTGTTTACTCACCAACTAGTATTGTGCTGTGCACAGGACAGAAATGTAAGAAATATTTGCACAATGAATAGACCCTGGGAACAGAATTGATGCTTTAACAAAAGAAAGGCTATAATAGAAGATAAACATTTATTGGCACGAAGACCTTTGTTTGAATACTCTGTAAATCGTGCTATATAGGGCGCTTACACATAGCAAACAAAAAAGTGGGCCAGGCAAAGCATGAAGATTCTTTGGACCTAACTTGTGTTTAAGAATTAGATAAAGAGGGAGGAGAAAGAATTGTCGTTCAGTTAGGGCTTCCTTGTTGGCTCAAGTGTAAAGAAGCTGCCTGCAGTGCAGGAGACCTGGGTTCAATCCCTGGATTGGGAAGATCCCCTGGAGAAGGGAATGGCCACCCATTCCAGTATTCTTGCTGGAGAACTCCATAGATAGAGGCGCCTAGCAGGCTAGGGCCGATGGGGTCACAAAAAGTCGGAAAGAGCTGAGCAACTAGCACTTTCACTTTACCTAAATCAGAAGAGTGTGCCTATATATGAGAATTTCAGAAAGATAGTACTGATGATCCTACGTACAGGGAAGCAAAGACGACACAGACGTAAAGAAGAGACTTAGACTCAGCGGGAGAAGGCGAGGGTGGGCTTATTTGAGCACAGCAATGACACATATACATTCCTACATGTACCTAAAGTAGATAACCAGTGCAGCTCGATGCCTGAGGCACGGCATCCAGGGCCAGAGCTGTGACAACCTGGAAGGAGAGTGTGCGAGTGGGGTTCAGGACAGGCGGACACGCGTTTGCCTATGGCTGATTCATGTTGATGTGTGGCCAAAACCATCACAACCTTATAAAGTAATTATCCTCTAACTAAAATAAATTAATTTAATAAAGAGAAGAGTATGCCTAACTTGCTGATCATGAAAGTTCTGTCCAGGTTTTAAATTCTATGTGCTATAACCCATGCTGATAGTTGGAATTTGGAACACATATTTGCAATATTCTACAAAATGCTTTCCTCATTATACTGCAAATCTGGCAAATAACTTCACCCTTCAGTCCTTTCCTCGACAAACTTCTGCCTTATCCTGAGAAAATATGGAAGGACATGACTTCAACTCTGGGATTTTGGTTTGTTTGTACTCTTAATGCTGTTTGCTCATTAACAATAGGGCCTAAAGCACAGTTAGTTCTATAGTTGAGTTACATCATAGCTAAAATAAATTTCACTAGTCAGATTAAGGACATATCTGACTTTGCAGTTCTATATATAGAAATTTACATATAAAGTCTTAGAATATCAAATTACAAATAAACCCTTGGAACAAAATCTGTTCATACATTAGCCACATTTTATCTAGTAAGCTCAGTGTTCTTGAACTTATTCAATTTTCTATTAATAAATTGAATATGGTAAACACATTAAAGTATATCCACAGTCTTTCTTTGACTGAACCCATAAGAAGGGACAGAGCTCAGCACATAATCAATCTGTATTCTTTGTAAAAATCTATTTATTTCCTTAGAAAGAAACCAGCTACCAGATAGCACTTAATACATGTTACTGCTCAGGACAAACCACTTACATATATAAAAATTTTAAAACTTAAAGTATCCCCAATAATTTAAGCTTCAGTTATTTATGTTCATTTCAAATTTAAGCAAAATTCTCTCACTTGGTTCAGTTCTATTTAAACTAAATTACCTCGATTGAGAAAAACTAACAGCACTTTTAATAGCATTTTTAATATCTTGCTCTTACCTAGAATTGCATCTTATGTAAAAAAGAAAAAAAAAAGGCTAGTATATATCCCACATACTTCTCTAGGTAGAAGTACAACAATAAATGTTTTATTTTAATTCAACAAACTATTATGCAATGGTTATAGGTAGAAATGTGTACCACTCTAAAGGCAATCATTTGAGTTTGAAATAGACTTGCTCTGCTCTCAGTCAGCCTTCACCGTTCACTTGTTAGGGTATCTCTGATGTCTTTATCCACATTACACAGACAGAATCTTAGAAAAAATTGAAGTCTTCAGTGCAAAATTTCTAAGAAGCATTATAGCAGCAGCACACCACTGGGGGAAAAAAAGAGAGAGAGAGCTTAGTTTTGGAGTGAGACGGCTATGGACTTGAATGCTGACTCTGCCTTCCAATAGCTGTGTGATTTGGAGCAAGTTAAATTAACCTTTCTAAGCAGCAGTGTCTCGATCTGTAGAGTACTGCCTATCTTTGGGATCCATGTTCAGCCAGCTCAGAGAGGTGTTGCCACACTGGTTAATAAAGAGTTGAAACACTTCCACATGTTAATAAATAGCTGCTGCTTAAATTGCACCATGTGAAATGCCTCACACAGACATTCTTAGGATTTAGTGAGATAGCAATGCCTAGCGTTTAGCAGGAATGTGTCCTCTGTATTATAAAGTGTCCTATATATGCTCAGTGTCATAGGACTGAACGTGCCCTTTTTGGCTTGTCAGGAAAATCTCTCACTTCAGAAGATGATAGAGCTTTTGCCCCCAAATTATTTCTTCTTTTCTTTGATGGCTGGCAATTCTGATTACATGTCTTGAATGTAAACATATTGATATTTGATTGCCCACTCAGTTATGGCTGACTCTGTGACCCCAAAGGCTATAGCCAGTCAGGCTCCTCTGTCCATGGAATTTTGCCTGTCCAGGCAAGAATACAGGAGTTGGCTGCCGTTTTCTTCTCCAGGGGATCTTCCCAACCCAGGGATAGAACCAGGGTCTGTTGAGTCAGTTGCACTGGCAGGTGGATTCTTCATCACTATGCCACCTGGGAAGCCCTGTTAGCAATCTTAAAATGCAGGGGGAATGAAGGATTTCTAAACTAAATAAAAATGAAATAGTAGAATGATTTTGAATTTCAAAATTACTTGCTTTTTTATCTTCAAGCCAATTCATTAAATTAATGATGTGTATATTGTTTCTATGTTTGTATGGTTTGACATGGTGTAATGATAAACGCATACAAAATTAAGGAGAGAAAAAGGGTTCGCAATTTCATTTACCTGTGAAGTATTAATCCAAATGTGATTTCTATGTTTCAGGCAAAGAAAGATTCAGTTCTCAAAAACTATCATAATTTTTTTCTCCAACACTATTATTAAAGGAAATGGCTAATACAGAAAAAAACCAAAATCCAGGAACCATATAAATCTTTGACTTTGAAAGATGAAGTGAATAAAAAAGTATATCAATGCACTGAAAAGAGGTTTGTTTCTTCCCCTGGTTTGCTGCTGGTCTCTTTTAACGGGAAACAATAATATGAGTATACATCCCTATGTATTTCTACCCACTGCTGACCTGTGTGCATGGTTTTGAAACATCTCAGCTACTTTCTATTCCTGTTGGCCTGATAAGATGTAATTAGTGTAGAATATTAGTCAGGGCAGAGAACGGGTAGCTTGCCAACCAGATTTACTATCGAAACAGTGGGTGTTGCCACTTCTAGCCATTTCTGACAGTGCTGTTAGGAATTAAATCATGGCATTAGCCGAGCACTCTCTGGCTGTGGAAACCTCGTAGGTCATCAGTTTATGTCCTGACCCTCCAGACAAGTGGCAGGTGGAGCCACACCAGCCCCTACTGATGCCACAAACTGGAGGCTCTAGTCAGTAGATGAGGGTTGTGCAGGGTTTTGTTTTTTTTAATTCATCAGGCCATATGCTGCCAGGCTCTCATGCAAATAGACAAAATTACAAATAATAAAAAAGAACCAACTGTTTTAGGGGTTGGCTGTTTTGTGTCACCGTTGCTATTGATGTGAGAGGCTGGTTAATGAAAGAAGAGTCTTGGACTCCCAGTGACATCAACCTAAGGGGATGGATACTTTCAAATCCAAACTTCATTCAAGCCGTGTTAAACCTCTGCCCTCGGGTAACTCAGTGCCAGTGTCTATTTGGCTGAAAGCAGGGGGGCCTAGCTTTCCAGCTGGCCTAGAGTTTAGGCAAGCTTCTCGAATGCTCCCTGCAGCTGAGGCCCATTGTCCACAGATGTGAGGAGAGAGAAAAGGTTAAGTTTCATTGAGGGTGGGTTAAGTTGGGGCTCATGGGTTTATCAGATTCAGACATTTAGAATAAGTAGCTTTAGAAAGAAAATAGATTAGTCAACATAATTTTCTTTTTTAAAATGACAAGAAAAGTATCATTTGCTGGCTGTATGGAAATCCCTAACTTTTTAATATCAAAGGCTGCAAGGAAAAAAATCTCTCCAAGCAGATCTTAAATTCTTCCTCTGAAATACTTGCATTTAAAATTAAAATGCTTCCTAAACTTCTGTATAATTTCTGCTATTTCTATATTCATAATTATTACCAAGTTTCCAGTCGGTACAAATGGAGAATTTCACACCTTGGATAGCATTCACACATTTATTTCCCATTTTAAGGCAATAAACTCTCAACTAAAAAATGAAGTAGACTGACTCTGAATTCATAACTATATGTGTATATTTTAAATGATTCCATTTTAGAACGTTGTGCTAACGTTCATTTGCACCTCTACTGGGTCACTTTGAAGCCATAATTTGCACCTTCTTATAGACTATTCAAAACCAGTTGTACTCAATTAATATGCAAAGTGTTGCATTCAAGAATTGTCAAAATAAAAGTATCATGGAAATACATGCACACACATGTGTGATCCTGAAAGAAGTTTGTGATGAGTCTCTTGTTCAATTCTTGCTGCACAGCAAGGGTATTCTGAAGAGTGTTTTGTCCACAGCCACGGCACTAACAGCTAGCAGCCAGCGAAGGCAAATCGTTTTCCTTCTCTTTTCCTGACCATGTCACCACAACCTGCGTTCCTTAGTGTGCCACTAGGCTTGCTCTCACCTCCTGTCTAATTTGTAATCTAAAGTATTCTTATGAAACATGCATGAGTTTAATTGTACTGTTAGGAATAATACCTAGGTCCAAGGGCAGGGGCAGGGGCATCATAAGAGAAGGTTGCTAAGGTTTGTCTCCAACAAACTGTCATTAATACACTCTACCAAAAATGTGACAGCTTTTTAATGGAGAAAAATTGTTAGCTTATACAGTTAGCATTGCTTGGAAAACTATTTCATGTTATATACAAACAAGGACAATAAAAGATAATGCCCTCATTAACTGTTCAAAAGAGAGTGATTAGAGTCCTATGACAGGGAATAACAGACTTTACTGTCACTGATATTCACAATTCTGCACTCTATATCAATTTGAGTTCTTTTTTCTAATTTGAAAAGAACTGAAGAATTAAGGGGAGTCAAGGTACAAGGGGTAATGTCTTACAAAGAAAGATCTACATTTCCAAACAATTTAAAGCTGAGAAAATAGCCCCCCAGTTGACATTAACTTGAATGTGTGTTGAAGCAAGGAGTAATCCAGCGAGTTCATGACAGATAAATGTCAAGATCTTCAAACATTTTCATGTTATGGGAAACTACATAAGTGAGGAAGAATGGGTAATGTTCTAACATCTTGGTAGGAAATTTCAAGATGTATTACTTTCATAGTGAATTATAAAATTTTAAGTTCACATTTAACGGTGATAAAATTTTCCTGTCACATGGAAATGCGTGCCCCTAATGGACAAATTCATTTTGCAAAATAAAATAATTGCAAATTTTTATTTAGAATTACTAATCATTCAAGTATGACAACTAATCATAAATTTTAGGAACAAATGTAGCTAATCAAATTTATTTGCAAAAAAAAACCAAGCACATAAAAAACTTACTGATAAAAATCCCACTCTAGATTAGCTAAAGTAATAAAGCCATATATAAATAAAATACAGATGGTTCTCATATATAGAAAACAAAATATTTAATTATATCTCCTAGTGATTCTTTTACATGAATAGTAGATTCAACCACAACTTTATCCCACTGAACTCCAGTGAAATTATTTTAAGGAATAAGAAGGCTGTTGGGGGTTTCCCTGGTGGCTCAGTGGTGGGAAATCCACCTGACAATGCAGGAGATGCAGGTTTGGTCCCTGGTCTGGGAGGATCCCACGTGACTCAGAGCAACTAAGCCCATGCACCCCAGCTATTGAGCCTGTGCTCTAGAGCTTGGGAGCTGTAACTACTGATGGCCATGTGTCTTAGAGCCCATGCTCCACAGCAAGGGAAGCCATGTCAATGAGAAGCCCTCACATTGCAATGACAGAGCACCCTCCACTCGCAGCAAATAGAGACAAGCCCGCGCAGCAATGAAGACCCGGCACAATCAACCAATAAATTTTTTTTTTTTTTAATAAGAAGGCTATACTTGAGAAACAGCAGAATTCAAGAACTCATTTATTTATTCATTCAACAAATACTTTTTGGACTCCCAGTTATGTACCATGCACTCCCTTTTCGAGGCATTGGACATCTATCTGTGATCAGAAAGNTTTTTTTTTTTTTTAATAAGAAGGCTATACTTGAGAAACAGCAGAATTCAAGAACTCATTTATTTATTCATTCAACAAATACTTTTTGGACTCCCAGTTATGTACCATGCACTCCCTTTTCGAGGCATTGGACATCTATCTGTGATCAGAAAGTCTCTAACCTCATGGAGAGGCAAACTCTAAACAGGAAAGTAAGCAAATAAACAAGATAAATAGAGACTGTGGTAAGATCTATAAAGGAAAGGAACAGGTAATATAATCAATAAGAGTTGAATGAGAAGAACTATTTCAAATGGCTGAAGATGATTATTTTCCTGGTGTGAAAAGTATAATATCATTTACTATGTCATACTCAAAGACATGCAGATCAAAGAGCAAATCTTTTCAGAGCTAAAGAGGACTTTGGAAATCATTTAACTTCATTTAATTTTTATTCCCTCATTTTACACAATAAAACTAAAACTCAGGTGGGTTAAATGACTTACTCTGTGTCCTATCACTTCAGTTCAACAGTTAGCTTTCCCTGTTAAAGAGTAAAGGGAGACACTCTGTTGGGATATATTAATTTACTAATTATTCTGTGTTGGTTAGACATACATCTAAATGGCAACACTAAATTTGGTTATCAATCTAGTTACAATGGGAAGAGACTAAATAATCATCTTCACCTAGCTAGATTGCTGCCTAACTCTAACATGGTATGTAGACCTAAATATTTGATAAAGTTTTCACCTTTATTCATTCATGATGATTTTTTTTTTCCAGAATGACCTAAGAAGATTGCCATTCTTTGGATACTAGCTACATAGACACATAGACAACAAAAGCAATAAAATGCTTTCCTAAACTTTGTAAGAAAGAGTATCACAATATTAGAAATCTCTTGGAGTAGATCAGATCTTAAAGTTTACCTAATAATAATGATAGGAGTAGTACTATTGCTAGTAGTGGTAGTAATGGAGGGATAATGGCATCAAACACCAATAAAGCATTTTATTATTAGTTCTATAATCTAATTTGATCCTCAAATAATAATCTCATAAGTTGAATGGATATTATTATTTTAGAGGTGATAAACAGAGATGCAGAGAAGATAAGTGACTTGCCCAAGGTCAAATAGCCAGCAAGTATCAAAAAGAACTGAAACCCAAGTTTCTTTACCCAAACCTTGTGTGCTTTCACTATCCACTCACAAACGGGCACTACAGCATCATCATGTACTTAATAGAGATCCAAGTCAGAAAGAGAGACACGGTCTCAACAACAGCTCAGTGTAAATGCACGAACACACACATACACACACACACTGAAATGGATCAGCCTACTTGAAGAATGAGAGAAGCAATGGCCCTCAGCAGCCACAATTTTTTTTCCCCTGAACTGTCCCATTAGTAAATTCTCAGGCATGAAGGTATTAATATTTCCCAAGCTAGCTATCTTCTAGATTGCCCTCTTGCTTTCAAAGGACCATGTGAAAGAATACACCAAATAAATGAATGTGAATAATTATAACAGACTGATTTGCTTCCACCATTAACCTCAATGCAGTATATTTAAACTATAATGGACAAACAGAGGCAGCATGAGCTAGGGAAGCGCCCCAGGCATCAAAATGTTTTCATTAACTAGGAAATTTGTCCCACCAGGCTAAAGAAATCCACCCTAGAAAGATCGATTATTCCATCATCTTGTGGCAATATTGCTGGTATGTGAGTTCAGCTCAGCACAACATCCCCGACTGCAGATGAGCTAGCTGTGGGGATTGCCAATTGCTTGCTCAGAGACTCGCATATAAAGCTCTAAAATGGCCCATTACATCAGGTGGTTCGGAGGCATTTCATGATCCTGACTTCTAGAACAAGCATAGATAATTAATAAGGCTGACAGAGCCCATTACTTCTACACTCAAGTGCATCATATTAAACTAACAGACAGAGGCCACATGATGTGTGGCATTTCCCACTGATGATCATTTATGTGGTGCCACTGGTGCAGCCACATTTTTCGCTTTCACAGGCTGAGCTCCAGGAGCCAGTCACTCTGTCAGCATACAGTTATTTTTTTGTTTTGATTTCCCTTAACTGGGAAAGCTATTTTGAGTCATTCTCACTGGTGGGACTCTGAAGCAGTGGGAAAAAAGTTTGAGATAAAATATTGGCATAAAAAGAGACAAAATATAGAACTGACACTGAGCCAAAGGACGTCCAGTGTAGATAGGAGGGGAAAATCTGTTCTTAGTGTGTCTGTTAGAAAATAATTTTTGACTCTACCCTCAAATTTTCAGAACTGGTAATCATATGGAAAAACCTGAATGAACTTTTTGAACAACCCAGTATTTGTGGATCCTAATGAACTTTCTCATGCCATGCAGCTATCCATTGACGAATTAAAGAAAATATTCTGACTTTCTCTGTACTTTCCAAATATATGATGTCTATTTTGTTTTATAAATTCTCATTGTCATGCATAAAATAATCAGACTGAGAACTTCTACTTTTAGTAGTGATAGAAATAGTGCATTTTTATGTGTAGAATGGCTTTCATTATAGAAATAACTATTGAAAAGTGACTGCTAAAATCAAGTAATTCATAAGCATTAGATCTGATCACAGAACAATGAAACCTATTTGAGACAAACACATTGCAACACAGATATCCAAATGTTTGCTTCCATCACAGGTTCTTTGAAAGGAATTGTAAAGCCTTGCTACTTCCCTGTGGAACTAATGAGAGATTTTCAATACATATGTGTAAGTGTTCTTACTTCATAGTTACATAGTCTTTCTTTTTTCTTTGCCCCTCTTCCTTTCATCCATTCTTCATTCCATCTTTCTTTCAACCTAATTTACTAGAAATCTAAGATCTCGATAAATAAAATACCAAATCTACCCTTAAATGCTGAAGATTTGCCACTAGTGGTTTAGTCATCTGTTTATACATAACTCATAGTACCTATGGAACTACAGTTATGAGAAGTATTATACTTTCAACAAATGCTCAGTATACCTACTATTTCATTTCATGAGGGCACACTTCTATGGCTATGTAGAAAATGTTCACCCCAAAATGGGTCTAAATTATTTTTAAAAATTCACTTTGAAAATAGCATTTTAAATGATTCAATGACTTAGTCTGCAACAAAAATTTCACAAATGGACCCCATCTTCAGCTAGAAAACTCTTCTTCCAAACCCTTGCATGGTTACTTTCACGTGTCCAGCTTCCCATACTTTCCAATAAAGAAAAAAAATCCTGGACTCATCCATCGAGTTGTCTTGAGACACTCTCTTCAGAGAAAAGAATAACTCCTCACAGTTGTGCTGATACACTGGAAATATCAGCATTAGAGATGTTCAGAGGGTGTTCTCTGAGCTTTGTAAGGTAAACTTTGTCCAGGACACTGCTCTGGGCTCTGCATCTCACTGATTAAGTCTGTCATTTACTGGAGGGCCGCAGGCTTCTCCCTGTCAGCTCAGGTTTATGTGCAGATAAGTCATGTGTGTAAAGCACACTGGATGCCACACTAACAGATGCCCATAAAATGTGAGATATAGATATCTTTCTTTTTTCTTTATTTTTTATCTTTTTTTTCCCCCCTCTGGGATGAATGTCATTTTTAAAGTATCTCAGAAATGAAATCACTTTCAGAGGCCGTCTTAAGGGCCTAATAAGCCAATGGACATTTTTTATGATTATCTTAGGGTCGATTGGTTTACACAGAATTGCCCCCTCCAAATTCTTTCCAACTTGAGAATGGAAGCAGTCCTGTGTAGAGGATGACCCTCATAAGGGGACAGAAACTGCTTGACATGGTGGGATTCAAAAGGATGTATTTGCAAAGGTCACCAGTCCCGCAATAATACCCTCATTGACTTCCCCCATAATAGTATCTTTATTCCTTTGTGTGTTCAAGACTATGACAGCCGAGAAGAGGGGAATAGAAAGTATGATCAAGGCACCACAGATAGAACTGATTTTCTCACAGTTTTGGTAGGACCTTGCTTGATTATAAAGATACAATGCTATGCAAAGATGTAAGGAGCCTTTTTCTCCTACTGGCATTCGCCATTAATTTTGAAGCAAGATTATTAATCCAGTTTACCTAACTCCTTTTTCCCCATACCTAAGGAGTCCACTCAGACTCATGTTCATCGAGTCCATGATGCCATCCAGCCATCTCATCCTCGGTCGTCCCCTTTTCCTCCTGTCCCCAATCCC
>SJYV01055535.1:0-12507 GCA_006410875.1 Neotragus pygmaeus
ATAATTTAAAAATAATAAAAATAAAAATTTACATTGTTTTTCTTTGCTAGTGATTCTATGATTTAGTAACTTAAACTGCTCTCTCAGGGCCGAGGTAGTTATATTCATTTTGGTTTTCTTTTTCTTTTTTTTAGTTGCTTTGTAATGGTGTAGGTTTCTACTGCATAATGAAGTGAATCAACTATATGTACACATATATCCCCTCTTTTTTCTGGATTTCTTTCCCATTTAAGTCACTACAGAGCACTGACTAGAGTTCCCTGTGCCGTACAGTATGTTCTCATTAGCTGTTTTATACACAGTAATTTTGTTGAGTGAATTTTTTTAATTGCTTTGTTTATAATTAGAAGCATTGTTTTGCTTAAACTCTTTCAGTGAGAAGAAAGAGCATGTATGTTTCAGTGGCCATTGTGCTGGTGTTAACATACAAAGCAAATGAAAGTCAGGTAAAGAGGAAAACTCATGGCAAGTGAGAATTAGGTTAAGGGATTGCACTTTCAGAAGCTTCACTTTCAGTTTCCTCTTCACATCAAATTAGGGTCTAAATCACAGAAGTGCTTTGCTTTATTTTAGTGAGCATAACCATCCTCATTTGGTCAAGAAGCACCCCCCTTTTTTTCTTTTGCCAAAATTTCTGGTATAGATGTTTTGATGTTTAGGAGTTTTTATTTTTACAGGTATTTTAATCAAAGCTACAAAAATCAAGCTAATTCTCAGCAGAGCTTTTGGTCTTTAGACTAAATGAGTGATATGTCAGCTTGATAGACTGATTGTAATTGATTAAGCCATTTTGTTGAGGTCACTTTCAACCCAGTTGTCTTTTCACCTTTAATGAGCATGGACAGGGCTATAGGAAGAAGAAATTGTTTCTGAATTTTGCCTTTATGTGACAAAAGAGTCACATAAAATTGTTTAATAGTGATGTCAGGATGATATAAAAATTAATTCATTTTTGATGATAATAAAGTAGAGCAGAACCTTTAAGTGTGAGTGAAATGGAGATTTAGTGATATGTAATAATTTATAGTGTAATGCTTAATATGCATGGACTAGAATAATGAAGTATTTTAGTAAATAACCCAGAGTAATAAATCGACGGAAATTTTTCTATTTTGGTCAAATGGAGCCTTCATTGTCTTTAATTTATTCATTGTTTTGTGAAATTTTCTTATACCTTAACTCAATGATATGATGGGTTCCCTTCTTATTCTTTATGTATCCTTCTGGTTTTTTTTCACATCTTTAAAATCTCCTAAAAATGACTCGAATTTGCAATGAAATTTCCTCTTACTGAGTGTATTGTGTTCAGGGATATTTTTGCTATTTTAAATTCTTACATTACTTATACACAAGGCCAAATAGGNCAAAGAACTAAACAGACATTTATCCAAAGAAGACATACAGATGGCTAACAAACACATGAAAAGATGCTTAACATCACTCATTATCAGAGAAATGCAAATCAAAACCAAAATGAGGTACCATTTTATGCCAGTCAGAATGGCTGCGATCCAAAAGTCTATAAGAAATAAATGCTGGAGAGGGTGTGGAGAAAAGGGAACCCTCTCACACTGTTGGTGGGAATGCAAACTAGTACAGTCACTATGGAGAACAGTATGGAGATTCCTTTAAAAACTGGAAATAGAACTGCCATATGACCCAGAAATCCCACTGCTAGGTATACACACCAAGGAAACCAGAATTGAAAGAGACACATGTACCCCAGTGTTCATCTCAGCACTGTTTATAATAGCCAGGACATGGAAGCAACCTAGATGTCCATCAGCAGATGAATGGATAAGAAAGTTGTGGTACATATACACAATAGAGTATTACTCAGCCATTAAAAAGAATACTTTTGAATTGGTTCTAATGAGGTGGATGAAACTGGAGCCTATTATAGACAGTGAAGTAAACCAGAAAGAAAAACACCGATACAGTATACTAACACATATATATGGAATTTAGAAAGATGGTAAAGATAACCCTGTATGTGAGACAGCAAAAGAGACACAGATATATAAAACAGTCTTTTGGACTCTGTGGGAGAGGGCGAGGGTGGGATAATTTGGGAGAATGGCACTGAAACATGTGTAATGTCATATATGAAACGAATCACCAGTCCAGGTTCGATGCATGATACAGGGCGCTCAAGGCTGATGCACTGGGATGACCCAGAAGGATGGTATGGAGAGGGAGGTGGGAGGGGTTTCAGGATGGGGAACACGGGTACACCCATGGCAGATTCATGTCGATGTATGGCAAGACCAATACAATATTGTAAAGTAAAAAAAAGAAAGAAAGAAAGAAAATAAAACATATCATTAGCACAGGCTACCCTACTCGGTGCACTGTGGTGACCTAAATGGGAAAGAAATCCAAAATAGAGGGGATTATGTGTAGGTATGGCTGATTCACTTTGCTGTATAACAGACACTGACACAGCAGTGTAAAGCAACTATACTCCAATAAAAAAAGTGAAAAAAGAAAGATTAAAAATTATCACTAATAAAGTCTGCAAATTAAGGGGAAAGAATCCAAGGCTTCACTCCCTCATTAGCCTCCAGCTCAGAATCTATGATGAATCAGATGGAGCTGAACATTTCATGAGGAACCCACCCCTTTATTCGAGCTCGTGCAAAGACAGTGTATCTGCTTCTCTCCCTCTCTCTTGGCAGCAGAGGTGGACTATGCATGCAGCAGGTGCAGTATAAATGTATATAAATGTCCTTTTGTTTTTTCTAGTTGCATGTACTTGCCTATGTGCTAATACTTTGGTTTCTGCCTATTTTTGCCATTGGGGAGTGCTCCCTGTCATGCCAACCCATGAAAGAGTGTCTAACACCTGCTGCACCACCACTACAGGCATTAGGATAATAAAAGCCTCCAGCAGGACCGGATTCAATCCTTTGGGAGCCAAGGAAAGAGGTGGGAGGGGGAGAAGGCTTGGTGGAGGCAGTAGCATTTCAGTTTGGTTGTGACAAATGAGTCTGGTATCTACAGATAGAGAAGAGGGGAAGGGCGTTCCAGGAAGAGTGAAAACAGAGGGCTCGGATAATACTGGCAATTTTTTTTTTTTTTCAGAAAAGCTTTTAGTTTTGTATTGGGATATAGCCCATTAATAAGGCTTCCCAGGTGGTGCTAGTGGTAAAGTCACCTGCCAATGAAGGAGACACAGATGCAAGTTCGATCCCTGATTTGGGAAGATCCCCTGGTGGAGGGCATAGCAACCCACTCCAGTATTCTTGTCTGGAGAATCCCATGGACAGAGTGGGCTTGAGTCAGTGGAGTCACAAAGAGTCAGACAACTTGGTATGCAACTTGGTATGCATGCACGCATAGCCAGTTAACAATGCTGTGGTAATTTCAGGTGAACAGCAAAAGGACTCAGCCATATATATGCATGTATTCATTCTCCCCCAAATGTCCCTCCCATCCAGGCTGCCATATAACATTAAGCAGAGTTTCCTGTGCTATACAGTAGGTCCTTGTTGGTTATCTATTTGAAATACAGCAGTAACACTGATAGCTTTGATGTGATTGATTGGTGCAAGGGTGAAGGAGCATTGAGAAATAGAGCTCGTGGGATGTTTAGGGTTGTCATAAAAATAGCCATGTCACCGCCTCTCCGAAGGCATAGCCCTGGCAGTCTGATCATTGATATGCTGACAGGATTCCCAGGAGAGTTCTTAAATCTTTATTGTCTTGTTAATAACAACAGTGGTTCAACGAAGGGGTTCCCTGTTGCATTCAGAAGCTCTGCTAGCTGTAGTCCCTCCCAGACAGTGGCAGAAACTTGGCCCTGAAGTTAGGTCACCAGGAGAGAGACGTGGACATCAGTCGTCGTCACTGTCATGTTTAAAACTATGAGAAACAGTCCAGATCAAAGAGCACTGTCCTCAGAATGTTGAAACTCAATATTCTCAAGGTGATTCCATTTAAATCCAGGTGCAAATCTTTTAGGGGCTTCCCTGGGTGGCTCCGAGGTAAAGAAAGTGAAAGAGAAAGTGAAAGTGGCTCAGTCATGTCCGACTCTTTGTGGCCCCAGGGACTCTACAGTCCATGGAATTCTCCAGGCCAGAATACTGGAGTGGGTAGCCTATCCCTTCTCCAGGGGATCTTCCCAACCAGGGTCTCCTGCACTGCAGGCGGATTCTTTACCAACTGAGCTGTGAAGGAAGCGGTAAAGAATCTGCCTGCAATGCAGGAGCCAGAGAAGACACAGGTTCGATCCCTGAGTCAGGAAGATGCCCTGGATGAGGGCANAGGGTCTCCTGCACTGCAGGCGGATTCTTTACCAACTGAGCTGTGAAGGAAGCGGTAAAGAATCTGCCTGCAATGCAGGAGCCAGAGAAGACACAGGTTCGATCCCTGAGTCAGGAAGATGCCCTGGATGAGGGCATGGCAACCCACTCCATATGGAGAATCCCATGGACAGAGGAGCTTGGTGGGCTACAGTCCATGGGGTCACAAAGAGTCAGACACGATTGAGCAACTTAGGAAGGACACACTCAGGCACGCACAAACCTTTTGGGTTTCCTAGGTGGTTCAATGGCAAAGAACCCACCTACCAATGCAGGAGACTTGCATTCTGTCCCCTAGAGGAGGAAATGGTAACCCAAGTCCAGTATCCTTGCCTGGAAAATCCCATGGATGGAGGAGCCTGGTGGGCTACAGTCCGTGGGGTTGCAAAAGAGTCGGATAGGACTTAATAACTAAACAACAACAGCAGCAGCAAATCTTTTAGTTTTTACACATATTAAAATAACAAGCAGTGGTCTCTGGCTTGTGTCCTGCTGTTTTCATGTTCATATTCTCAATAGGTAAGCATTAAATGCCCCTGGGTTCTGAATACACATGGGAAACTCAGATGTATTGCTTTATCAGCATTTGGCTGGCTTATTTGGTTTAAAGGCTGAACCAAAATAATAACATGTAAGGATGACGTGATGTCCTTGAAATGACATTATTATACTTGAGAAGAAAGCCAGGCTGAGCTTTGGTCCAGTGCAATGAAAAGAAGAGGTCTGAGATGCATGCCTGAACAGCCAACAATCCCATATTTCGTAGGAACAGAAGGAGAAAGTCCACAAAGCTAAATTTCCATTTTTAAGATAAGAAAATCTCATAGACCTGAGCAGAATATCTTTATTTTTTATCTGTTCTTTTTTTTTTTTTTTTTTTTGCAGTAAAGTTAGGATTCTCTTATAGGCATGAGTCATAGATACAGAGGACCTGATAACACTGGATCCCGGGAAATATTTTTCATAATAATGGAGGTGCTCTGAGTCTTGATTTTGAACTCCTGAGGACTTCTGATTTGCCAACTCACTGGCTCTACACCTGCGGCCCAGACTTTTCCTTCTGATTTCATTTCCTGTGACTATGTCTTAATGATCATTTGAGCTTCTTTTATTCATGGAGTCACAAAGAGTTGGACACAACTGAGCGACTGAACTGAATTGAACCTCACCATCTTGAGATAAACATCTGTCATGGCAATTAACAAAACCATGTAAAGGTTTGAATTACAATAAACATGCATCATGGAAATGAACATACTTAACATTAAGTATATTGAACCATGAGAGAAGCATGGAGGATTCCTTTAAAAACGGTAGCATTTAAATATTTGATTTGCAAAAGAGAACAGCTTGGAAATGGTGAAGACCAAAATCATGGTACCGTGACTAATGATGAAGAGTCGGTGAAAGATCATTTAACCTCAGGATGCTCGGCAGGGGTCTGCCTGGTCTTCAGGGTCCTCCTGACTGTGAAATCCCCATGCTTCCCCCTAACCTAGGCCCACATTTCTCCCAACAGGGGTAACTGCCACAACCCCCTCACCAGCTCCTCTTTCTTCCCCCCTCAACTTGATGAGCCTACCTATGCCTGACAGATAAACCTAGTGAAGAGACAACTCCAATCAAGCTGATCACCTTCTTAAAAAACCTCCAGTAGTCCTCTGTCACCTGCTGATTCAGGTACAGATGACTCAGCAGAAGACTATCTTTAGAACCCCCCTAGCTTTATCCTCAGCTTTCTCTTTCAATTTTCCCACAAACACCTTCCCTCAGCTAAACAAATGTAGTCTCTGAAAAGCAATTCACAGCACTTTCTATCTGTCAGGGAAGATTCACAGCATTTTCTACCTTGTTAGAGTTTAATTTTCAAAAAGGCAAAATTAAACTCTGGACAAATATCAAATGAACACATGTTAAAGACTTTATTTAACTTATTAATTAATCACTAAAATGCTACGACCAGTTCAAAGAACATCTGAGAAGCTATTTAAGCCAACTTAATAAAATCATGTTAGAATAAGATGGTTAAGTTAGATATAAAACTGGAAAATGTCCAGTGGACTATAAAATTTTATGGTCATAAGTTTCAGCAGACAGAAATCATTTCCATCAGTATCACATCAAAAAGATTTATTCATCTTATTATTTCTGTTAATGATAATAAGCAATGAGATGAATTGAGTTCATTCTCCTGGTCAATCATTGAGTGACCTCTGCCCCTGAATAATGTTGAAGGACAAGTGACTCACCTTTTTTGTTATGTTGCTAAATTTTGGTTATTTTTTTTCTAAAAACTTTTATAGATTTCAAGATGTTGGTCCCCCTCCACCATCCTTGTGAAAACCAACTCTGTTGCCCTCTTTCTCATAAGTAAGAGAGCCAAAATGTCTAACTGGCTTATAATGAGTAACTTGGGATCGCTGTTCTTCCTCGCTAAGTACAAGCTGAAGAGGGCAATAAGATATATTTATGCATCCATATATTAATAAAGCAAATGCCAGGAGCCCTGCTTTTAGTTCTTTGGGGACATTTTTCCAGCTATTAGGCTTTAATTAGCTGTGCATTCCTGAAGAGTCTTTGCTGTAAGCTGGTCACCTGCCTTAGGTATATATCAATTCAGTTCAGTTCAGATCAGTCACTCAGTCCTGTCTGACTCTTTGTGACCCCATGAATTGCAGCACACCAGGCCGCCCTACCCATCACTAACTCTTGAAGGTCACTCAAATTCACGTCCATTGAGTCGGTAATNTGGAATGAAAACTGACCTTTTCCAGTCCTGTGGCCACTGCTGAGTTTTCCAAATTTGCTGGCATATTGAGTGCAGCACTTTCACAGCATCATCTTTCAGGATTTGAAATAGCTCAACTGGAATTCCATCATCTCCATTGGCTTTGTTCATAGTGATGCTTTCTAAGGCCCACTTGACTTCACATTCCAGGATGTCTGGTTCTAGATGAACGATCACACCATCGTGATTATCTGGGTCATGAAGATCTTCTTTGTACAGTTCTTCTGTGTATTCTTGCCACCTCTTCTTAATATCCTCTGCTTCTGTTAGGTCCATACCATTTCTGTCCTTTATCAAGCCCGTTTTTGCATGAAATGTTCCCTTGGTATCTCTAATTTTCTTGAAAAGATCTCTATTCTTTTCCATTCTGTTGTTTTCCTCTGTTTCCTTGCACTGATTGCTAATGAAGGCTTTCTTATCTCTCCTTGCTATTCTTTGGAATTCTTCATTAAGATTCTTATATCTTTCCTTTTCTCCTTTGGTTTTCGCTTCTCTTGTTTTCACAGCTATTTGTAAGCCCTCTCCAGACAGCCATTTTGCTTTTTTGCATTTCTTTTCCATGGGGATTTTCTTGACCCTTGTCTCCTGTACAATGTCATGAACCTCCATTCATAGTTCATCACTCACTTTATCAAATCTAATCCCTTAAATCTATGTCTCACTTCCACTGTATAATCATAAGAGATTTGATTTAGGTCATGCTTGAATGGTCTAGTGGTTTTCCCTACTTTCTTCAATTTAAGTCTGAATTTGGCAGTAAGGAGTTCATGATCTGAGCCACAGTCAGCTCCCACTCTTGTTTTTGCTGACTGTATAGAGCTTCTCCATCTTTGGCTGCAAAGAATATAATCAATCAGATTTCAGTGTTGACCATCTGATGATGTCCATGTGTAGAGTCTTCTCTTGTGTTGTTGGAAGAGGGTGTTTGCTATGACCAGTGTATTTTCTTGGCAAAACTCTATTAGCCTTTGCCCTGCTTCATTCCGCATTCCAAGGCCAAATTTGCCTGTTACTTCAGGTGTTTCTTGACTTCCTACTTTTTCATTCCAGTCCCCTATAATGAAAAGGACATCTTTTTTGGGTGTTAGTTCTAAAAGGTCTTGTAGATCTTCATTGAACTGTTCAACTTCAGCTTCTTCAGCATTACTGGTTGGGGCATAGACTTGGATTACTGTTATATTGAATGGTTTGCCTTGAAAATGAACAGAGATCATTCTATCATTTTTGAGATTGCATCCAAGTGCTGCATTTCAGACACTTTTGTTGACCATGATGGCTACTCCACTACTTCTAAGGGATTCCTGCCCACAGTAATAGATATAATAGTCATCTAAGTTAAATTCACCCATTCCAGTCCATCTTAGTTTGCTGATTCCTAGAATGTTGACATTCACTCTTGCCATCTCCTGTTTGACCACTTCCAATTTGCCTTGATTCATGGACCTAACATTCCGGGTTCCTATGCAATATTGCTCTTTACAACATTGGACCTTGCTTCTATCACCAATCACATCCACAACTGTGTATTGTTTTTGCTTTGGCTCCTTCCCTTCTTTCTTTCTGGAGTTATTTCTCCACTGATCTCTAGTAGCATATTGGGCACCTACCCACCTGGGGAGTTCCTCTTTCAATATCCTATCATTTTGCTTTTTCATACTGTTCATGGGATTCTCAAGGCAAGAATACTGAAGTGGTTTGCCATTCCCTTCTCCAGTGGACCACATTCTGTCAGACCTCTCCACCATGACCTGCCCGTCTTGGGTGGCCCCACAGGGCATGGCTTAGTTTCATTGAGTTAGACAAGGCTGTGGTCTATGTGATTAGATTGACTAGTTTTCTGTGATTATCATTTCAGTGTGTCTGCCCTCTGATGCCCTCTCGCTACAGGTATATATACCAGTGTGCAAAAATTCCTCTAAATGGGTGAAGCCTCAGTAGGTAAAGGAAGGACGCCTCAACCCATTTCTTCTGGCCTTTCTTGGGAAGGTTTTTAGCTGCTCCCTGCATCTGTAAACCAATATTCAGTCCTGCTCAGCTTAGAGACATAACCCACTAGGCTAGAGCTGGAGCATTCTACTCCAAAAACCTCTTGGGGGGTACCAAATACAGCCCTTACCTCAGGTTTTCTTTTCTTTCTTTCTTTCTTTTTTTTTTTTTAGAAGTTTAAGGAATAGCGAAAAAGAGAAAGACTTTTGAAGTGGGTGTGTATGACATGATATGAGAGTCACTACAGCTGGAGCAAACCAGATCAAATGGCAGGGCTGCAGGGCCATAAAAGTCTCCAGGCAAGACAATGTGAACATGAGTCAGACACAGCCTTGGTCCCAGGCCTGCCCTGGTCACCCTGTGTAATCCTCTGTATTTCATCCTTGTCATGAAGGGAAGCCTTCTATTAAGTGCCTATCAGTTGATTTGAAAGCCTGTGACCTCAGACACACTCCCATTTCAGAGGTCCTGCCCAAGGGCCTATATAATCTTTGAAAACTCTATTCATTTTCTTTGCCATCTTAGTACTGGTTTAATACTCAGTATCTCAATTAAATAAAGAACAGAAAAGAAAAACACATCAGGGCAACCGACACAGGCAATTTAGTCAAATAAATGTTCTTTGCTTTGAGTTAAATCAATTGCAAATAAAATGAAACTAATAAGGGGTGAAACCTATATCTTAATTTAAAATGAAAAAACTGTTTTCAAGTGTCTTATTTGGCTCCCTATGGTTACGTGAAAATACTTTCCCCCAAATCACTCCTAACAGAGGTAAGAGAAGCCAGTACATTCACTTACTTACCGCCTTTATTTGGTCATTAAAGCAAAAACAAAGCTAAAAGTGCATTGTTTATAACCTTTAAATATGCAACAGGGTATTGTAGCTTGTAGAAGCTACCCAAGAGTATGTATACACTTGCAAAATGAAATGGAAAGATCCTCACAAAGGCACACGCTTAATAATTCAAGTAGGTTGAATAGTTCTTTCCAGACATCAGCAGTTCCTTAAATCAGCACTCTAGTGTGGCTCTCCTAACTTCCAGGGCTTTGTAAATCCAAGATTACTGTGTGTGTAGCTGCAAGCTGCCTGTCATGCATGAGGCATTAAAGAATACAACATTTGCTGTGAATATTCTCACACTTCTGATTTTGTAATAGTCAGAGCAGGCCAAACATTCACTATATTAAGACCATGCTTGTGTCCCCAGACCTAGTTCTTTCCGTCAGTCTGGCTTTATAAATATTGGTGATAAACCAAGCCTCATTTATATGGTATTTCTTATGTAGAAAAGGTCTGTGACTTTAGGTATCTGGTAAACCTCAAGAAATACCACCACAGCCAGTATAATAACTTCTTCAGATAGCCATTGCTGATTTGCTGATGGCAAGTTGCCATTAAATGAATTGTGAAATTATTGTGATTCAGTTTCTAGGTGATTCTGATACCATTAGAAGCATGCCAGAATGGACTGATGAAAATGTAAACTGCACAAAAATTTTCTTTAGTAAGACTGACCAGGGCTTCCCAGGTGGTGCAGTGATAAAGAATCCTCCTGCCAATGCAGAAGACACATTGTTTGACCCCTGATCTGGGAAGATTCCACATGCTGTAGCGAGACTAAGCTCTTGCACCACAACTATTTAGTCTGTGCTCTGGACCCCAGGAGCCAAAATTACTGAGCCCAGGTGCTGTGACTGCAGAAGCCCATCCACCCTAGAGCCTGCCACTGTAAGGAGAAGCCCATCCAGCACTACTAGAGAAAAGTCCTCACAGCAAAAAAGGCCCAGCACAGACAAATAAATGCATAACAATTTCTTAAAAGGACCAACCACAATCTGCTTTTTCAAAAAAGCAGGTTTTGTAGATGGTCTTGATGAAACCAGATTCTGAGCCTCCCACTTACTGCTGCTGCTGCTAAGTCGCTCCAGTCGTGTCTGACTCTGTGCGACCCCCTAGACGGCAGCCCACCAGTCTCCCCCGTCTCTGGGATTCTCCAGGCAATAACANGTATAACTGAATCATTTTGACGTACATCAGAAACTAACACAACATTGTGTATAAACTGTATTTCAAAAAAATAGATAAGCAGAGCTAAAGAAAAAGCAACAGCAGACATGTATGACTGTTTATGTGTCTACCAGTTAGGGGGCTGGTTCTGTCCTACCTGAGTTACCTAATGTGTCTGTGATCAGTTCTGCTAATCTGGGTTGGAGGTCTCTCACAAATCTGGGGCTTGGCTGACTGTAAGCTGATCTAGGATAGCCTCAGCTGGGACAACTCAATTTGCCTCCACCAGATCCTTCATCCTGCAGTAGGGTAAGAGCTTGATCAGACAGCAATGCCATGGTTTCAGGCGAGTGCAAGTGTAAAGTACTTTTAAGAAGCCTATGCTCAGATATGGAGGTAACAAGTCACAAGAGATCTGAACAAATTCCTCTGTGATACAAACTCCTGAGTAAGCAATGGAAAACTTGCAAAGTGGAAGCATCTGATTCATTGCTGAGCTGCAACTTGCTTAATACGAATTCTGTACACTTGCATCACTTATTCTCACTCTGTACACTACTACAACTCCAATTATAAATGCTCCCCTATCAGATTATATAAATTCACAAAGAGAAATGACTTCCTCTGGATAAGTAATGCATTTTCGTCTTCATTACCATCTGGTTTTTGTTAACATTTACTTCCAAGCATAATGTAGTAAGCTCTGCTTTATTGTCTGTGTTTCATTCCGGTAAACTTGGGAAAACCAAAAAAGACTGCCATATTACTCTCTCTCTCTCCCTCTTTATTTCATGTCTAAATTGAAGTAAGAATATGATCCCAGAACACGATCCTGGGATCATGTTTCACACTGAAACTCATAAAACTCAGAAGTAAAAGCACTAGCATTTCCAACTCACATTCAGAAGAAACATCCATAATTTAATTTGGTATACGAGGCCAGAACAAAATACTGAGTGCCCCCTTGGAACAGTTTCTCAAAAATGCTGCTATCTCACTCCTACTGGATCTAAACATACTTGTAACTTGTGCTCCTTACGTGAATGGCTGGGACTGGCCCGCCAGGGCTCCCCCTGTCCTCCTACACTGCTGACAGCCACAGCCTGGCAAACATTCGCTGTGAGCCCACACTAAAGACATAAATCCGTGACCACACACAGGTGCTGAGGTGGATAACTGTATCGAGAGGCTCTCTATGCCATGGCTATACTATCCAAAAAATGTATTCTCCCAGATGCCCAAAATGAGGAGAAGGAAAGAGAAATAAAAGGTGAATGGGGAAAAGGGAGAAGAGAATATTACTGATATGAGCTCAGTGAAGTCTGATGAAATGATCCTAGTTTAAATCCTAAATAATCCTTAATAAAAGAGAGTGAAGCTTGAAAGATGTGCAGTTGATATTTTATCTCTTTGTCCTG
>SJYV01055536.1:0-11111 GCA_006410875.1 Neotragus pygmaeus
AGCTTTCAGCCCTTGCCTCCCCAACTCCTCCCAAGGGGGAGACCATTCATCAAACCATGCACTCTGGGGAACTGCTGCAGTACCACTTGCATAGGAATTCTACTTGCACTGGAGGATTAAGGCACACAGAGAAAATGAGCTACCTGAGGGTTCTGTGTAAATGAGGACATGCGTCATAACGAAGGGAGGGGTACAAAAGGTGAGGTACAGAAGTCCATAAAAGCTGATTGTCATATACAAATGCTGAGAGTCCCAGCAGAGAGGCATCCTCCTCAGAACTCTCACCTCTGCAGCCTGGGGTACTGCAGGCCACCGAATTCTCGGTGTCCCCCTTGTCCTGAGGCTGCCCACAGCCCAGGCAGTAGGTCTGATGCTGGCTGAAGTGGCTGATAAATGGAACCAGGCAGGAACACCTGAGGAGAGGGGTCCCAGACACTAAGTAGGTCAGCTCAATATATCTGGACAAAAATATAATTCAAAACGGTACATGCACCCCTATCCTCAAAGCAGCACTATTCACAACAGCCAAGATGCAGAAGCAACCTAAATGTCCATGGACAGATGAACGGGTAAAGAAGATGTGGCGCGTATATACTGTGGAGTACTACTCAGCCAGGACAAGAATGACATAATGCCATTCACAGCAACATGGATGCACCTGGAGAGTCTCATACCAAATGAAGTCAGGAACAGAAAGATAAATACTATATGATAACGCTTATTTGTGAAATCTAAAATATGACACAGAGGAATTTTTATGAAACAGACTCACAGACATGGAGAACAGACTCACAGACACGGAGGAACGGACTCACAGACATGGAGTAACAGACTCACAGACACGGAGGAACGGACTCACAGACACAGAAAACAGACTCANAATCTAAAATATGACACAGAGGAATTTTTATGAAACAGACTCACAGACATGGAGAACAGACTCACAGACACGGAGGAACGGACTCACAGACATGGAGTAACAGACTCACAGACACGGAGGAACGGACTCACAGACACAGAAAACAGACTCACAGATGTGGAGAAACAGACTCACAGACACGGAGGAATGGACTCACAGACATGCGGAAACAGACTCACAGACATGGAGGAACAGACTCACAGACACGGAGGAACGGACTCACAGACCTGCAGAAACAGACTCACAGACGTGCGGAAACAGACTCACAGACGTGTTGGACAGACTCACAGACGTGGAGGAACAGACTCACAGACGTGGAGGACAGACTCACAGACGTGGAGGAACAGACTCACAGACGTGGGGAAACAGACTTGTGGTTGCAAGGGGAGGGGGAAAAGGAGAGATGGAGTGGGAGTTTTGGGTTAGCAATGCAAACTAGTATATATAGAATAGTAAATAACAAAGTCCTACTGTATAACACAGGGAACCTTATTCTATATTCTGTGATAAACCATAACAAAAAAGAATATATATTTTTAAAAAGAGTGTATATGTGTAGATGGCTGAATCACTTTGCTATAGTTCAGTTCAGTTCAGTCGCTCAGTCGTGTCTGACTCTTTGTGACCCCATGAATTGCAGCATGCCAGGCCTCCCTGTTCGTTACCATCTCTCGGAGTTCACTCAGTCTCACGTCCATCGAGTCCATGATGCCATCCAGCCATCTCATCCTCAGTCGTCCCCTTCTCCTCCTGCCCCCAATCCCTCCCAGCATCAGNTTCTTTTTTCCTCTCTGATTCATTTATTTCTACCATTCTATCTTCTATTTCACTAAGCCTATCTTCTGCCTCCAATATTCTACTATTTGTTGCCTCCGGAGAGTTTCTGATCTCATTTATTGCATTATTCATTATATACTGACTCTTTTTAATTTCTTCTAGGTCCTTGTTAAACCTTTATTGCATCTTCTCAATCCTTGTCCATTTTGATTTCAAGATTTTGGATCATTTTCACTATCAATATTCGGAATTCTTTCTCAGTTAGATTCCCTATATCTTCCTCTTTTGTTTGGTTTGGTTGTCATTTCTCCTGTTCCTTTACCTGCTGGGTATTCCTCTGTCTCTTCATCTTGATTATATTGCTCCATTTGGGGAGGTCTTTCTGTAATCTGTGGATTTGTGGAGTTTTCTTTATTATGGAGTTTCCTTACTGTGAGTGGGGTTGTATCAGTGGCTTGTCAAGGTTTCTTGGTTAGGGAGGCTTGTGTTGGAGTTCTGGTAGGTGGAGCTGGATTTATTCTCTCTGGAGTGCAAAGAAGTGTCCAGTACTGGGTTATGAGACAACAATGGTTTTGGGGTAACTTTGAGATGCCTGTATATTGAAGCTCAGGGGTGTGTTCCTGTGTTGCTGGAGAATTTGCATGGTATGTCTTCTCTGGAACTTGTTGGTCCTTGGGTGGTGCTTGGTTTCAGTGTAGGTATGAAGGCGTTTGATGAGCTCCTATTGATTAATGTTCCCTGGGTTCAGGATTTCTCTGATGTTCTCAGGATTTGGACTTAAGCCTCGTGCTTCTGATTTTCAGTTTTATTTTTAAAGTAGCCTCAAGACTTCTCCATCTATACTGAACTGATGATAAAGAATCTAGGTTAAGTATGAAAGGTTTCTCCACATTGAGGGACACCCAGAGAGGTTCACTGAGTTACATGGAGAAGAGAAGGGGGGGTAGTTAGAGGTGACTGGAATGAGATGAGGTGGGATCAAAAGAGGAGAGAGGAAGCTAGCCAGTAATCACTTCCTTATGTGCACTCCACAGTCTGGACCGTTCAGAGGTGTTCACGGAGTTATACAGGGAAGAGGAGAGGGAGGAAGTAGACAGAGGTGGCCAGGAGGATAAAAGAGGGAAATGAAAAGGAGAGAGTAACCAGTTCCCTAAGTGTTCTCCACCGTCTGGAACACATAGAGATTCACAGAGTTGGGTAGAGAAGAGAAGGGGGTGGGAAGATACAGAGGCCAGCTGGTGGAGAAAAAGGAGAGTCCAAAGGAGGAGAGATTGGTCAAGCCAGTAATTTCGCTCTCAGGTAAAATTGGGTACTGAAGATTGGGTTTTTAAATGTACAAGTTGGATTTTCAAAAATACAATATTAAAGAAAAGAAGAAGAAGAAGAAGAAAACAAAGCCACAAGAATTATTAAAAAACAATAACAACAACCACAAAAACTATATACTGCATTTGCTTTAAAAATAGGGTCTTTTTCTTGAAAAGTAATAGTAGGTTATAAAAATAAATATTAGAGAAATAGAGGACTTAAAGGGTTTTTTTTTAATTAAAAAAAAGAAGAATAAAAAGAACAGAAGAAAAAACAATCACAAAACAACATCAACACGCACACACACATAAAGAATGATCGTAAAAATAGTAAAGATGTATCTGGCCCTCTCTCTGGTGTTTTGGGCAGTGTGAGGTCACTTCCAAGGCGGTTCCCTCTGTTTAACTTCTGTTTGCTGGTTTCTTCAGTGTCTGATTTCCGTGTTGACACAGGGAGGGTGGTGGTGGACACTTTTTTTTTTTTTTTTTGGCTCACTTGTTCTGTCGTGCTATGGGGAGGTAGGGATGCTGCAAACAAATAACAGTGATGTGTGCTCGCAGTGTCTCATCCATGCTGGGCTTGCCCCTGTTGTTGGGGCACACCACTCAGGCTCTACGTTGCTCCACTGGGAACCATCTGAGGCTGGCCCTAGGCTTCATGCACCTCCCCGGTCTAAGCTGCTCAGGCTTGGCACTCAGGTAGCCCTCAGAGGCCCAGATTCCATTGGTCCTGCATTTTGTGCCCTTCCCAGGTCCGAGTAGCTCAGGTGTTTGGCGAGTGCAGTTGTTGCAACTTATCACCTTTCCCGTCTCTGCTGCTCAGTTTTCTGGGTGTACCACTGGGGTCCCTTCTCAGGCAGATGATGATCGTCCAGAACCCCCAGAAGTCTTAGTTAGCAAAGAAGCCTGCTTGCATTTCGGTAGGTAATGTCTCTCTTGGGCTGCGATTGCTCCCTTCCAGCCCTTACAACTCTGGCTGCCTGTCACCAGAGGGGGATGGTCTGCAGCCAGCTATTTCTGTTCCATCCTTTGTTCTGTGCACCAGGAGGCGGTGTCTTATGTTTGAGCTTTTCGCTTGGTAGCTATCCCACAGTCTGATTTGCTAGCCCAAGTTAGTTCACTCTGGTTATGCATGAGGCGTTCCAGGCCGATTCTTAAAAAAGCACTGCAGCCCATGCCTCCTGCACCTCCCTGCCCAGTCCCCACTTACTAGCGGTGGATGCAGGTGTCTGTGCTGCTTTTCCACTGGGGGACTTACTGTTGGGCTTGTGATCTATTGGATTTAATTATTTATTTATTCTTCCTTCCTTTTATGTTGTCCTCTGTGCTTCCAAGGCTCACCACAGACTCGGCAGTGAGAACGTTTCCTGGTGTTTGGAAACCTCTCTTCTTAAGACTCCCTTCCTGGGCTGGGACTCCCTTCCCAGGACGGAGCTCCCTCCCTACCTGGGACAGAGCTCCCTCCCTACCTCCTTTGTCTCTTTTTTCATCTTTTATATTTTTTCCTACCTGTTTTTGAAAACAATGATCTGCTTTTCTGGGTGCCTGATGTCCTCTGCCAGCATTCAGAAGTTGTTTTGTGGAATTTACTGAGCACTGAAATGTTCTTTTGATGAATTTGTGAGGGAGAAAGCGGTCTCCTTGTCCTATTCCTCCACCATCTTAGGACCGCCCCCGCAAAATATTTCTGAGAAACAAATTATTCAACTTTGCTGAAGAAAGTAACAAGAAATATAATAATATAATATTATAAATATAATAATATAATAATGATTCCACCCAAGCACTTAATGCTTAATTCTTTTTGCAAAAGAATGTAAAAGTAGAACAATCAAACAAAAGGGACAACAGAAAAATTACATATATTACTTTCATTTTTTAAAGTATATTAATTTTAAGATGATATTTAGAACATGTAAGTTATTAGAAAGATACTTCAACAGACTCCAAATGTAGATACTATCTAATGAGGCAAATATTATCCTGGATAATTGTGGTTTTCATTTTCAACATTAGCTGTTTTTCTCATATTCCAAAGAGTTCCAATACAGTAGATCCTATGGCAGTCTAATGGATTACTCATCTCCTCTTCCTGCCTAATATGGTGAATAATAAATAAGAATTGACAACAAAATATGCATTTTATATAATATTGTGAAATATATTATCAGGATATTGCCTAAACCCTTCATTTTACCTTGCTTATTCATCTGGAATTGAATGTTTGCATTAAGTTGCACTTATCTTTTCTTCTCTGGACTTCTGTAGTAGTTTACAAATAGCTGTCAGTGTCTATCATCACAAAAACCCCTCCAGGCTCCTCTGTCCATGGGATTTTCCAGGTATGAATACTGGAGTGAGTCACCATGCCCTCCTCACAGAAGTACAAAAACAATGAGTTAAGTCAAAGGGTGATCTTTCTATCTGACCTTAAGCAAACATCCATTTATGATTTTTAAAAAAAAAACCCTCCAGAAAGTAGGCATAGAAGGAAAATGCCTCAACACATTAGAAGTCACATATGATAAACCCACAGCAAACATTATTTTCAATAGTGAAAAATTGAAAGCATTTCCCCTAAAGTCAGGAACAAGACAAGGGTGCCCACTCTCACCACTACTACTCAACATAGTGTTGGAAGTTTTAGCCATAACAATCAGAGAAGAAAAAGAATAAAAGGAATCCAGATTGGAAAAGAAGAAGTAAAGCTCTCACTGTTTGGAGATGACATGATCCTCTACATATAAAACCCTAGAGACATCATTAAAAAATTACTAGAGCTAATCAATGAATATAGTAAAGTTGCAGGATATAAAATTAACACACAGATATCCCTTGCATTCCTATACACTAACAATGAAAAAACAGAAAGAGAAATGAAGGAAACAATTTCCATTCACCATTGCAACGAAAAGAATAAAATACTTAGGAATAAATTTACCTAAAGAAAAAATAAAACTATATATAGAAAATTATAAAACACTGATGAAAGAAATCAAAGATGACACTACAAATAGATGGAGAAATATACCATGTTCATGAATCAGAAGAATCAATATAGTGAAAATGAGTATACTACCCAAGCAATCTACATATTCAATGCAACCCCTATCAGGATACCAATGGTATTTTTCACAGAGCTAGAACAAATAATTTCAGTTTGTGTGGAAACCCTCAAATATCCAAAGCAATCTTGAGAAAGAAGAATGGAACTGGAGGAAGCAACCTGCCTGACTTCAGTCTCTACTACAAAGCCACAGTCATCAAGACAGTATGGTACTGGCACAAAGACAGAAATATAGATTAATGGAACAAAATAGAAAGCCCAGAGATAAATCCATGCACCTATGGGCACCTTATCTTTAACAAAGGAGGCAATAATACCCAATGGAGAAAAGGCAATCTCTTTAACAAGTGGTGCTGGGAAAAGNATGCTGGCTTGCAGATGTGTATAAGAGACAGCCTCTGTGGGCTACTGAGATGGGAGGCCTCTCCAGGGACTCCAGTGATGAGGAGGGCCCCCGCCTATGGCTGGCTGCCGCCCACCAAAAGGGTCCTGAGCAGGAGGCGCTACTGCGGCAGCAGCTCCAGGAAGCGCTGGGCAGGACCCTCTCATCGGATTCCATGTCGGAATCCAGGTGAGCGGAAAACTTCAGGAGTGGGGACTGGGAGGCCTAAGCATGTTCGGTCACATGTATCCAGGGTTTCTTGGCTGCCTGGCCTTCTGCTAGAGCTGGAGAGAGAAAAAGGGGAGGGGGGAGGGGGCTGTGCCCCACGCCTGCTGTGTCAGCACCCCTGCCCTGGGGTGAGTGGGGGAGAGTNCTAAGCATGTTCGGTCACATGTATCCAGGGTTTCTTGGCTGCCTGGCCTTCTGCTAGAGCTGGAGAGAGAAAAAGGGGAGGGGGGAGGGGGCTGTGCCCCACGCCTGCTGTGTCAGCACCCCTGCCCTGGGGTGAGTGGGGGAGAGTGACATCAGGTAGATAAGTGACAATGTAGAGAGCACCCCAGATGAGGAGGGAAGCAGGCTCTGGGAAGCACAGAGGGCAGAACACCTGGTTTGGGATGGAGGTATATTAATGAAGGCTTCACGAAAGAAGTCGAAAAAATAGGTGGGCTTGATTTTCACCAACAGAGAGCCAAGTATATCAAATGCTGTGAGATTATCAAGTAGGATGAAGCCTGGAAGCCAAAGGGTTTGTTAGGCTGAGGAGTGCAAGAGGACATTCCAGGGGGAGGCTTGTCTGAGTCTGGAGACTATGGGACACTTAGAGGTGGGGGGAGGGCCAGGGAGGGGTGTATTTGTGGCCGGGTGGAGACAGCAGAGCATACTGGGAGATGAGGTTGGCCATCAAGGCAGGGAGAGGTGGGAGAGGGCCTCAGTTTACCACCTGAAGATCCTCAGTCAGAAAGTGATGTATTGGTATTTGTCTTTTGGGACAATAAGCTAAGAAGGCAGAGTGGAGGCAGGGTGGGAGCAGGGAGACCAGAGAGGAGGCTGTCTTAGCTCAGGAAAAGTTGGTGACAGCCTCAGGATTGAGGTGCTGAGAATGACAGGGAGCTTGTGTTTGGAACTGGGTGGTGCTAGGGCAAGAGGAGAAACAGGTTCTGCAGAAACAATGGCCCAGTTCTAGACCTTTCTGGTATCTGTAGGGAATCCACTGGGAATGCCCAGGGGACAGTTAGAAAAGGGCAGGGCTCTGGGCCAGAGGTATCTTTTGGGGGGTTGTTGTCTTGGAGACTGAGAGAGATGAGCTGGATCACCCTGGTGCAGGGCAAGGGCAGCAGAGGAGGGGGCAGGGACAGGACCCTGAGGGGCTCCATCACAAACCAAGGAGGGGAGAGACTCAAGAACAGAGAGCCAAGCAGATCCAATGTTGTGAGATGATCAAGTAGGATGAAGCCTAAAGACTGGCCATTGAATTCGGTGGTCGAGAGATCCTTGGAGTGGCTTGTGGGACTATTTCTCATGGTGTTGGGGAAGGCCAAAACCAGTCCTCATGGGTTGAGGGGGGTGACTGGTAGAGAAGACTCAGAAACAGGGCACATGGCTCTGTGTCACTGTTGCAAGAAGTTTGGAAATTATTATTATTATTTTTAATATAACTGCTGTAGTTTAAAAAAGGATGCTTGATGGTAAAGAGAGAGTTACCTTTATAGAACAAGAGAGTAGCTTGAAGGGAACCTAAAAGATTTTTCTTTATCCAAGAAAAATCTTTTTCTTTACCCAAGTATGGGGAGATTTGAGGATTTCAGAGATGAAAAAAGTGTTGAAGAGTGAGAGATGCCGGAGAGATGGGATCTAGGGCCAGGTGAACAGGGTGGCCTCAAAGAGGACCGGGCTCGCCCGAGGCAGGAGGGGAGAGGGCATGTTCCTCCCAGCAGAGCTGAGCCTGCTCCAGTCTGGTGGCCTTGCTTTTCTCAGGGAGATGTGTATAAGAGACAGTTCAAAAGCAGAGACATNCTCTTCTTAATATCTTCTGCTTCTGTTAGGTCCATACCATTTCTGTCCTTTATCGAGCCCATATTTGCATGAAATGTTCCCTTGGTATCTGTAATTTTCTTGAAGAGATCTCTAGTCTTTCCCATTCTGTTTTTTTCCTCTATTTCTTTGCATTGATCGCTGAGGAAGGCTTTCTTATCTCTCCTCGCTCTTCTTTGGAACTCTGCATTCAGATGCCTATATCTTTCCTTTTCTCCTTTGCTTTTTGTTTTTCTTATTTTCACAGCTATTTGTTAGCCCTCCCCAGACAGCCATTTTGCTTTTTTGCATTTCTTTTCCAGGGGGATTGTCTTGATCCCTGTCTCCTGTACAATGTCAGGGACCTCCATCCATAATTCATCAAGCACTCTATCTATCAGATCTAGTCCCTTAAATCTATTTTTCACTTCCAGTGTATAATCATAAGGGATTTGATTTAGGTCAGACCTGAATGGTCTAGTGGTTTTCGCTACTTTCTTCAATTTAAGTCTGAATTTGGCAATTAGGGGTTCATGATCTGAGCCACAGTCAGCTCCTGGTCTTGTTCACCACCTCGCAAAGATAATGTAGGATCTACAATTTGTTACCAGATTCTTTTATTTATTTATAAATCTTGCCTTGAACTTTATCTTTTTAAGGAATGATTTGTATTAATATTAATACACAGACTAATTCTTAAGAATTAGTATTTTGGCTGAAGTTAGACCTAAATCAGGCTCCCCTTACGGTTTAGCTGATAAGACTCTACCTGCCATGTGGGAAATCTGGGTTCAATCCCTGGGTTGAGGAGATCCCCTGGAGAAGAGAAAGGCTTCCGACTCCAGTACTCTGGCCTGGAGAATCCCATGGGCTGTATAGTGCACTGTGTTACAGAGGATTGGATAGAACTGAGTGACTTTCGCTTTCACTTTAGACCTAGCTTATGACCGGTGACTTAACTCACTTTCCAATAACATATTTGATCATGTAGAGATGAATTAAAATTGATGTCGTTTAGTGAATTGATACAAACAAATGAAGCCTTAATACTTCAAAACCATTTTAAAAACTGTTTGTTTAAACAGTTGGATCATTTTATTTAAGCGCATTTTTTCCCTGAAGCTCTGTATATCAAAAAGCAGAATGATTCTGCTCAGAGAAGGGTAATAATATTGCTATCAGCCTCTGCTTTTGGCTGTATTGGAGCCTGTGTGGTTGGTCGTTGGGAGTCAGAGGTCATTGCAGATGAAAGAAACATAGTTTTAAATACCTTGTACTCTGAAAATACTTTCTGACCTGCATAGTTTCAAATGACATTTATGTAATATGTTATACTCTCCAGGGCATTTCTGTTTGCGAATTAATTTTGACTGTTGTTCATGTCAACTGTGACACTGCTAGGCCTACTTCTGGCTTCCCTGGTAGCTCAGATGGTGAAGAATCTGCTTGCAATGCAGCAGACCCAGGTTCAACCCCTGGGTCAGGAAGATCCCCTGGAGAAGGGAATGGCAACCCATTCCAGCATTCTTGCCTGGAGAATGCCATGGACAGAGGAGCCTGGTGGCCTATAGGCCATGGGGTCACAAAGAGTCAGATATGACTGAGGAATAACACTTCCAGGCCTACATCTGAAAAACTGAGTATCACTGATATTCCTGAAACTATCTCTCCTCTGACTCCATTGTCCAAATGGTAACTACGTTGTGCGTAGTGGTGGTGGTGGTTTAGTCACTAAGTCGTGTCTGACCCTTGTGACCCCATGGACTGTAGCCCTCCAGGCTCCTCTGTCCATGGGATTTTCCAGGCAAGAATGCTAGAGTGGGTAGCCACTTCCTCCTCCAGGGGATCTTCACAACCCAGGAATCGAACCCAGATCTCTTGCATTGTAGGCAGATCCTTTACTGTCTCTTGATGACTCCTCATTAAGTGAGAATAGTAAGTTTTTCCATTTATAGATGAAGTCCCATTTCATAACACTTTCTTGAGTTTGGTTCACTTCAGTTGCTCAGTCGTGTCCGACTCTATGACTCCATGGACTGCAACACACCAGGCCTCCCTGTCTATTGCCAGCTCCTGGAGTTGACTCAAAATCATGTCCGTTGAGTCGGTGGTGCCATCCAGCCATCTCATCCTCTCATTCTGCATTCAATCCTTCTCTTCCTGCATTCAGTCTTTCCCAGCATCAGGGTCTTTTCAAATCAGTCAGCTGTTCACATTAGGTGGCTAAGGTATTGGAGTTTCAACTTCAGCTCAGTCCTTCCAATGAATATTCAGGACTGATTTCCATTACGATGGACTGGTTGGATCTCCTTGCAGTCCAAGGGACTCTCGAGTCTTCAACACCATGGTACAAAAGCATCAGTTCTTTCGCGCTCAGCTTTCTTTACAGTCCAACTCTCACATCCATACATGAGTACTGGAAAAACCATAGCTTTGACTAGATGGACCTTTGTTGGCAAAGTAATGTCTCTGCTTTTTAATTTGCTGTCTAGTTTGGTTATAACTTTCCTTCCAAGGAGCAAGCGTCTTTTAATTTCAGGGCTGCAGTCACCACCTGCAGTGATTTTAGAGCCCAGGAAAATAAAGTCTGTCACTGTTTCCCCTGTTTCCCCATCTATTTGCCATGAAGTGATGGGACCAGATGCCATG
>SJYV01055541.1:0-37971 GCA_006410875.1 Neotragus pygmaeus
GATTGGGGGCAGGAGGAGAAGGGGACGACAGAGGATGAGATGGCTCGATGGCATCACGGACTCGATGGAAGTGAATCTGAGTGATGTCCGGGAGTTGGTGATGGACAGGGAGGCCTGGTGTGCTACAATTCATGGGGTCACAGAGTCGGACATGACTGAGCGACTGAACTGAACTGAACTGAAAGACAAGCATTCAAATACAGGTGTCGATTAATAAAGGATGAATTGAGAGTCCCACAGTCAAGATTACATGGAAATGATGACATTAATAGTAATTAAATTAAGACAGCTTAGGTTACTCAAATTCTTTTATGAAACATTAGGGTCATCTTTAACTACATTATTTTTCTAGCAATAGTAGAATATTGCAACATGCACTTGGATCATAGCAGTTATTTACCATGATGCATATGATAATAATTACTTGAATGATAATTATCTAAGTAATAGCTACCACTTGAGTGCCTAATATTTTATTTAACATTTGCAAAAACCTAGTGAAGTTGGTATTTTTGCCCACATTTTTACAAAAGAAGAAATGATACCTCAAAGAGTTGAAATAACTGGAATTCAGTCACGAGGAAGTGAATGACAGGGCTGGGATTCCAGCCTAATTCCATGAGTCTCAAAAGCCGAGGTTCCCTCCTCTCTACTCTTGGACCTCCTAGGATGATATTGTTATAAGTTGAACTGTGGCTTCCCTAAGAAATAAATGCTGGAGTACTACTTCTCAGTCCCTCAGTATGTAACTGTATCTGAAGACAGGGTCTTTACAGAGATAATCCAGTTAAGATGAAGTCATTAGTATGGGCCTTAATCCTGTATGGCCAATGTCCTTACAAAATGGAGACATTTGGACCAGAGACATGCACGTAGGGACACCCCGTGAAGATGAAAACCAGAGACCACTATGAAGTGTCTACAAGTCAAGGAACTCCAAAGACTGCCAGAAAACCCTCCCAAAACAAGAGTCATTGAACAGATTCTTTCTCACAGTCTTCAGAAGGACCAACTCTGTAGTTACCTTGATTTCAGATTTCTAGCCTCCAAAATTATAGTACTTTTAAATGCATGCGGAGCACTTCTTAGGACTGCTACTTCTACCCCTCAGATCTAAGTCACTCTGGTCTTTCACCCACCTCTATTATTCAAATAGCTTCTTAACCCCTTTCCCTATTTCCAGTCTATCCTGAAAGGGCAGGTGGACCAACCCATAAAGAAGGCAAGAAAGATTATGGCCTCTCCTGCTCACTGTCCAACACGGCCTTCAGATCTTACTAATGGGAAAACTCAGCAGTTACATAGGCCAGCCAGACCTTACATGCACTGCATTCATGGTTCTCTGATCCTTCTTTGTAGCTTTATCTGTCACTTAGCAATCCCAGTCACTCCACTCTGGCTGTAGAGCCTGATTCTGAATCTGTGAACAGGAATACTCCAAGCATGTTCCTGCAACAAGGGTTTGCTCCTGCTAATTCCTCAGTCTGAAATTCTTTTCTCCAGATGCCTACACGTCTTATGTCTAAATGTCCAAATTTCTTTCAGGTTTCTGCTCAAATCTCACCTTATCAGTGAAATTTTTTTTTAACCTCCTTAAGTTAAGAGGAACTAAAAAGCCTCTTGATGAAAGTGAAAGTAGAGAGTGAAAAAGTTGACTTAAAGCTCAACATNAGGAGGAGAAGGGGACGACAGAGGATGAGATGGCTGGATGGCATCACTGACTCAACGGACATGAGTTTGGTGATGGACAGGGAGGCTTGGCGTGCTGCAATTCATGGGGTCGCAGAGAGTCGGACACGTCTGAGCGATTGAGCTGAACTGATACAAATATCAGTTCCCACCCACACCAGTGCTCTCCATATCCTTTCTCCTGCCTTCTATTTCACCACAACACTTATTTTTACCACCTGATATACCATATATTTTTATACATTTTCTCAACAAGGACTGTCTTTTTCCATAATTTCTAGTTTCCATGGTAACACTGTGACACAGTGACAACAATTATATTCTTCAACAAACTTTGATGGAAGTTCTATGATGAAATTCACAACTTACACCTTTCTTTTCAATTCAGCCCACACTTCTGAAAAGACTGGGAACCAATAAATTGTGATAGTAAGTAGAAGCAAGCAGAGAATTTACTAGAAGATGAAATTAACAGATCGATAATAGAGCACAGTATTAAAAATTCAGCTTTTAAAAATTAAGTTGATTATATAATGAAATGTTCTCTCTTTTTCATATTAAATTATATCAGTAAAAGAAAATAATTTTAAATAAGATATAATTTTGAAATACCTGGATTTTTCCTCTGGAACAAATCACAATCAATGAAAACCTAAATTTGATAAACAAAAGTGTCTGTTATTAATATTGCAATATACTACATAAATTTTTCTTCTCAGACTTACTTTAAGGAGTAAAGCCACTTGCATGAAAGTGGTTTTATTTGTAAAATATTTTTAATACAGAAACACCTATTGTATAACATTAAATTGCTGCAGTGACTAAAGACAAAAGAATATGATTCACATTAATAAAATATTATGCAGAAACTCAAAGTGAAGTCTCTTTTAAGCAAAATAAAAACCTAAATTTAAATATAAAATCTTACCAAAAACTAAATAAAAATTTAATTAAACAGAAATGCATGTTTGTTAATTAACAGTTACTGAAATTCACTCCATAGATTCTTCTGTGTACTCTATCATCTCCTAATATTCAGTCAACTACTAAATCTTCTTGATTCTACCTTCCAATTGTCTTTTAAAACAAAAGCCTTACAGGAATTTTCCTTCTATGAATGAATGGAACCTCTTAATTGTAGAAAATTGANAGTTACTGAAATTCACTCCATAGATTCTTCTGTGTACTCTATCATCTCCTAATATTCAGTCAACTACTAAATCTTCTTGATTCTACCTTCCAATTGTCTTTTAAAACAAAAGCCTTACAGGAATTTTCCTTCTATGAATGAATGGAACCTCTTAATTGTAGAAAATTGAAAATATATAGACTAACATTTTTTTGTGTTTCTACAGGCAAATATTTTTATTAATAAATTGAAATAAAGATCCAACCACCCAAAGGGAATATATGCTGAATTTTCATCACCCCAAAGGGACAGCTATGTCCAACTCTTTGTGACCCCATGGGCCATACAGGCAGTGGAATTCTCCAGGCCAGAATACTTTTTTTTTTAATCTCTGAATACCCACATTATTTATTTATTTATTTAATATTTTAATTGGAGGCTAATTACTTTACAATATTGTGGTGGTTTTTGCCATACATTCACATGAATCAGCCATGGGTGTACATGTGTTCCCACCCTCTCCCTCCTTCCCACCTCCCTCCCCATCCCATCTCTCAAGGTCATCACAGTGCACCAGCCCTGAGCACCCTGCCTCATGCATTGAACCTGGACTGGTGATCTATTTCACAGAAGATAGCATACATGTTTCAATGCTATTCTCTCAAATCATTCCACCCTACCTTCTCCCACAGAGTCCAATAGTCTATTCTTTACATCTGTGTCTCTTTTGCTGTCTTGCATCTAGGGTCATTGTTAGCATCTTTCTAAATTCCATATATATGAGTTAGTATACTGTATTGGTATTTTTCTTTCTGACTTACTTTTGCTCTGTATAATAGGCTCCAGTTTCATCCACTTCATTAGAACTGGTTCAAATGCATTCTTTTTAATAGCTGAGTAATATTCCATTGTGTATATGTACTACAGCTTTCTTATCCATTCATCTGCTTATGGACATCTAGGTTGCTTCCATGTCCTGGCTATTGCAAACAGTGCTGCAATGAACATTGGGGTACACGTGTCTCTTTCAATTCTGGTTTCCTTGGTGTGTATGCCCAGCAGTGGGATTGCTGAGTCATATGGCAGTTCTATTTCCAGCTTTTTAAGGGATCTCCACACTGTTCTCCATAGTGGCTGTACCAGAATACTGGAGTGGGTAGCTATTCCCTTCTCCAGAGGATCTTCCCAACCCAGGGATCAAACCCAAAGTTTTCGCTCTCCGGCATTGCAGCCGGATTCTTTGCCAGCTGAGCCACCAGGGAAGCCCAAAGGTTCTCTCTCCTTTGAAACCACCTTCCAGGTTGACTTTATTTTTCCTATAGAACTTACAGATCACAAACACCTAAAGTATTAGACAAGTACCAGAGTCTACTAAACATATAAAAGGGAATATTCTATTTTGCTTCTTATCTCTGAAATTAGGGCTAATTCTGTCAGAATAGCAACCTGCAAGGTTGTTCCTGAATCCTTCCCTATCCCTTCAAGCCTGGATATATGCATCCTTAATTGTCTGCAGAAATCTCTGTCACAAAGCTTACCAGATGGCATTTCATCTCCTGCTGGTTTCCTAAGGCTGCCACTAGTCCAGGGGCTTCTGGATATCTTCTGCTATACACACAGAGCCTCCCAAAGTGGTTGACAAATAGAAGACACTCAGTAAGTGACTGATAAATGAATAAATGCATCATCTGATTCTTGAATCACTCTCAAAATCAGTTTCTCATAAATATACCTCATTTAAATAAAATTAAAATATAGAATATCTCACCTTAGATCAGAGTGTTTTTCCTAAAACTGTAAAAAAATATTTTTTGTGTGGATGTCTATTTTGTTTCTTTTAAAACTGTAGAAAATTTAGCTGACTACCCTGTAAGTCCTCTTTCTTCCCGTAGTAATTTTTGCCCTTACATCTAACAATAGGTGCCAAAGGAAAGTGTGTGTGGGTGAAGGGGTGGGGTGGGGTTTACCTTTGGAAGCATCATCAGAAGCAGTCAAAAATGGCTGCTACACTTACCTAGACCTTTTAAGGGTCAGGCATTTTGAGAGGCTCTGTGTGTAGAGCAGAAGACATCCAGAAGCCCCTGGACTAGTGGCAGCCCCGAGAAACCAGCAGGAGATGCAATGCCATCTGGTAAGCACTGTGACAGAGGTTTCTGTAGACAACTGAGGATGCATATATCCAGGCTTAAAGGGATGGAGAAGGATTCAGGAACAACTTGCAGGTTGCTATTCTGACAGAATTAGCCCCAGTTTCTGAGATAAGAAGCAAAATAGAATATTTATATGTTTAGTGGACTCTCATATGATACTTTACCTCTAAAGTCCATTATAGGTGTTTGTGATCTGTATGTTCTATAGGAGAAAAAACAGAGAAGGCAATGGCACCCCACTCCAGTACTCTTGCCTGGAAAATCTCATGGACGGAGGAGCCTGGAAGGCTGCAGTCCATGGGGTCACTGAGGGTTGGACACGACTGAGCGACTTCACTTTCACTTTTCACTTTCATGCATTGGAGAAGGAAATGGTAACCCACTCCAGTGTTCTTGCCTGGAGAATCCCAGGGATGGGGGAGCCTGGTGGGCTGCGGTCTATGGGGTCACACAGAGTTGGACATGACTGATGTGACTTAGCAGATAGGAGAAAAAAAAGTCAAAGTGCAAGGTGGTTTCAGAAGAGAAAGAATAATAGAGAAGGAAATATCTAAATTGGGGATGTACTTGGAGAATGAGGCCAGATTTCACAGGTAGCCATAGGATAGGGTGCTTCTTGAGAGAGCACAGTCTGAGTAAAGATTAATGGCATTTAGTAGCAGCAGAACATGTTACATGAGCAGCAGAGTCTTTTCTTGAAAAAATCAGATAAGTTTAGGGGAACTGTGGGACAGAATGTGTACAAGGGCATGATGGAGGCATATTCCAGATGGCCTTCAATCAGTCTTGTACTCCAGTTCACGAGCAATGAAGATTTATTAAAAAGAAGTAAATGTGCATACATTTTCTTTAGAAATAACACCTTAAACACATATGACCAAATCACATATTTTTATTTTTATTTTCCCAGTATAAATGATAAGTGAGTTTGCTTGCAAACAGGGCACTCCTACTCTTACAGGAGATTACTGAGAGAAATCTTTGACTTCAAAAAGCTTATAATCTAGTTAGAGAACATACTATGGATACCAAGTAGATTAAAGAGCAAGAGTTAAATATACATAGCATTTCTTACAGAGTGAAATAAGTCAGAGAAAACAAATATGGCATATAAATGCATATTTGTGGAATCTAGAAAAAAATTGACACAGACATAGAAATAAACAATTGGATATCAAAGGAGGAAAAGGAAGGGGTGGGATGAATTGGAACATTGGGATAGACATATATTCACTATTGATACTATGTATAACATAGATTAAATAATGAGAACTGACTGTATAGCATTGAAAACTCTGCTTGGTGCTCTCTGGTGTCCTAAGTGGGAAGGAAATCCAAAAACGAAGGGATTTATATACGTGTACACCTAAGGTTGATTCACTTTGCTGTACAGCAGAAACTGGCACAACATCGTAAAGCAACTATACTCCAGTAAAAAAAAGAAAAAATACACAGCATTTTTATACAGCTACACATCACTATATTAACTGGAAAAGACACTCTGTGTGTGTGTTGTGTTGTGTTTTGTTGTGTGTTAGTCGCTCAGGCATGTCCTACTATTTGAGACCCCATGGGCTGTAACCCGCCAGGCTCCTCTGTCCATGGGATTCTCTAGGCAAGAATACTGTAGCAGTTGCCACTTCTTTCACCAGGGAATCTTCCAGACCCAGGGATTGAACCTGGGTCTCCTGCATTGAAAGTAGATTTTTAACCATTTGAGCCCCTAGGGAAGCTCCAGACAAGACATTAAATATTCCTAAGTATTACTTTTAGGAGAAATGTTCTAGAAAGCCTTCAAAATACTGACTAATCCCACTCATGCTGTATATCCCAAGTTGTTCTAGAAATTTATTCATAACCAGAAATACAAAGTAACTTGAGATGATTTAACTTCCATTTTATTTTACTGTTCTAAGTAAATTGATCAAAGAAAAGGGAGAAAGCAACATTTTTTCTTCACATTTCTACTGTTTGATTGAAGTTTCATTTAAGTTATTTAGCTTAAGCTTCATTACAATAAGTTAGATGTACCACATCAATTTTCATACAATTGAGGTCTAGAATCATTAAGCAATTTGTCAGTGATGATATAGCTGCAAAATGGATGGGGAAGGTTCAAAACCAGACCCACTGCCCACCCACCTGCAACTCCCACAGTCCTCTCTCTCCACCACACTGTTCTTCCCAGTGTCAGATAAACAGAGATTTCATTTTTGCTGATATAATATAAGCCCTCTAGAAACAGCCACTTGGCTCTATAAGTCTCTTTTATAGTAAATAATATTTATATGAGTACAATGGTAGCTACATTTCCCAACCCATAGAAAAAGCAAATTTTACAGTACTAACTCACATTAGAAAACATTAATTTATGGCACATTAAAAACATAGTAAAGCCCACACATGTTCTAATATGTTGTGATTGTCACTTTTGAGATTTAGATATTGGCCAAAGGGCTTACATTTTCCCAAATGCAATTTTACCACACTATTTCAACAGTTGTGAGTTTCACATATTTTAAAGTTGTTTAGTGATGCTATTTGTGCAGTAGACTTCCATTTTAAAACATAACACTCTGTCTTCAGTTTTATCATGTGGCCATTTATCAAAGCTATGTTAAGAATGTTATTATTTAACTTTTCATATACATTTTATTCTAGAGAGTATCTGCCAAGTTTTTCTTCCACTTGCAAGTTTCCTATTTAGAAAAAAATTCTAAATTTAGAGAGAGTAAGTATCACTTAGTAGAGTATATTATTGCACATAAAATCTAAGATGGGTAGAAACGGGAGACTGAGATTTAATTTTTTCACTTGTTATACATTTAAGATGTATGAAGTATAGATATCATAATTTACTATGGAGGGGAAAACAAAAGAGATTTTTCTCTGAAGCTTTTTTGTTTCATTATTCACAAAGCAACTTGGGTAGCTTGTACTCTGACTTTCATACAATTATAACAATGGCACTATGCTTTCAGAAGCAAAGGTAAAAACATTAAACATTCTTTAAGATTGCTGCTTTTACAAAGTTTCTTATTCTGGTAAAAACAAATGCACTATAAAAACAAAAATAGTTCCACAAGTCTAAGTAAGCTGAGGCTCTCTGGGGTCTTCAGACTACTTTCTTCACCTATAGATAATAGTACTCAGGTTTCAAGGTTACAGTGAAGATTAGAGGTAATATCTGTAAAGCATCTGGCACAAAAGCTTGCTCGTGGCAGGTATTCTTGTAGCATCTGCTATTCCTCTTTCTGTTTGCATTCTGCATATTACGGTGGAAACATAGGTCTTGCTGCATCAACTTAGGTCCATAATAAACAGCATTTCTTTTTCTTGTTCAGTTTTATAATGACTCCTTGACTGGCCTGTCCAGATCAGCAGGAAAGCCACTTTTCTGATGTCTTCACCCCATGCAAGTAAAAGCGCAGATGCACACACCACCATGATGACCCAGAGGACCCCGGCATAGATCACTGCTCCAAGTACTTGGCCCCAGATTACTCATCATCCAGAGGATGCTAGTTAGTTGTGCTCATTTACCAATAGGCGTACTTTCCCCCACAGCTGCTGCTGTTGCCAGCGTATAACAGCAGCGTTTGCAGGATGGCTGAACACCTGCAACAGCTGCCCTGGGGTGAAGAATGAGGTTGAGGCCAGAAGGAGCCTTTCATCAGAACTTAATTGAGCCAAAGGGACTGCAAAGGCAAGGACGATGTTGGAGTCTCAAAGGGCACTGTATGTTTATCACTGTATGTGATAAACAGTGAAAGAGGGGCCACTTGATCCCATCCCCAACAGTGCCAGACCAAGGATAACCACATATTTGATCACACAAAATCTATTCACTTTACCTGCTTGTATTGTGGCTTCTTAATAATAACGTTCAGGAAACAATATGGATTTGCTCATCAATGTGCCTGGTTGAAAAAAGCAAGGATCCTGTACAGGTGATTCTCCAGGCAAGAATACTAGTCTGCCATGCCCTCTTCCAGGGGATCTTCCCAACCCAGAGATCAAACCTGGGTCTCCTGCATTCCCAGTAGATTATTTACTGTCTGAGCCACCAGGGAAGCCCCATAGACTGAAAATAATCCCTCCATAATCTTCAAGGACATTGTGTCAGGTACTAGGTTTTTCAAGTCACATGAGTATACTGTATTTGGTGGCTCAGTGGTAAAAGAATACATCTGCCAGTGCAGGAGATGGTTTCCCTCATAGCTCAGTTGGTAAAGAATCTGCCCGCAATGCAGGAGACCCCGGTTTGATTCCTGGGTCAGGAAGATCCCCTGGAGAAGGGAAAAGCTACCCAATCCACTATTCTTGGGCTTCCCTAGTAGCTCAGCTGGTAAAGAATCTGCCTGCAATGTGGGAGACCTGGGTTTGATCCCTGGGTTGGGAAGATCCCCTGGAGAAGGGAAAGGCTACTCACTCCACTATTCTGGCCTGAAGAATTCCATGGACTGCAAAGAGTTGGACACAACTGAGAAACTTTCACTTCACTTCACACAGGAGATGTAGGTTTGATCCCTGAGTCGGGAAGACCCTTTGGAGAGGAAATGAAGTGAAGTTGCTCAGTCATGTCCAACTCTTTACGACCTCATGGACTACACCCCAACAGTCTCCTCCATCCATGGGATTTTCCAGGCAAGAGTACTGGAGTGGGTTGCCATTTCCTTCTCCAGAGGATTGAACTTGGGTTTCCTGCATTGTAGGCAGATGCTTTACCCTCTGAGCCACCAGGGAAGTCCTTTGGAGAAGGGAATGGCAACCCAATTCAGTATTCTTGCCTGGGAAATCCCATGAACAGAAAAGCCTGGTGCGTTGGTTCATGGGGTTGCAAAAGAGTCAGACACAACTTAGCAACTAAACAACAATACTATATTTAAATATTACCGTGAGCAGATTAGAGACAGGCAGGTGATCTCTCTCCACAAACTGGTTGCTCAGCCATCCTGTGGTTGACCATTAGCCAGGCAGAATTAATAAAGATCTTCAGAATAAATGGATTATGGTTTAGACTAGCCATTGATTCTTAAACTTGGCTGTTCATCATAATTACCTAGAAAATTTATTTAAAATAGATTTATTGGCCTTAACCATGGAGATTCTTGACAATGTAGGTGTGGGTTAAAGCTCCAAAATTTGGTATTTTTGACAAGAGTTCCAAGTATTTCTGATTCCATTTGGAAACAGTTGAGTGAAAGTTCATTTCAAAAATCTTCCATCACTGAAGTTCCATATGTCTGCTCAGAGACCAAAGGACTCCAAGCAAGACTGAGTGTCCTTGGTGTAACCCCCAATGCTTCAAGGACAGGTTGGGAGAATCAGTTGCCTCAAGCTATTCTCAGAGCAGACTAAATTATCTTCACTCATTTATTTGGTAAAACCAAGTTAGCAACCCAGGAATTTTCTACACTTGGCCCCTAGAATAGAAGTCAGTTGATATCAAAGTCAATCCCCTAAACATTGGGTAATGATACATGGTTACAATATAAAACACTTCCATTGTCCATTTTTACAGATTAATTGTAGAATACCCTATGTTTGAATATGTCTACACATAAGAGAGCAAAAGCAGTAGGAGTGTCATACCTTTTTATGTTTTATTTTTTTCTTCCTTCTCAAGAACAGTAAAAGTCAAATGTAATAGGAAAGGAAAAAATTTTCAAGTGTTTCTACAACTTTGTGGAATAAGAGATGGAAAAATGCACTTTTATTTATGTCTATTTATCCCTCTGAGGTTAAACTAATCCTAAAGGGTTTGAGCAAAGAGCCAGCAACACTAATGCAGTGGAGCAACAGGTGATTTTAATTTACTTGCTATAAATTTTTGAAGGTAACCCACGCTAAGTCCGTTCTTATTAATTCATCTACCATCTCCTTTCCTGGAGTGAAAGTTGCTGATTGCACAGACAGGATCCAGAATGAAAGGCTGAACTAAGCAAAGTATGGAATGTCAGCTTTTTGTGGACACAACTGGGATGTTCTCCCATTGGATCCAATACATCAAAAATCCTCAGGTCTACAGAAACCATAAAATAATGCTGGGGGAAATTAATGTGGTTTCCAACATTTTGTGCAACTGAAAAAATATATATTAAATGATATTAAATGTATTCATTCTTTTTCAAATGCTTCTTAATAGTTAAACTTTTTTTCTGAAGTCTCCAAAACTTTATATGAGGAAACAATCTCCCATTATGTAGTGGGTGTGAGCAGCAATATGTTCCTATCGATCAGTTCAGTTCCGCTCATCTCAGCTAACAGGAATTCATTCCATAAACAATTATTTCTCATTGTATTAAGACATTGTATTATTTCATACTGGGGATAAGAATGAATATAATAATGGTCCTTGTCAGCTTGAAGGACCCCAAAAGAAGTAATGGCCTGAAGAAATCCCATAAAAAAATTTCAAAACTTAAAAGTATCCTGTCTCCACTGGATCACCCATATGGGGCTTAATCTCTCTTCTCATTTATCTTCAGTGGTGTCATATGGAGAGCAGTATTAGGTGTATTTGTTGCCTTTACTAAGGGTATAACCCCCATCTTAATGGACAGGGGAACTCTTAGGTATAGAGGGATGTAAAGCTTCAGAGTTTATTAGGAAAAACCAGAGTGCTAAATATAAAATCGGAGTTAGCCACAGTACAAAAATGTGCTGAATGCTGTCCCAAATCCTCAGCTCCAGTATTTATCTTACCAGAGTATGATTTCCCACATCCATCTCTGTTCGTCCCAATGGAAGACACAAAGTCAGGAATAAGCCCCAGGGTATTAGAAGGACTGAGTTCAAATCTTGGCTTTGCTTCTAACAAACTATGTGATACTGGTCAAGGGCTTATCCTGTCTAAGCTTTAGTTCCTCACCTGTAAAATGGAGATATTAACAACTACTTAAAAATTTGGGAGGCCACTCCAGTACTCTTGCCTGGAAAATCCCATGGACAGGGTAGCCTGGTAGGCTGCGTTCCATGGGGTCACGAAGAGTCGGACACGACTGAGTGACTTCCCTTTCACTTTTCACTTTCTTGCATTGGAGAAGGAAATGGCAACCCACTCCAGTGTTCTTGCCTGGAGAATCCCAGGGACGGGGGAGCCTGGTTGGCTGCCGTCTATGGGGTCACACAGAGTCGGACACGACTGAAGCGACTTAGCCTCAGCAGCAGAAGCAGTGACTCTAAAGTATCTGCAGAAGCCCTGATACTTAATCAGCGGTTAGTGCATGGTGAAAGTGAAAGTGAAATGAGGTCGCTCAGTCGTGTCCGACTCTTTGCGATCCCATGGATGGTAGCCTACCAGGCTCCTCTGTCCATGGGATTTTCCAGGTAATAGTACTGGAGTGGATTGCCATTTAGCTAATCTTATCACAGGTGCCTTTACCATGTTTTTATCACGTGTACAACAACCTATTCCTGCAAGCCCCGTGGTAGCCCCAACTTCAAAACATTTTCTTTCTAACTTTAAACCAGGAGGTTTGGCCTCTATTATCCTTGCCCAGGTGGCCATGACTGTAATCATTGCTCCAGAGGTTTTCTGATCCCAGCACAAATCATGAATCTGCATTCTTTGAATAAAACTTGCTGCAGTTGATAACCATCCCCAGAGTTTCCTGCTCATCAGAGTAGTCTGTGCTTTCTTGAAAATTATAATCTAGGAGATAAAGGATTTGAATTAGGAAAAAAAGAAGTGGGAAAGCCCAGCTGGAATGATCTTGGAGGCAGTGAGTGGCATTTAAACTTCTCACATGGCTGAGTTGAGAGAACTGTACATCCAGACTCGGAGAGTAATATCAGCAAATACAGTAAAGCCATAAATACTTGGAACATGTCTGAATGGTAGGAGGGACCATGTGTTTTGTTCAGAAGCAGTCTTTGGAATAGTCTCTAATCCTTAATTGAAAATCCTTGGGGTCAGATATATTTTTGCAATTCAGAATTTTTCAGATTTTAATAAAAGGATGCAGTTCATGTGCTCTATATAAAACACACCTGTAACATCTGGGAAGCAATAGGTAATCAAATGCAGTAGTATTTCTACATATAAGATGCAAATATTTGCACAAAGTGATATACATAAATGACTTAAATAGCCTCATGTCAGTTCAGATCAACTTTGGTCACCAAATGTGTTATGAAAAATAGTGATTATAAATTTTAGATTTCTGTACTGTTGAGGCTGCAGAGAGAGATGCAACCTGAAAAGTGGGTTAGGAGCATATTATAAGAGATATGAATGCCTGGCAGGGGAGTCAGCTTTCATAACAGGCTGATGGGACAGCCTTACAAATCACTTCACACATCCAATTCTTGGTAATTTTTAATGTCTTTTTTGAAAATATGATTGTTGTTTGTACTATATCTTATTACATCAGTCTTTCTTTTAGCTTTTACTTTAATGTGTTAATCTGTCAATCAAATCCCTCTTATTCTTCTCTGACATGCAACAGAACTATTTTGAACTGGAATTTAACTATAATTCTTTCTATTACTATTTTTAATTTCCATAGAGTAAAACTGATTCCTTTTGATGTACAATCCTATGTGTGTTAGAATGTGTAGAGATTCACATAATCATGACCACAATGAAGATACATAACTGTTCTATCACCTTTCAACCTCCTTGTGTAGCAGTTTTTAATTACATATCATCAGGAACATGTGAAAGGTCCACCGTCTTACCTCCTTGAATCCCTCTGCAAGGTAGGAAAACTATGGCTGTGGGTTGCATCTAGAATCAATGTGTTGTTGGCCAAGATGCATATGACCTCTGCCCCTTTATGGTAATGGGTCCCATTTTCTGAAAGATGCAGCTCAAAAGGGCATTCATTTTCCAAATGTTTATTGTTGCTGTTGCTTAGTCACTGAGTCATGTCTTTTGCGACCCCATGGATTGGAGCCTGCCAGGCTTCTCTGTCTTCCATTCCAGGCAAGAATGCTGTAGTAGTTTGCCACTTTCTTCTCCAAGGGCTCTTCCTGACCTAGGGATCAAACCTACGTCTCCTGTATTGGTAGGCAGATTCTTTACCACTGAGCCACCAATGAACTGAATTTTTCACACTGCCTGTTTTGAAATACAGATGCAATTCTATTCAGGTGGAACCTCTTGTGTGAGTCCTCTAGCTCTCAGATTTTTAACACACACCTTCCTCCATCAGATCTCTATATCCGTGTATTGTTTAGCTTCAGATACAGCCTACAGAATCCCATGGACAGAGGAGCCTCGTGGGCTGCAGTCCACAGGATCGCAAAAAGTGGGACACGACTAACGCGACTTAGCACACACGCACGCACAGCCTCTACAAGTTGCTTAGATTTGACCCACACTATCTAAAAAACTGCCACATGCCTTTAGGGTAAATGGATGCTTAATCTACACCTTCAGCTGTCAGATAAGTGGTATCTGTATTGTAGCTCCAAAATTGATGTGTGATTGTCCTGTGGGTCTGTAGGTAGGAAAGAAAAACTCAGACATGAAAATACTGAGCTATTTTGAAATACTTGATGCTATGCTTTAGTAGCTCAAGGCTCCCAATTGTATAGAAATCAAATGAAGATTCTTATTTGTATATCCCTCAACTCACTGTGTTCTAGTGCCTGGCATGTCAGTTCCAAAACTACTCTTTGCCAGACTGCTCTGTCTTCACGGCTCTTTTCTTTCATCCTAAATACCACACATCTTAGGAAATGGCCTAAATATAGACTTTAGAAATAAAGATGCCCAGCTCAACCTTGTGGAGTTTGAGGAAATAAACAAACCAAGTCAAAATACAACATAGAACTTCCAGTCCAAAAAAAAAAAAAAAGTGTGAGAATTTGGGAAGATTAAACACATTTCTCCTTTTTAGAAATATGTTCAAGCTTCAGAGTATTCTTTTTTTCTTTTCTGATGTAGTTAAAAATAACTCAAGAAAGAAAACATTCAGTGAATTTTTGAATTTCTGTAGGAGGGTATGTGAAGGAGCCCTTTCAAGGAAGGACAGCTGAAAGGGAGACACAGAGTTTGAATGAACTTATCTCCTGGTAAGTTGACAAGGCTTTATTTCCCTTGAGCAGGACAAAGTGACACTAGAACTGTATGTTCTCAACCAGTAAAGTTCTTGTTATAGATTTTACATAAACAAAAACCTCCATATATTTTATAGGCTGTGAAATTATCCTGTTTTACCTCTACAAGGCAACTGGGAGAGGCGTTTACAGGTGGAGAGGATATCATAAATGAGTACTGGTCTGGAAACATCACAATTAATTCAATAATTGTTTTTTATGAAGTGCTTGCAGAAATGATTGCTAGATGAAATGAGCCCCAGTAGTGCAGTAGAGTTAGCAATGTCATCTCTAAGAGGGGGAAGAATGTAAATCTTATAACAGTTTACAGATGTTTTTATTGAAGATCTGTAATCCAAAAGTTCTGACAAAAACGTGGCCACCCTGGAATTGTACAATGGCGGTCTCTGCTAGGCAACAGCTTCCTACAAGTAGCAAATCCTCATTAATCCCTTTGGAATTCATTGTAATGACACTAATTATGTCAAACTCATTGGGTGTTAATATAAATGTTTTATGTAATGCCATAGGAATCCAGAACAAAACTCAAGTAGCCTGCATCTATCCTCCTGAACAACTGAACAACAAAAATTGGGTTACAGCCTAAGTATGCAGTTATTATGCATAAATGTTATTCATTACAACTTCTCTGATTGAATATAACTCATTTACACCAGTGGAGGGGCACAGGTATGCAAGAAATGATTAGCAATTTACTGCTTTTCGGGAAAAGCCAACGGACTCGAGAAAACAAAGTAATTTCATACTAGTTTTAAGTGAAGTTTTTTGATGTTCTGCCCTCCTTTCTAAGGCACCAAGAATAATATTTCTGGCAATGATGAATAAGCAGCAAATGTTCTTTCAGTGAAAATACCTGGAGTGTGAAACAAGAGAGATGCCTTGCTTCTCCAGTGATCAAACTTACTGTGGCTTCTAGTCCTGTGTTAGTGACGAAGTGTGACCTCCTTTCAGGGCTGCAGCCCATTCCTAGTGGTTCCCTTATAGTTTGAAAACAACAAAAACAACAAAATGTGTTTCTCTCCATCGGGGTACCCTGAACTTCCCAAGCATAGTGAAAGTGTTCATGGCTACTTTGGAGGAAAGTGTTCAAGAAATGGAACAGCAGTCACAGAGAGAAATATGAGGAAAAAAGGCAACTTTCACATATATGTGTCTAGAAGGATCATTATCTCAGAAAAGCCATCATCGGCTGCTTCTCTTTTCAGATGGCTTGATTTTAAACATTGCAACTGTGTTACAATCTCTGGTCATATTTGCATAGCTATTACAAATAACGGTGACATTATCCCCTTAACCTTCTATGGGAAAAACTAATCACATGCTCACTATGCTGCATTATGGAATATTAAGTTGATGATGTCATCCTGTTAAAGAGAATTCTATGAATTCTTTTATGTAACAAATAAATGTTGACTAAAGTGAGTGATCGAGTCCCCACCTATCTTGACAAATGCAGAGCTCAAGTTTATGGATTCATCCTCTATCTCAGCAAGAAGTACAGACATGTTACATAAAGCTCCAACAAGAATTTTAGAGTCACAGTATGAGTCACAGTCAAATTGAGTCCCAGAAGACAGACCAGAAACCCTCTATTAGATTGATAAAATGAATGGAAATCTCTGGGTGGACACATTTGCACTGCACCCACAATATTATTCTTGGTTTGCTAAGAAGAAAGCAATTTATTCTGTCACTTTCTGGGGACTTAGAGCTAATTGGCCTTTCATAGTTATGTGATTCTGCAAATGAGCATAAAAGTGAAAGCTGACAAAAATTCAAACAGGAAATCTGAATCTGCCTATTTTCATAAGTATCTTATAATGGTTTGTAGAAAGGGACGAGATTTTGATTAGAATAGCAAATTTCTTCATGCAAAGGGAAGTGCTCCAAATTACACATCACTGTAACAAACAGAAAGATTGCTCTTCATTCAGCCTCCTGGGTGAAAAAAAAAAAAAAAGAATGTTCTTTCCTGAATCCCACCTCCACTCGCCCCCTCCAGACCATCCATTGTGGTCCATCAGCATTGTCATCAGTGGGCGTTCCTCAGAGCATATGACCTCTCAGAGCTCACCAGTTCTTTGTAGCTCTTCCCACCCCAATCCACTAGAAAGGACATGCATAATACATCACATCTTCGAGACAACAAGACGGTGTGTCTACAAATGCAGCAGCAGGAGAAAAGAAAGAGAAAGGAAAATTACAGAAACTGCCATGCAAACTTAATAGAAAAGAAGCTGGAAAAGACTAAGTTCAACACTAAAGAGTCCTTAAAGCCTGAAAAGAATGCTACAGAATTTTCAGTGTCTGGCACAGAGGGCAAAATGGACATCGTTGAAGGGAAGACGAAGAGAAGCAAACTAAGGCAAACCCAAAGCACCATTTTTCAGGCATAAAATCTATAAAATGATTTTGCTGAGGCCAACGGATCGGGGTCATGAATGGAACTGAGTCCAGCCTAGGCCAGAAGCTAGTTTGTCTTTCAGATTTGGGGGGTTGGAGTAAATTTCTCCTTTCTTTCTCTTTCTTTCCTTTTTCTCTTTTTTAATGACCACCCTCCCCTCTCTATGGCTACCATGTGACAAAATCTACAGGAAAGGCTGCAGGTCAAGCAGATGCATTTGGGATGTACACAATGTGGTTATGCATTTTGTAGAACAGGGTGGGCACTGGGTTAAAACTGACATTTCCAAAACAGCATCTCTTCTGCTTTTCTGACTGCCGGTCGGTTTTGCCATATTGAGGCACTAAAGCTCCTTTTTTTTTTTTTTTTTTTTTCTCCCTGAACTTGAGCTTTCAAAGTTATTTTCCACTCTGATGATTACAGACAGCTCGACAGACAAAGAAAAGGGGGATTTAAAACAGGCAGTCACCACTAATATGTACTTTGCTCTTTCTGACCAGGAAAAAGAAGCCCGGGTGTCATATTGCCATTTCTTAATGATCAATGTCAAAAAAAAAAAAAAACCTTCTTCTGGAAATGCAGACATAAAAATGCACTTATATGGAAGAGATCAGGGGAGAAAAAGTGACAAATCTTTCTCACAAACAGTGCCCTGGGTTCCTACAGGAAAATGGGGATTAGAACAAAAGAGAATGATGGTGAGTGTGAGACTGAATTTGTAATAAGAATAATATAAAAATAAAGTGAGAAATGTGTTTAGAATAAGTTTGCTGCTGCAGACTGTACTCTGGGAATTGATTATACAGTCAATACTTTCCTTTGCAGACCTTCAGTCTAATGCTCCTGTGTGTTCTAAAAAATCTACTTTGTTGGTTTCCATCCTCATATTTTAAATTTCTGGTCTGCTAGTTCTCTTTCATTCATTCTACTTTACATCACGCTTGTCATATTCAAACATCTAAAATGTCCAAAAAACAAAGCTAAAATGTATCCTATCTTATTTCAGAATATTGTGAGGGGTAGTTGACTGACGGTAAGGTAAAGTGCCATCAGTATCAAATTTCAATAGCGAAAAGGAAAATAATAAGGTAATTCTAGATTCATCCATAGTGAACTAGTTTCAATAGTCCTCTTTCCTCAAATCATGTCATATACGTTCTAGATGTGTTATTTAAGTGTGACTTTACATACATTAATGGCTACAATTTATTGAGTGCCTACTTTGTGATAAACAGAATGCTGTGTGTTTTATAGAACTAGTTTCTGCTATTTAATGTGTTCTACAGACTCTTTATATCTCTTGTTCACTTTCACAAAGAGAAAAAAGGTTCATGGAAATTGCATCTGAACTGAGGCCACCCCAATAGTGATTGACGACTGGCACTGAAACCTAAGATTCTCTGGATGCTAAATTGATATTTTTCTCTTTTCTCAAATACGTCATCTTCCCCCAGTTCACTTCCAAGGAACAAATTATTCTGCAAGGTAAGGGACAGTTAATGGATTTATTCCTTGTAGACTAAGCCACAGAAAGTTTCAATAACTGGCCTGTGACATCCCATAAATGAGTCAGCAAAGAATCAGAAGGCAGGACAGAAGTGCTGGACCATGGTCTAAAAACGACAATAAAAGTTTTCTCAAAAACTCACAGCACTGGCTTGAGACATGTAGGGGAATATGAAGTGAGCTATCTGCCAATAAGGAGCTTAAACTCTTACAGGTAAAACTAGCCTAACACAGATATTGAAGAAGAAGAAAAAAAAAGCCTAGATAGAGTAATACCTAAAATAGCTGGCCTGATCAGAGAATAAGAGGATTCATACATGCATAAACTAACATGTCTTTAAGCACCAAAAATGATGGTTTCTTATTTGATGTTTGATGACATTCTAGACTTTATTATACACTTCCCTGGCTCCACCAACATAGCTTCCTGCACACCATTTTTCCTTTCCTTGATGACTGGGGATCCTAACTCTGTGTATCAGTACCTGTTCTGAGCTGTGGGAGCGCAGTGCTTCCAGAAGTTGAGTCCTGGCAAGACATCTTCTTGGGCACCAATTGACCTTGGTTTTAGGACTTCTAAGGTTCTTTTATCCACACATCCTTCCTCCCCATCAGATATCCCCCGCCTTGTTGTTCTCATGGTGACTTTGCTAATTCCAACCTGCTGTTTCCAGGTGTCACATGCAAGACCTGTCATGACCATATCTCTAGCTTGTGTGTTCAGCTTTATCTCCTATTTTTCTCCTCCCATGAGTCTTATTCTCTGTAATTACATTACAGCAATTCAGAAGTCTATTTAGGTTCTAAGCACAAATATCTGCTCTTTCGCACTTCTGCCACTCTGCATTGAAGGCCTTTTCCTTTACTTGTCCACTTAAAAAACAACAACAATCCTTGTCATTCTTTGAACCTAACCTAGAAATAAGACTCTCCAGAAAGATTTACTGATACCATTTCTTGAGTCCAGAATAGAAATCATCAGACTTGTTTCTGGGCCACCCCAGCACTGGGTGGATATACTACCTGGAGCAGAAGGAAATCTTTTTTGCTTATAAATTTGTTCTCTCTACTAAACTAGAAACTGTTTATCCACTTTTGCCTTTAGCTTATGGTGTCCTATAGAATAGGTACTCAATAAATGCCTGCATTCTTAAGAAAAGTGTCTTGGTTTTTACATACACATGTCCAAACTCTCCTCTGCTATCAAGAGAGTGTTAGATTTGCTTTAGCACTGCTAGTCAAACTTTGGCATGAAGAATGCATGGCTATTTCTAATTAATTGTGTGCCACAGAAAACTCCTTGGAAGAAAAGTTATGACCAACCTAGATAGCATATTCAAAAGCAGAGACATTACTTTGCCGACTAAGGTCCGTTTAGTCAAGGCTGTGGTTTTTCCGGTTTTTCATGGATGTGAGAGTTGGACTGTGAAGAAGGCTGAGTGCTGAAGAATTGATGCTTTTTCACTGTGGTGTTGGAGAAGACTCTTGAGAGTCCCTTGGACTGCAAGGAGATCCAACCAGTCCATTCTGAAGGAGATCAGTCCTGGGATTTCTTTGGAAGGAATGATGCTAAAGCTGAAACTCCAGTCCTTTGGCCACCTCATGCGAAGAGCTGACTCATTGGAAAAGACTCTGATGCTGGGAGGGATTGAGGGCAGGAGGAGAAGGGGACGACAGAGGATGAAATGGCTGGATGGCATCACGGACTTGATGGACTTGAATCTGAGTGAACTCCAGGAATTGGTGATGGACAGGGAGGCTTGGCATGCTGCAATTCATGGGACTGCAAAGAGTTGGACACGACTGAGCGACTGATCTGAACTGAACAGAAAACAAATACATTACAATCGACTTTCAGTATGAGGAGAAATTTCACNTCTTGAGAGTCCCTTGGACTGCAAGGAGATCCAACCAGTCCATTCTGAAGGAGATCAGTCCTGGGATTTCTTTGGAAGGAATGATGCTAAAGCTGAAACTCCAGTCCTTTGGCCACCTCATGCGAAGAGCTGACTCATTGGAAAAGACTCTGATGCTGGGAGGGATTGAGGGCAGGAGGAGAAGGGGACGACAGAGGATGAAATGGCTGGATGGCATCACGGACTTGATGGACTTGAATCTGAGTGAACTCCAGGAATTGGTGATGGACAGGGAGGCTTGGCATGCTGCAATTCATGGGACTGCAAAGAGTTGGACACGACTGAGCGACTGATCTGAACTGAACAGAAAACAAATACATTACAATCGACTTTCAGTATGAGGAGAAATTTCACAAGCATCTTCCTGAAACAGGGAAGGTTTCAGGGAAGAAGTGAAACTTGGACCAGCCCCTCTCACCTGATAGGCACAGATATTTGCTACAGCCCTGGTAGGGAATGACTTGTTTATGGGGCTTACGTAAAGTGAATCACTCCATATCTCTATAAAGATGTTATATTGCCTTGTTGGCCTATTAAAAATAAAGTGTCTACCATAATGGTAAATGGCTTCTTTGATTTTAGCTGAGTCCCTTGGATTTACTGAGAGGCAAGAACAGGGCCACTAAGGTTGCTCAGAAATAAGCTGAAGCAGAGGAATAAATAAAATCAGCTATAGTGGGGACTTCTTGGTGGTCCAACGGTTAAGAATCTACCTTTCAGTGCAGGGGATGTGAATTCGATCCCTGGTTGGGGAACTAAGAGCCCACATGCCATGGGGCAACTAAGCCTCTGAGCCACAACTACTGAGCCTGAAGCCGTCATAGAGAGGAGCCTGTATACCTCAATAAAGGATCATGCATGTGACAACTATAAGACCCAGTGCAGCCATAAATAGATAAGTAGCTAATTAAATAAATATTTTAAAAAATCAGCTGCAGAGAAAAAAATGTTGAGGTCATTTGCAAAAGCTGGGATCTTCTGCCCTTGATGTCCAGTGGGGATGAAAGAAAAGCTTTGGTTCTTTTTTTTCCACGCAGTTCTCATAGCTCTGGTGGTAAGTCTGAGATGCTGGGATGTGAGTCATTTTGTTCGCTAAAAATGGCCAGTCAATAAAGTCGGACTAGATTCTCTAAAATTGGCCTCAACATCTTGCCACACTTTCAACTTCTAGACAATATGTATCTCTTATGATGTGCTGTGCTGTGCTAAGTCGCTTGAGTCATGTCTGACTCTTTGCAACCCCAAAGACGGTAGCCCGCCAGACTCCTCTGTCAATGGGATTTACCAGGCAAGAACACTGGAGTGGGTCGCCATGCCCTCCTCCAGGAGATCTTCCCCACCCAGGGATCAAACTCTCATCTCTTATGACTCCTGCACTGGGAGGCAGGTTCTTTGCGACTAGCACCACCTGGGAAGCCCTGTATATCTCTTACTAAACTGTATTATCTTTCTAGAAGTTGAAAACTTCCAATTACATTTCTCAGTAAATTTTTCCTTGACCCCAGATTTCACAGTATTACAAAATTAACCAATGCCCATTATCAACTAGGTTAAGAAATATAGGAGGAAGAAATAGAAAGATTTTGTTCCCTTTATCTAACCTTGACTCCAGCTTCCATCTTGATGCAATTTTCTGTTATGCTATGCAGCATTTGAAGAAACATTTAATGATACAGAAAACATAAAAAAATTTTACAAAGTGAAAAGCAGTTCATCAAAAAGGACAGTCAGAGAGTCCACGGCAGCAGGTTATAAGTGAATTCCCATCAGTAAGGGTACAGACATAGAAACCACTTATGTAAAACACAAACCCGAAGCAGGAGACCTTGGAATTGCATGTTATAATACTCAGAGCAATTTGTTTTATGTATGTGTGCCAACATGTCATACCATATGACAAACCACACTTCTAAGTGATCCATTTCATAAAACCATTCTATTTAGGACCATAATGCCTCTTTCCTTTAATCTTTTCATGAGATGATTTCCTTAGTATTAAAAGGCAGGACCTGATTTAACATTTTGTTTACTTTATCCCATTTTAGTGATACATTAGCACTGTGTTACCAACTTGCAGTGGCTTTCATTTGGAACCAACTGCAAAGTGTTTTTATTTTAAGACTCTCACCTTCAAATCTCTTTCCTACATTTCCTTCTTTGCTTTTCCAAGGGAACGACTCTCCACGCTTTCCTGATCAAGACAGACAACCTAATGGCTGAGTGGGCTTTAATTTCTAGCTTCTGGCATTCAAACGTGATTTGCATTGTCATATGGAATTATTTGGTATTCAGTATAAAACAGTCTTTCTCTCCTTTTTTCCTTCCCTTTTCTGGCAACCAACCACTGGGAAATTATTGTCAAAGTCTTAAAGTGATTTCTCAATGATTGCTTATTAGTACAATACAATTTCTGTCTCAGTTCTGGTTGCTCTCCAGCTCCCTTCTGGGGACCAGGGGCTCCCCTAGCTCCTCCAGCACACACAGCAGATACACTCCAAACACACATGTGTCTCCACTCCTCTCTGTGGCACTCAGCAGGTATTTCAGGGAGCAAACATGAGGGGTGAGTGGGAGCAGGTGTAAAAAGACAAGAGTAAATGAGGAAGACTGTGAATTTGAAAAGAAAAAGTAAGATGATTCTTCACAGAGTTCAAGGAAGAGTTTTTCATCACATAAAAAAGCCTGTAATGTTGGAAGATAGAGCAAAGCAAATGGAACGCTTGCCTTCAAGACACCCCCAGTGTAGTCAGAGAGATGGACTTGAGTAAACAGCTCTTGTTCGAGGCCATCAGTTAAGGGCTGTACATGTGAAATGGGCTAAAATGAGTCCTATGGGGACGCAGGGTAGTACCGATTTGTTCTAGGGGTTGGGGAGGCAGCACAAAATGGCGGGGGATGTCAGGGCTGGTCCCATTTCAATAGGTGGCAGATTTGATGAAGAGAAACAGAAAAGTGTGCAGATCATAAAAAGAAGCAAAGGATCTGGGGGTGAACAGAGAAATGGGACCTCCAAAAAGGGAACAAAATGGCAAGAAACCAGGCCAGATTTAATTTCCAGAGAATTAACCTGGGAAATACTTCTAACTGAGGAGGCTGTGAATCTAAGGACTTTCTTTTAAGTGCCAAAGGCATAAACTAATCTATTTAATTAGGAAAATATGCATGTATTGCACTCTAAGTAATTTCCCAGAGGACAACTTGTTTCTTTTACAGTTAAAAGTTTTTGTTTAAAGTCTCCCATCCCCCATTCTCCTTTCTCTGCCTCGGAGCCCACACCTCTTGGGCAGGTACTTGCTCCTACTCAATTATCGTCAATGGGAATGTGGGTATGACCCTTCTTAGATCTCACATTTGTTTTTTGGGTACTGAAATAGAAACGCATTAACCTAGATATACCTGAGCCCTCCAGCAGGTACTTTATAATCAGAAAAAAAAAAAAAAAACTCAAAAGGCAGTTTCTTCAATGACTCACCAAATTTTCACAATGGCAAATAATTCAACAGGATAATTCAATAGATCTTAGTATCTTAAATGATAGTGAAAATACTTAGAACATCCCTAGTCAATTCACAATCCCTTTCCAATAAGTGAGTAGAATCTAAGAATATTTTCTCTGATAGCAGTAAGGCAAAATACTTAGTCTTTCTTGTAATAAGAGGAAAATAGATTCTGAAGATGGTCTGCAAATTGAGTCAAGATAAGCTCCTTTTTAAAAAGATGCTACAGGTAAGCTTGTAAATAGAAAGTTGAATATTTTATCACAGTTTTGCTCTTGAGGAAGGAAGTTTGATCACATTAATTGAACCAATACAATCATTTATTCAAAGAAGATTGAAATACTCTAAATATGCTTCTTGTGTTTTTCAGTGAAAAAAAATCAAAGGGGCAAATATTCATTTCTAATCCATTTCTGCCTAGTTTTGAACTTCTAGCTCTTTCTACATTTACATATATGGTATAGTCTGAGATGATAGCAAATGGAATGTGATCAATTCAAAATAAACACACTTACCTAAGAATGAAATCAAAGCAGGACAAAGATATAAAAGAAAAGGATGAGAAAGAAAAGGAAGTACCAGTATACTGCTGAAACTCTGCAAATACCAACATTTAGTAGTTGAAAAACACATTTTAGAATCTTTGTGGTTCCTAAACAAAGTTAATAAAAAGCTTCAAAATCAGCTCAAGTTGTATTTTCCTTCCCTTTAATTCCAAAAACAGAAATGGTTAATCTTGGGGCACAGGGTAAAGTGACCTATAACCTGCTCTTGAGCCCAGTGAACTTTATTACCAGGAGACACTGAGTCCACAGTCAAACCCGTAACATTATTAAAAACTGTGACCGAAGATTCATTCCAGGTAGGTTTCCTCACATGCAAGTGACCGGAGCTTGAACCTGTGTTTTGGTGGCTAAAAGCAAAGTATCTCATTATAAATAAAGGATGGAGTTTAAATGTCAAGGAAAGCTTTCTTAATATCTATTTTTGCACTGAATATTAAATACACTTCAGCTTGCTTTTATGAACCCCTATGACTTACGGTTTCAGAAACATGTGTATGTAATTGTTCTGTTTTTATAGGTTCTTTGAATGCATGAACCATAATTCTTTACACATTCTGTATGCCTGTGTGTAAGTAACCCAAAAACTCAATGAATGTATTTCTAAAGATTAACAAAGGTGTGATGAAAGCTTTATTTTGATCTGTCTTTACTATTATTTACTGCTTCATGCAAAACATAAAACTGTTTTTATAACTAACAACTAGATCTGCTAAAATGATCTTACCCTAGGAATTAGACAAACACAACTTGCAAGTTATTTTTATATCAAATCAACTCCGGTTTGAAATGGTTTCCCCAATTACTAACAGGCATGCTATGCTCACATAAAAGGATTGATATCCCACAAATGTGCTGCTGTGTGTTTTTTCCTGGAAAACTCAAAATAGGATCTGTCAGGTATATCCGCTAGCGTAACAAACATGTCACCCAGATTTGCATTGGGAATTAAAACATTCTGTAGCCTGACAAAAGGCTGTGTGTTTTTAGCAACCGTGACGAGAAGAAGGCATTGCAGTACCTACATGTTGTGAGTTAAAAGTCCCTCACCAGTCAGCTTGAGAGAGCACTATAGTCCCATGATGGAGCATTCCCGAGTGGCGCACCATGCTGCCAAGAGCCGTGGCTGCATCCCCACTTCAGCCACCATCATCGGGCAAGTCTAGTTCTATCTCCTGCAAACCCAACATTGTCTTTTCTTCTTGTATTTATACACCACTTATATTGGAACCAGGAATGTAGGAAAACACATGTGTAGCTGGTGAGAAATGTCATTAACATTAAAAGTCCAACCCACATTTTCTCTAATGTCAAATGTGAAAGAATGGTATTTATAAAATAATAAAATGGTATTTATAAAATAACAATGGTATTTATACATCACCATGTGATAAGCAAACAATAATGTTAATTAGCTTATAGAACAATACCATGCATCTTATCTCTATTATTTTAACAACAAGAAGAGTGTTGCTAGTTTAAATGAGAAGCAGGGCTAAGAGTTTCTCCATTTATTTAGTATATTCTTTATGCACTGACTTAAATAATTTTACTACATCAGTTCATTTTTCAGTGTCTAAAGAATGCCCAGCAAGTAGCTCTAACAATATTTTGCACACTTCAAACAAGATCTGCACCTATTTGAATCATAGATAAGTGATAACCAAAAGGAAATCTCTTCTGCATAAAAGAGCAGAAATATTGTAATTTACAGTTTTGTTTAAAATGCCACAGGCTTCCCTTGTTTTTCAAGTCATTAATGGAAAACAGATGTCAACTTATTAGCAGTTTCGTAAAGGGAGTCTTTTAGAAATATTTCTTATCACTTAACTCTCTGTGTAATTTGGTCATGTCATTAGTTCCACAAGTAAGACTTTTCTGTAGAAAAAATGTGACAGAAACCAAATAAAGTGCTCATCACCAATGGATAGAATTTAACTTGACAAATTAAAAACAGATTGCCCAGCAAATTTTCTAATAACTTTACATTCTAAAACATAGTGTCCATTAAAGTTATTTATTAAAAGGGCTCCTATATTGAGTAAGCATTAACTGACATGCTAGATTCAACTCTGAAATATGAAATACAGTTTTTGCCTAAACATTTCTACACTGGCATGATAAAGGTCAATGAACCACATTCATCATGTTGAAATATTAGTACTTACATTCTTCCACTTTTATAAGAAAAAAAAAAAAAAAATCATGAATTAACATAGGCTACCATTCCCAAACTATAATTTAACACCTTTTTGGCCATCTTATTAAATGAGACTACTGTTTTCATTTATTCCTTATTAATGCCTATTGCTACATTTAACAGTGCTTACTGATGTGTTTAATAGTATATATTGATATGCTAAAAATAGAAGTACATCCTTAAAAATCAGAAGCCAGACATGCATTCACATCTAAACCCAAAAGCAAAAATGAATGAATGCACTCTTCATGCCAGACACTTACCTGCATGTATTTAATCTTCACCTTCAAGTGTGAGGGCTGAACTTCATTGTCCCACTTCCAGATGAGTAGAATGAGACCAGAAAAATGAAGTAGTATATCCAAATCATACAGCTAAGACTGTTAGAGAATTTGAAAATAGTTCTGAGTGACACCTAATGATATTATCAATGCTTGCTCTCAACGCTATAACTAATTCTTCACTAGCTTTCTCTAAAATATTGATATAAGTAATGAGAAAGGTGGCTGTACAAATTAACATTCTTTGGTGTTCCTTGAAATTTTTTTCTCCTATATTCTTCTTATTTAATATTCAAAATCTAAACGTCTATTCATAGACCTGTGAGCCCTCCCCAAGATACAGGTGACTCAGTGCTGCCCCTTTGTGGTGGATGAAAGGAAGGAATACAAAGACACCTGGGCGCCATCTTGCCTGAGGGAGCTCCATTTTGTCCTTAGCCTTCCCAGAGGGGACGCTGTTTTGCAATCCATATTCAGTTACCATGGTCAGTGCCATCACTCCAAATTCAATCAACATAGGTTTTATTATTTTCTGTAACAGGAATTAAGAATTTAGAAATTCATTAAACAATTTTTCTTTCTCATTTTCATTTTTCTGCCAAACAGAACAGATATAAGACAGAGAAGATGGTGGAGTCAGTTGCTAAACTAGGGTCTGGAGAGAAGTAGTTCAGTTCACTGAACTTAATTCAACACTCATTTACTGATGGGTCTTTGAAAGAGGAGGCATTCTCAGAATCTTTATAGAAAAAGACAGATGTTTGGAAAGATGCATAAGGAATTGTCATTCCAGAAGAGAGAATAACCTGAAAGGTGTTGAGAGAGGCTATACCTAGTCTTGGGATAGCATCCTTTCTTTTATCATTCTTTGTTACACAGGAGACATCCCATGTGTGTCAAAGAAGGTGGGAAAGAAGTTTGTGCAACTGAAGAAAGAGCTAAAAGTGGAATTTTTGGTGGTGTACTAACTTCTCTTACCTTTCACTTCCTTAATGATTTTTTAAATTATTAAAATGCTGGTATTTCGCATACACATTTAGTTTTCAATAATACAAATAGAAAACTGCTCACAAAAAGCATCTTTGGCTTTTAAAAAATTTCACCTAAATCCTCTCACAGATAAATAGCAAATAGTTGTACTGGTTTAATACAACTTCAGTCTAAACTTTTCTTTCTAGCTCTATGAAATGGCAACTCACTCCAGTATTCTTGCCTGGAGAATTCCAGGGACAGAGGAGCCTGACAGGCTACAGTCTGTAGGGTCACAAAAGAGTTGGACACGACTTGGCTACTAAACAATAACAGGGAACTTGCTACAGTCATTTGCCTTCTGGAAGTTTTTTTTTTTTTTAATCTTTTATATAGAAATCATTCCGAGAATAGGATTCTGTAAGGATTAAATGAGTTAAGGTATATAAAATCCTTATTTGGCACAGGGAATGGTATTTTACAAACTATTAATAATTGATAGATGTGACTTGCTGTTTTGGTTTATAGGCTGGTTTGTTTGCTTGCTCTCTGACAAACATAATATGTCCAAAATGCCTGAAAGGAATCTGACTATTCAATATTTTTAAAGTAAATGGACGCATTAGCTTAATTCCTAGGTTTTTTTTTTTTTCAAGTGAACTTTCTTGTCATTTACAAGGCAGTCTTACTCTTAACAAATGCAACAGAAAGCTGCCATCTAAAAGCACTGAGAGCTGATGAATGGAACCAAAAAGGATGTTTTCCTAATGTTAGTACACAATTGCTCTTGCTTAAAATTGATCTCTTCAGTTTCAAACTTTAAGAAGTCTCAATAGACCATTACTATGTATTAATAATAGATTTCATTCTTGAGAAAGCCCTACTAAGAAAGAGAAATCACTGGGATTTTTATAAAACAATCGCAACAAATTTCTTTCTACCCTTTTCCTTCCCCAGTGAAAATGAGAAAACAATATTATGATGAAAAGCAAAGAGGCTGGATTCATAGATAGACATGCTCTGAAGAACAAAAGATAGCTAACAGTGAAAGATAATTCAAACAGTGGGATTTGATGTTCTTTTTCAGCTGTCCTATTAAATACTTTTTTCTTTCTTCACATTTCAATTGCACCAAATATGAAAAGCCCGAATACAAAAGAAACAATAAAATGCTTGTTAATCTAATAACAGAATGCCAAGAACAGAAAACCTATCTTACCACAAAGTGTAATTGAGATTGCCTGCAACACAGACAGTTTGTGATCAAAACCTTGGGAAAAAAAAAAGAGCCATCAATAGAAATGATGTTTCCACTGAGACCTCATGGTCACAGCAAGGCTACAAGACCAGGGACAAAAAGCCCTATTAACTGTACCTCCCAGGGGTCACCAAACATCTCTGTTTGCCTGTAAGAGTCCCGATTTATGCCTTTTATCCAGTATAATTATTAATAGAGTTCCTTTAGCTCCAAAAGTGTCCCAGTTTGAACAATAAATTATCTAGTTGCCCTCAGCTTATCCCTATTCCTTTTTGCTTCCTTTTCCTTTTAAAAAAAAAAAAAGAAAGAAAGAAAAATACCCAAAGCAAAACACCTAAGGGGCAAGCAATTTTAACTCTTCAGGTTATATGAGAGCCAAGAAAAAAGATATCTGTTGCTTAAGCTCAGCTATTCATTTGACTACCTTTAATTTTATTAATGAAAATGGGGCTTCCCTAATAGCTAAAACAGTAAAGAATCTGCCTGCAATGCGGGAGACCTGGGTTCAATCCCTGGGTCAGGAAAATCCCCTGGAGAAGGAATTGGTGACCCATTCCAGTATTCTTGCCTGGAGAATTCTATGGTCAGAAAAGGTTGGCAGGCTACAGTTCATGGGATCGCAAAGTGCTGGACACACTTGAGGGACCAACTTTATTTTTTTCACTTTCATTTTCTTAAAGCAGGGAAGATTTCTAGTCTGAATTAACTTTGAGGTGGTCCCATTCATCCATGAACTATTTGGTGGCAGAACTAACCCTGTCTTTTTCCACCACCCTCTCTCTGTTATGAATTTCTGCCCAGCTCTAAGCTACAATGTTTAGTTCACATATTATATCCTGTTTGAAATTTTAAAGAATTATACCTCACGTGAGCACTCCTTAATATAATTGTTGGGTTTTTTTTGTTGTTGTTAAAAAAAAATCAGATCTTCAAGGTAGGTTATATAGCAGCCAAGAATAGTAGTTCATATCAGCCTCAAGAAAGGCCGAGCACCTTAGAGCAAGAGCCCTTTAATCAAAAAGCAATCTTCGGGGATGAGTTAGTAGTACTTTGCCTCTGGCACTAACCAGATCCCCTAGTTTCATTGTATATTTCCACAGGAGTCTAACAATGAAACACATTAGATCTTCTCACAGGTGCAGTAGAAAAAGCATTGACTTCCGAGGTTCACATGGCCCTTCTAAAGACAAGGGGATGAAGGTCAACAGCAATAAGAGCATCCAAACCAACAATGAATTCTGCAGCTAAAGTCTTGATGAAGAAGGGGAGAGAATCACCCTTTCATAGGAACGTTCATGCGAAACTCAGGATGTGCAATTGTGAAGAAGAGCAACAGGAAACAGTTTGGTTTTTTCATGGGAGGGGGATAGGGTTGCAAATCTTTGTTTAAAAATTAAAAATTTGCCCTTTTAATCAGGAGGATATCCCTGATCTTTATCCAGAAAAGCTTTAAAACTGTAAGGAAAAAAAAAAATTTGTTTGAGGGCAAAATATTCTGGTATTGTAAAGATTTACATTGATCCAGTGGGTTTTATCTGTGGGTCTAGATCTATGGGAATGTGGTTCTTCATCATTTGCACAAAGAAGACATGGATTGCATCTAATTGAGTTATTTTATTTATTTTCATATAAGCATAAAAAGAATGCACACACATATGCAGAAACAAATAGCATAAATTTTCACTTTTCATATATATATCCATATGTAAATACAGAAGCACCCTCACACACATCAAGTTTTGTAGCACATGTGGAAGACACAGTAACTCTCCTCCCCATGTTATGGTCTCATGACCACTCCCCCAACATGGGAGGCATCCCCAAAACAGGACAGCAGGTAATATCTTAGATTTGCTGTGCCTTTGAAACAGCTGCCTCTTCCTTGGGTTCTCCAAGTAGCCTCTAGTCAAACAGGTAAAAACATATCATGAATCAGGATGAAAGGCTATAAATATGCCATATTTGTGTTTTTCTGTTGGTTCTGTGTTTTGTTTTGAACCTTCACTGATTTGGGGGAAGTAATTAAGTGCTTCGGCATAAAAGATCTCATGCTGGGTGATAGGCTACATGGGAAAGAGAAATTAGACAAAAGGTACTGAGTAATAACCACAAATGACTTTATAGACCATTCTGCTTGAATGTCAATAGAACTCAGAAGCAGAATTTGCAAATCATCAGCAATGGCTCCCCCAAATATAATCAGGAATTGACTATATAATTTGCCACTTGTAAACTCTTACCTGCCACTATGATTTCTTAGCTGAGTGGGGGGAAATGGTACAGTGATCTAAAAACTCCATATTATCAATGGCAGAAATTCCCAACTATAAAAGGCATTTACTATCTTACCAAAATTTATCAACATTGAATCAATTTGGCAGATTCTTGATGATTTTGCCCAGTGATGAAGTACACATCATATAGCATTGTATGTATTATTGTAAGCTGCTTCAGAGCTTTTGAGGAATGAGAGGAGGGCAATAAATAAATAAATATAACTGCACATTGTTTAAATAACGGTTGTACAAAGAAAAATCAGACTGGAAATAACTGAAGAATAAAAAATAACTTGAAGTACGGCAAAAATATATAGTCTGCCATGCTAGGCTTTCCACAAGAAAATGAAAAGTGTGTTTGGATGTATTTCTTTAATAGTGAAATATTCACTTAGGAGAAAGTGAAGCCGATAAGAAACAATAATTGTTTTATACAATATTAATTCAGTTACAATGACTTTCCCCCATATACCCAGGCTAATGAGTGTAATCAAAGAAGGAGCTGCTGAAAACAGACTAATGGGTTTGGAAATTACAAAACCTTGCCTTCCAATTTAGACAGGGAGTTCTTTAAAGGGTGTTTTTTTTTTCAAATGATAATTTATAAGAAAGATTTTTTGGTCTATCAGAAGTCATGTTTCCTAAGGCAGGCTGTATCTATATCAAAGTGCCTAAAAATACGTTTTTAAAAATTGGTCATAATAGATTTTTTAAAAAATACAGTCACTTTACCCACATTATATTTACCACACTACAATTCCTGGTTGTGCTGGGCATTAGGAGACCCCAAGTAAACCACCTCAATGGGTACTAAGATACTATGCCAAAGAAAAATATTTCCCAACAGGAGGTACTAGTAAGATAGCCAGTAGCATAAGAAAAGAATCAACATGAAAAATACTAAAAAGACAGCAACTATGTCCAGTCTGGATGTTCCTATTTAGCAGCTAAAACATTGCTGAGCTACAATGATCTGTACATTGAAAGTCCAAGGGTTTAAGCTGGTGACATAGAGAATTCAAAATTTTATTCAGTGCAATTTGACGAACAGCTATTGTGCATCTAAAACATGTCTAGTTATATTCAGAAGAATCTAAAAAGAAACCAATTCTAAAATAAGAGGACTCACCCAAACCAGGGGTTCTAGATATTTGGAAAGAGAAATCATCAGGCTCAAAAGTGTGTAAATAAATGTTTTAGAGGAAAAAAAAATAAAGCATTAATGAATATTTAATGGAAGGCCATTTTTGGCACTGATTTAAAAACCTTATTGATAAATACTAGAATTTTCTAAAAAACTATTTTGAAATTTCACCTAAGACCAAGCCCACTTTAGAAAAAAAAAAAAAAAAAAATCAAACCTGTCAAGGGGTAGTAGCACAACTGCTATTATCAGACAAAGGTTCATTGACTGAATCAGTGACTTAAACAAAACCTTTTAACTCACCTCAAAAAGTATCTCCACTTACATGAGAATGTAGTTTATCTAACTTCATATCTTTATCAGCCACGATCTCTTGGGTTTCTCAATGGAGAAAGGATAAGAACACAGAGGAGAAGTTTGGGAAAAACCCAACACTGCATCTTCCCTGAACCTGACTTTTTTTTAAACCAAAAAAAATTGTTAAATCAAAATTATTACCCCTTTGTCCAAATTTCTAAGCAGGGGGAAGAGAGCCTGCAGGATGTTATTAACAGTAAGAGTGGTATCAGTAGAGATACAAGAAAGTCCATGAAAGGGTCAGCTCTGATCAACGGGGAGTCCCTGACAGCCCACAGCCCGTGGTGTGATGAGTTTCTCTGGCTTATGAGAGATACAGTTGCTTTAATGTTCAGAGAATTTTCTCTAGGTAAATATTTATTCTAGATTTGGGAAGCAATTAAGTATCACCACATTCTCACAAACATGTCTTCTCCTTTAAAAAATAAATGTTCTTCCATGAGGCTGCAGGAAGGCCCCATCAGATGGACTTGGGTTCCCTCAGACCGCTAGCCAGATATATGGCGCATGTTATATGGTTCATCATATCATGTTAAATTACTGGACAGAATCACATCAGACATGAAGTCTGTGTCTCTGTCTCACTAGGAATGATAATAATTACCCATCTGCGCACAATGATAGATCACTGTATCCAAGGAGCTTGGTAGGCCTACCTGACTGCAGGAGGCATTCAGCTTTGCTGAATGTTTTGCTGTTCAGAAACTAAATAACATGCTATCTCACTTAAGTTCTTGGGCGAAAGGGACATAAGCAGAATGAGAAACGCTTGACCCAGAATTTCACATCTGGGAGACAAGGACAGCAGAGAGCTTGGGGGTGTGGAGGTGGGGCTCCCAACAAAGACTGTGCAAATAACAGCAATTCATCAAAGACAGTGACTTCTCTTCTACAGCTTAGTTTCTTTAAACACACTCACATAGGGAGCTAATGGCAGCCTTAGTGCAATTTCGTCAAATACAAAGATAACAGAGTACCACTGAAAAAACTTCTGACTTAGACTGAAACCTCAGCCCCTGCCTGAACTTCCTGCCAACTGGAGCTGCTTCCTGCACACCCTCACCTTCAGTAAAGTGGCAATGATGTTAAAATTGCACTGGGCAGTTATAAAATTTTACTCAAGTACTCTCTGCAAGGAAAAAAAAACTTGGAAATATGAAGACTTCTACCAATGTTTGAGTTAATACATTTATGCCACTACCTCATTCTAGATAGATTTTCCTGTAGGTTTTAAAGCCAGTGAAATCGGTATATATAACATGCTTGTCACTTGGCAGACAAAAGACCTGGACAGTGGACTGCATTTTTCATGTTTTATGTTTCATGTTTCATCCAGATGTTTTGGCACTTTGGAGCCAGAATAATTTTTTTATTCCCAATGCATCTCATTTCTGTTAGGACTGCCAGAATTCTGGCTGATGACAATAAGTCACATTAGCTCTTATCGTTTTCGGTTCAATTAATGTATCTATTGAAAAATCAAAGAGCAATTATGAATTTCTCTTCCAGTGAATTCTGCCCATGTACGAGGTGATGGTAATGATGGTGTGGGGGTGGTGACAGAGTATAACTTCAGAGTAGCTATTCTGCAAATAATGAAGGCATGGATCAAGCATGATAGAAAAAAAGCAATGAATCAATTACAGATGAAGTGAGGGACTTGGTAAAAAATATAAATCCTTAGGAGGAAAAGAGGACAAGATTTGACTCTCTGTTCAATGACAATATGCATGTAAAGTAACTGTCCTTCATCCTAGAAGGCTAAGCTGCTAAAATGTCGGTTTCTGTGGCTAAAAGCCCCAGGCACACAAATGAAAACTATGCTTTGGTGGGTGGCTTCAGTTGCTATTTACATTCTGCTGTCACCTGGGGCCCCGCCTCCCCTCCTCCTAAAGTGCATGCCACAGTTGCTTGCAGGGCAAAGCCAGAAGCCAGGTCATCTATTGCTGGCTGTTTCCCAGCCCACGGTGGCTATTTCACTCTGCCTCTGGAATGCTTTGTTCTGGGAATTCTTAGAATTCATATCTGCCTCCTTCCACACTTTGCACTTTCTCCCATTTTAAGCATAAAGTAGGAACTCAATGTGTATTTGCTGATCTGTTTAGTGAATGAATGAGTGAAAAAGTTATACTGACATTAAATGTGACTGAGCAGTTGTATTATAGCTAGCATGATATGTGAATGAGCAGATTTCAAAGCAAGGTTATCCTCTCCTGCACTTCAGTGGTACTATTTAACATGCCCTACTACCTAAATACAATTCAATGCATATAAAATTTAACAAAAATTAGATTTTAGCAACACTACAGAGCTTCCCAGGTGACTCAGTGGAAAATAATTCTCCTGCCACTGCAGGAGATGTGGGTTTGACCCCTGGGTGGGGAATATTCCCTGGAGGAGGAAATGGCAACCCACTCCAGTGTTCTTGCCTGGGAAATCCCATGGGCAGAGGAGTCTGGTGGGCTACAGTCCCCTGGGTCACAAAGAGTCGGATACGACTGAGCAACTGAGCATGCATGCAATGTTATCTCTTTGTCATTCTCTCCTTTGATAATCTAACAGTGTCTTAAAGTATGTCAGTGGGGTTATAAAGCTCATTCAGTTCTCAGCAAAAGAAGAAACGAGGGAGCAAAGCAGCCAACGGCCTTGGCCAAAGCTTATGTGAGATACAGTTGAGTTTCACAGAATTTTCCTGATAATGACTGCATCATTTTGAACTAAGGACACTTTGATCTCTTTATATCTAAATCAACACATTTCTTTATTTTCCTGGTCCTCAAAATAGGCTTAAAAACCTATTTTTAAAGATATTGAGCAATGTCTTCAGCAACGGCAGTGATAACTGTATTTCTGACCTGATCTTGACTTTAAGGGAAGATAATTTAAAGATTTCCATAAAAAATGGTAATAGAGTGTGATTTGTTTTGCAAGTGTGTGTGCGTGTGTGTGTGTGTGTGTGTGTGTGTGTGTGTGTGTGCTCAGTCACGTACAACTTTGCGAGTACATGGACTGCAGCCTGCCAGGCTCCTCTCACCATGGGATTTTCCAGGAAAAATACTGGAGTGGGTTGCCATTTCCTCCCCCAGATTGTTTGTCATATACTTTCTTAAAATGATTTTGATGGAGAAACGATAGAGACAGCATGATTCTGAAAGGGACTTTCAATGCTAGGATCAAATAGGTTTGTTGATGTAATTCAGATGAAAAATATGTCACCCTCCCTCATCTTGCCAAGGTCCAACAAATGCTGAATGTCCAGATATATGGAGCCCATCTTTACAGACACGTTAGATCTCCCTGTGTTTTTTGAGACCTGGAATCCTTTAAAAATCAACACTCAGGGGAATGTCGTGAATATATGATTTGATTTTTCAGCTCAGCCAAATGGCTTACAAAGCAAGTAACTGCTATGCAGACCTTTGCAGCAGAACCTGGTGAGAACTGTCATTTTAGTCTATTATAGAGGAGCAGGACTCGCCCTGCCACTTGCAAGTGAAAATAAGAAAGTTGTCATATCAAAAGATTATCATAATATAGAGCCTTTCAAATTACAGTGGAGATTGCAAATCTGGCCGCTTGCTTTCTACTCAATCAATAATAAAGCTGTTCTCATTTTCCAAACTGGGATTGGTTTTCTCTGTTAATCCTTGAAAAAAAAAAAAAAATGGTGCTTGGAGAGATATCCGAGACGGCACCTCCCAGCGTGGCCCCTGATGTCATGCTCCCACCAGGTTGAGGCGAGTTGGTGTAAACTCGTTTATTTCCAGAACCAAACAGCTTATTGCCATTAATGAAAAGAATGCCTGACCAGGNAAAAAAAAAAAAAATGGTGCTTGGAGAGATATCCGAGACGGCACCTCCCAGCGTGGCCCCTGATGTCATGCTCCCACCAGGTTGAGGCGAGTTGGTGTAAACTCGTTTATTTCCAGAACCAAACAGCTTATTGCCATTAATGAAAAGAATGCCTGACCAGGCAAAATAAAAGCAATTTAGGTCTCTCCCATGACTTCTGGTTGCTGGGCTGCTGTTCCTATCTCCTCTCTCCCCCCTTAGAGCCAAATAAATCTCTGTTGGTTACAACTGGCAAAGCCCGGAAAAAAAAAAAGTAGTTATAATACACAAGTGGTCAATGAGGCAGCCTTTAAGGAAAAACACTGCTGATAAGATAAACAGCTTGTGATGTCCTTAATTATAATATTTCATACTCATTTAGCCATCTCCACATCACAGAGCTAACAAAGTGGATTTCAAACAGGAAATAAGGCTTCTTCCCACCAGCCCAGAGGCCTAATTATAAAATAGCAACCTACTTTTTCTGTAGTGGATACAGGGCTCTTTTTCTTTTTTTCTCCTCCAACAGAATTTATTGAGCTCATTACCAGGCTGCTTATGAAGTGATTTGAAATGAGGCAACATTAAAGCATTCCACAAATCCCTTGTACTTAGTCATCCTGACACTTTATTTGAACTCGGAGCACTGATACGGAATAACTGCCGAAGCCCCATACTTCTGACTCTATTATCTGACAGGAGGTCCAGAATCCAAAAAAAAAAAAAAAAA
>SJYV01055545.1:0-11607 GCA_006410875.1 Neotragus pygmaeus
GTATAAGAGACAGCTCCTATCCTACGTGTATTCTGGTTCTTTGACAACTTGCTTGAAATTTAGGATTTGTCCACTGGTTATGAAAAATAAATCCCTTAGGATTTAATATATGGTTTAATTATTCTTCTGGCTCAACTATTAAAATGAAGAAATGATAGAATTTTTAAAGGAGTATGCTCATAGTATAGTCGAATATATTTGGTGATATGAACTAGTGATGAGCAAAGTGATGAGCAAAGTGTTGTTGTTGTTTGGTCATTAAGTCGTGTCTGACTCTCTGTGACCCCATGGACTACAGCGCACCAGACTCCACTGTCCTTTACTATCTCCCAGAGTTTGCTCAAATTCATCTCCATTGTGTCGGTGATACTATCCAACCATCTCATCCTCTGCTGTCCTTTCTCTTTTTGCCTTCAATCTTTCCCAGCATCAGGATCTTTTCCAATGAGTTGGCTCTTTGCTTCAGGTGGCCACAGCATTACAAAGTAAAAGACTTGTCAGTTCTATTTGAAGAACAGATTAGAATCATATGCAATTAGTATGTTTAATGTCTATATGATAATGTCTGGGATGTCTATATGATGTAACAGATAGAGATTAATGTTTATATGATGTGACAGATCATGGTAGGCCCTGTGGTGAGATCATCTTTTAGATACTGAAGATAAGAACATACACATGATGAAAGAGATTGATGGCTCTTTGCCACATCGTGACTAATTTACATCATTTTCATCTATATATTTCATAACTGCAAAAGTGAAGACTGTCATGAACTACGTCCATTTTATGGGTATATTCCTTTGCTTTCTGAAGGGAAAGAGGACTTGCATGTGCCTGTTGATTATAATGTGATGTCTTCTGACTCCAAAAATTCAGATAGGAGGTGTGGGGAACATCTGCAGCCCCATGAGAATCCCAGGAACGTTCATTTCTGTTGACGAATGCCTAGTCTGTCTTGTCCTGATATCAGTCTTGCCTTTAAGTTGTATTGGATTCAATCTCTTACTTTACTACACTATTGAGGATATCTTGTGAAAAAGAACAATTCTTAATCCCCTTTTAAACCCAAGGTTCCTTGCAGCATGGGCTGCATTTGTACTGATGGGTAGCAGTGCAGAGTCCTGATTTGCACTTCCTACACATGAACNTTACTTTACTACACTATTGAGGATATCTTGTGAAAAAGAACAATTCTTAATCCCCTTTTAAACCCAAGGTTCCTTGCAGCATGGGCTGCATTTGTACTGATGGGTAGCAGTGCAGAGTCCTGATTTGCACTTCCTACACATGAACTTGACAGCTGCATTATTCCAAAACACATTCTCACTATGATGACTGCCAATATTTGATGATGACATACTAGGAATTCATTTGTAGCTGGCTACTGATATAGAAGGTATCTATATTCTTTAGTGAGTTAATCAGTGAAGTACATTTGTTGCAAGTGCATATATATAAGATGCTAAAAGGATAAATGCCTTACTTATTCTAGTAAAAATTAGAAACAACCCAAATGTCCATCAGTGAGGGTGATGGGGGATGGTTAACTAAGTTATGGTATAGCCATTCTATGGAATACTATGAAACCTGCCCCCCTCGAAAGAGAGTAGATCTGAATTTATGGAATGTGTCTGGCTCCCCATTAAGCACTTTATATGCTACATTTTATTTAGTCTTCACAACAACTCCATGAAATTCCCATTTTATAGATGAGGACCCTGAGACTTATCCAAAGTCACAAGATTAGTAAATGATGTAACAATGATTAGATTTGAGTTCTATGGACCCCAAATTCACTTCCTTATTCAGTTACACTCTATTAGCTCATGGATGTCAAAGCTGTGTGTACTGTTGACTCCCCTCTCATGGAGATTTAATTTGAGATGACATTAGTTTGTGTAAATATGAAGAGACTCATATAATAGTAAAAGCAAACATATCTAAGTGTCAAAACTAAATGGCTTCTGAAGGAAATAAGTTTCCTGTATTTTCCATAGTTGAAATAGAATTAAAGAGCATACACCAAGATTCTGGCTATATGTTCAATTCAAGTTAAGAATTTTCATGTATCTTCAAGCTCATTACTCTGCTTAAAATGCCAAATTATGAGTAAAGTGAGAGGTCACACTTCTGCTCAAATGTATTTATTGAAAATGTAAACTGTCATTTATCTGCTCGTTTTTACAACTTTTCATTTTTTTAATATTTACAGATGGACAGAAGAGAAAGAAATCTTTGAGAAAGAAACTGGATTCACTCGGGAAGGAGAAAAACAAAGACAGAGGTAAAAGACAGAATGAACTAAAGCAAATGTGTCTTCCATGGAGCATACTGGTTGAATTTGCTGGGGTTTTTGAATTGCATTGATTTACATGGTTCAACTCTATTACGTAAACTGGATTTCTACAGTGGAATGCCATTAAAGGCTGTTTGGGTCTACTCTTTTGTGTTCGAGTGGCCCTGTACTGAACTGATGAGTTCAATTGGTTTGAGCAAAGTATGATTCATGCCAAGTTCATGGTTCCAATTATGAAGCTGGCCAATCAGCAGTGTATAACGAAAACCTGGGTTGAGTAGCCATGGATAGTATCTCTAACGCTAACCAGCTGTCTGGCAAATCTAGATAGTTAGGCAGGGCTAGTTGAATGAGAGTTTGGATTCGCCTACCATTTCTACTGGAAAGAAATAGTCTCATACTCATGGTTAGTGAAGATGGGCTGTTGTCAGCATTGTAATGTTAGATCACAGCATACTCTTTTTTTTTTTGCCCTGTGGGTTTTGGGAATGGTTGACTCTCTTCATACTGTCCCCTTCTGTGGATATTTAGTAAACCAATAGTTTAGCCACTCTCTCAGAGGTATTTGGCAGAGAATGCAATGGCACCCCACTCCAGTACTCTTGCCTGGAAAATCCCACGGACGGAGGAGCCTGGTGGGCTGCAGTCCATGGAGTCGCTACGAGTCAGACACGACTGAGCGACTTCACTTTCATTTTCCACTTTCATGCATTGGAGAAGGAAATGGCACCCCACTCCAGTGTTCTTGCCTGGAGAACCCCAGGGACGAGAGAGCCTGGTGGGCTGCCGTCTATGGGGTCGCACAGAGTTGGACACGACTGAAGCGACTTAGCAGCAGCAGCAGCAAAGGTATTTGTGTTCCTTTTTAACTAATATTCATTGAGCCCGCATAATGGGTACCTGGGCCCCATTAGCCCAGTATATCTTTTTGTGGCTTGTTTCTATGTCTTCATATGAAATGACTGCTGAGTGGTGTGGTCATATGAATGTATTTCCATTTTATGTGTCATAGTGAGTGAGTGTTGAGTAAGGGAGGCCATATGTCTTGCCTTGACGTTCTTTTATATAATGATCAAATTTCTGCTTGAAAGTAACGAAAGGCAATGAAATCAAAGGTATAAAAATAAATGCATTGTTCGATGCAGGATGCAGGATGCTTGGGGCTGGTGCACGGGGATGATCCAGAGAGATGTTGTGGGGTGGGAGGTGGGAGGGGGATTCAGGATTGGGAGCTCGTGTACACCTGTGGTGGATTCATGTCGATGTATGGCAAAGCCAAAAGAGTATTATAAAGTAAAATAAAGTAAAAAAAAATAATAATAATAAATAAATGCATTGTGATAAGTATTAGACAAGACCTAGATATACCACTGATCCCAGACTCTACACCCATATCTTGAATTGTGCCTAAAGGGTCATGACATCTGGTTCTTGGACTAAAAAGAGATAAAGAATCCTAATAGAAAAAAATGGTATTGATGAACCTATTTGCAGGGAAGGAATGGAAATGCAAATATAGAGAACAGACTTATGGACACAGTGAGGGAAGGAAAGAGTGGGACGAATGGAGAAAGTAGCATAGATAGATATATATACACTACCATGTATAAGACTGACAGCTGGTGAGAAGTTGCAGGCACTCTGATGATCTAGAGACGTGCAGTGGTGGGAGGGGAGGGAGACTCAAGAGGGAGGTGATATATATGATATATATGTATGATATATGTATGATGATGGTTGATTTGCATTGTCAGATGGCAGAACTCATCACAATATTGTAAAGCAACTTTCCTCCAACTTAAAAATAAATTTTAAAAATAAAATTTAAAAAGGAATTCTAGAGAATAGAAAACTAGTGTTTTACTTCCCTTAGAGCATGATATCTCAATCTTGGGATTGTTGACATTTTCTATGGAACAATTCTTTGCTGTGGGGGCTGTCCTGTACACTGTCTGAGACGTTTAATATAAGTGACCTTGGTCTCTACCACTCGATGCCAGTACCACTGCCCCCAACCAGAATATCTCCAGACATTTCAAATGTTTACCTCCAGCTGGAGGAAAGAACATGAAAATATCAAGGATCCCTGCCTCTGACTGCATTGTACTGATAGAATAATTTGTGAAACCTTTAAATATTCCAATGCCCCCACCTCAGAAAATCTGACCCCATTTGTCTCTATAGGTACTAGGCATGAGTCATTTTATACCTACCAATGTGCACCTTCTACGATGAGAACTCTGGTCCATACTAACCAGTGTACTCATCAGGGCACAGTCTACCGTAGCACAATCTCATGCTAACATAATGAATGCAAAGGATATTTACTCTTCTTCAGCTATCGATCATTGTCTGAAAAATTGTGTTCTGTTCAATTAATTCATAAATTCATGCCCTTATATTTTAAATGAATATTAGTAGCCAGGGTAGCTTTTTTAAACTAGAATTTTTACTCATCCTATTCCTGCCATGGGCCATCTTTATCTCATTAGATTAGAGTAATCCTCAATCCTGGTGTTATAGAGTTATTAAAGGGATCATCCAGACTGATATTATTAATGCGTTATCTTTAAAGTTGTTTATTCTAGGATGATGATATTGGTACTGGGATCTGAACACTCAAAATATAGACTTGAGGTGATTCTTCAGAAGTGCCCCTGTCTCTTATACACATCTGGAATGTGANCAGACTGATATTATTAATGCGTTATCTTTAAAGTTGTTTATTCTAGGATGATGATATTGGTACTGGGATCTGAACACTCAAAATATAGACTTGAGGTGATTCTTCAGAAGTGCCCATTCGTGTTAAATGAAACAGAATGAGCATTTCTGTTTTTTTGCAGATGGTTTAATTCCCTTAGCAGAGGGAGATGTATGTGTGCTTCTCCATATAAGAAAACAGCAGGAAGTAAGGGTTGGGCAGGAAGGGCCAGGGGAAGTAATCAACCAGTATGCACTGGGCTAGTATACATTTTTCAGACCAAATTGTATTTAGATATTATATAGGCTCACTGAAAATTTGTCAGTGTTCTATGAGGTTGCACAGGGTGCTGGCTGGGAAAAGGAAGGCAGATTCTGGTGATTCCAAGGAAAAGATACATCATGTATCCAACTAAGGAAAGAAATATCAAGATATATGGCATAAGAGGTGGTTGTGTTTGTTTGTTTGTTTGTTTGTTTTTAGCTTTGATAGTTAAAAAAATGATATCCAGGCTTAAGTCAAGCTTAATGACATGGCATTTTTTTCTGACTAGAAAGTCCTATGTATGTCCATACATCCATCACATGGATGTCCTGGGAACCAGGGTGTGATGGAGCAGTGTGCAGGGCTCTCACAGTTGTGGCCAGTTCACATTGTTTTCTTCCATTTGAATATTACCATTTGGGTTCAAAACAGCTGCACATGTGAAAAATGACAATCATTTGAATTCAAGAGTAAAAGAAGGAAAACAGGAAACTCTAAATGACCTTTTGGGTTAGTTCATCTAAAAATAGATAGGAGCAGCTTTTTAGAATCAAATTGCTCTGCCAATAGAGTGACTCATTAAATGTTTGATTTGCTGCTATATTAATTGATTCAATCAGAGTGAATCATGTCCTGTGTTTTATTAAGTTGCCTTAACATAATATACAACAGATCCTGTGACACCTCTGTGTCCCTCCTGCCACTTTAAGCAGCGCCCATATGACTTATGATTTCCATATGGAAACCAGGATTGATGCTGGTTCAGAAAACATATATTTTCATACAGAATACTTCCAAGTCCTTCATTTCTGTTAGTTAAAGTACTTGGCATCCCAAAAGTATTTTTTCAATTTTCAGAACTTCAGAAAATTTCTTCCTTCTGTCAAAAAGAATCACTTTGGGGGGAAAAGGTTTAAAAATAGCTGCTTTGTTCCAGTTAATAATGTTCCTAATCAGAGCACAAGGGGAATAGGTTTTACCATAGCCTAAGTCTGGGAGCTAGGTCCCCACTCTACAGGATACTTTCGGATGATGCCATATGTTTATCGACGTAAACTCTGGTGATAGTCAGGCCTAGCACCTTTCTTTATGCTGAAATGACATCATGCCATGTTTTATTGTCCCTCCATGCCTAGATGTGTTACTACATGTGAGCTGTGAAGTAGCCCCTGTAGATGAATAGTTGATACAACTTCATTCTGTGTCATATTAAATAAGAGTTGAAACATCAAGTATTTGTTACTACTCTTTAAATTAAGGAGGGATGGCTTAATGGTATCTTTGAAAGAACTGTCACACCATAGTGTAAAACATGATCTGGGTTGGAGGTGTGAGGCAACAGTGGAGGGAGGAAGCCTCAATCCAGATGCCAGATCACTTTTTTTTTTTTGGCATCTATTAAAAAAGATTTTTTAAAATTTAATTGGCGGATAATTACTTTACAGTATTGTGATGGTTTTTGCCATATATCAACATGAATCGGCCATAGGCATACATGCGTCCCCTCCATCCTGAACCCCAGCCGCCTCCTCCCTACCCCATCCCTCCAGATTGTCCCAGAGCACTGGCTTTGGGTGCCCTGCATCATACATCAAACTCCCACTGGCTATCTATTTTACATATGGTAATATATATGTTTCAGGGCTATTCTCTCAAATCCTGCCCGCTCCTTCTCCCCCTGAGTTCAAACGTCTCTTCTTTACATCTGTGTCTTCTTTGCTGCCCTGCACTTAGTTCTGGTGAAGGTAAGGTCCAGGATTGGGACCGAGGGAGCTGGTGAAAAAGGCGGCATGAAGGAAAACAGAAGAGGAGGAGGAAGTCAAGGAGATGTGAGGACAGAGAATCAGATGGGACATTTAGGTAGACATCCACGTCACCTGGGATGATGGTGGCCAAGGGTTCTGACTGCCAGGAGAGAAGATAGCGATGAGCAGGGGTGCCAAGGAAGCTTGCAGCCCCAGGTTTCAGCCACGCAGTGGGAGGGAAGGATCTGGAAATTGCTGCAGGGAGCTGAGAGACCAGCACATCACCTCCAGGGACCCAGGACCACGGGGAGGCAACAGAGACAGTCTGCAGTGAGGATGGCAGGGGATGCCGTCTCCTCAGGAAACACAGACAATAGATCAGAACGGGATGTACACTGTCCCTGGCCCCGGAACAGACTCTTGGTTAATGTCTTTATGGTTTGAAAAACCCATTATCAGTTTTAACAGCTATCAGCACAGAATCCGTTAAGTTTCCTTTTCCCTCCAACAGAAGAGGTTCGAGCCCACAGATAAGTCTGTGCCCAGCACTTTATTTACACAAAAAGGAAGGTTTTACTCAACCTGGTTGGGCTGAATCCTCGATTTTACAATAACCACATTTCGAGAAGCAATTATATGCAAGGAACCCTGCCGAGAACTTTCCAGCGATTAGACACTGACCCAAGTTCAGGGCATAGAGAGATCTATCTCCTCTCTCAAGCTTGTGAGAGTTCTCTGGAGAAAGCAGTGAGATTAGATCAAAACACTACCACTGAAAGAATAAATAAACTCAGCCAGGGAAGAAAGCCCATTAGAAATAAAAAAACTGTTATAGGTGGCTACATCTCTTCAATGGAAAGAAAAGAGAAGTGAAAGAGTGATTTGGGGAGAATGACTTTATGTATTCCATCTGCCTCATTTGTATTCCATGATTCCAATTTACAAGTAGAGCAACAGACTTTTAGATATGAAAAATGACAGATACCAAAGGAAACCATATTACTTCTTTTTTGCCAAGGATATTAGAAATCTCTAGCCGAAGCTGGTTGGTTCCCTTTATGTGGATAAAATGTCACGAAAAGAAATCAATACTCCTCATGTCATATTAAATCCCTGCTATGAATATGCCTACTTGAGCAGACACAGGTCATTTGATACATTCATCAATGTCCTTTCTGCTGTTACTACTCTCCAAAAGTTTTTATGTATTCCAAATAGCTATCAGCCTTGCCATACACATGTTCCTAGACTAGCCCCAACCTTTTTGAAGGAAAACTATTTGATTATTCCCATAGACAAGGTAACACTGATAGACACAATAAATCCTGAGCTGCCTGTTTGGTTTCTAATTTTGCTAGTAGTGAAAATGACCTTTTTACCAGTAGTGACTATTGGATCTTACTACCCTGTCCACATTGATCCTCAAAACAAATGCCTAAATTATTTTTTGTATCATCATGTGCCGACTAGTTTGGTGATAGAGGGTGAGACGCATCCTCTGAAAATCCAGAAATGTGGAAGTTTTGATTTTTCACTTCAAAATAAATTGCATGTTTTGACAGAACAAGAGGTGCAGACTTTTCAAGTGCCATTTCTGCTTTTGCTACAGATTTGAGTACTAGCCCAGTGATGTTCAAGCTGTTGCCATGGATCAAAGAGGAAAACCTTTTAGAGCCTCTTTCCACCTGATTTAGTGTTCGCCTTTTCAACCTTTGAATTGTTTTCCCTTGATCATTCTGGTTTTATTCACAAGGGTTATAAAAACAAGGGCAAGGCTAGACTCCAGTTTCTGCTGCTAGGAGATGTAATTTTGAGCCTCAAAGAAATAATCCATTTAATTTAATTATTATTGCTTTTCAGCATGAATTTAAAATATTACCAATAAAATGCCTGGCCCTAAGGACTGGTGTGCTTACAATGTATGTGTATACAAATGGATTTATTCTGGAGATCCAGAATGCAACTGTCTCCATCTCCATGATGCTCCTTCCCCAAAATTGTCCTTCCTGGAGGATGTAACAAATTATATCCTGGGCCCCTCACCAGATGGTTAGTGGTGAGAATCCACTTCTGTGTGCGGACAGGAGAATGGCTTGAATGTAGATCATGAGAGTGACAGCACAAACCCAGCAATTGGAGGCAGCATGCGGGGACAAAAAATGCAAAGAAAGAACTGAACAAACTCCTTCCCCAGCTGCTCCTCTGCCTCTTGGGTTGTCATTTCAGGCGCTGGTCTTTGACTTGGAACCTCGAAGTATAACCACTTACTTGAATTTCAGGCTTTCTGCATCTCTCTTCTGAACAGCCCGAGTGGTGGTGGAGTAGTCAGTCAGTTGTGTCTGACTCTTTTGAGACCTCGTAGACTATAGCCCACCAGGCTCTGCTGTCTATGGGATTCTCCAGGCAAGAATACTGGAGTGAGTTGCGATGCCCTTCTCCAGGGGCTCTCCCCTACGCAGGGGGGATCGAACCCGGGTCTCTTGCATTGGCAGGCGGGTTCTTTATTACTGAGTCACCAAGGAAGCCAGTATAGCACATGATAGACTCAATTATAATTATTTATGTATCTGATTCTCTACTCCCTTACCCTACCCCACATTCTGAAGCCTGCATGAGCATACTCCCCACTGCATAGCTTGACATAGTACATATAGGTATTCACTAAGTGCGTTGAATGAATGTATATGCACAGAGTCTTCTCAGGCCTTGTAAGCTTTGGGAGTTCTTGAGACATCCATCAAAAACTTAAGTCTGTAAAATGGTGTACTTATGAGGGGGCTTCCCTGATAGCTCAGTTGGTAAAGAATCTGCCTGCAATGCAGGAGACCCCAGTTCAATTCCTGGGTCAAGAAGATCCACTGGAAAAGGAATAGGCTACCCACTCCAGTATTCTTGGGCTTCCCTTATGGCTCAGCTAGTAAAGAATGTGCCTGATGCTGGAGACCTGGGTTCAATCCCTAGGTTGGAAAGATCCCCTGGAGAAGGGAACGACTACCCACTCCAGTATTCTGGCCTGGAGAATTCCATGAACTGTATAGACCATGTTCATCCTATCAGAAATGTCATCTTTATTTATAAAGTTATTTCCTTTAAACATTCTTGAGATATATGGAGAAAAGCTGGAAGCCTAGATTTCTAAAACCGTTGTTCTTTAAACAAACTGACTTTCTTTTACTGAGATAGAAACTTTGGCCTCTCTGACAAACCCCAAAGTCATCTCTATATTTTTTGGATGGATCAGTTCTTCAGAAAGCAGTCATTTGAATATGTCTGCCCTTCGATCTGCAACGTGACTGAGCGTCTTCCCTGATCTGCTCTTCCTCTGAAAGTGAATGTTTGTTCTTTTGATTCCAGAGTTCATCCCACAAGCGTTTGGAATGCCCTTATCCCAAGTTATCGCAAATGACCGGGCCTATAAACTCAAACAGGACTCGCAGAGGGATGAGCACAAGGATGCCACCGATTTTGTGGCTTCCCTCCTCCCATTTGGAAATAAAAGACAAAACAAAGAACTCTCAAGCAGTAACTCATCTCTCAGCTCCACCTCGGAAACACCAAATGAGTCAACGTCTCCCAATACCCCGGAGCCGGCTCCTCGGGCCAGGAGGAGGGTAAGTTGGCCACTATTTTCTCTGACACTGAAGTTAGGACAACGGAAGAGTTCTAAGGTTATTCTCTGAGTCTTGGCTTATGTGAAAACTGGAAATATAGTTTGTGTCCAAGTATCTGTCAACAACCCCATTCAGGGAGAATTTGCACTGGCCCCGGGACACCTGACACACCCTCACAGCCTTTCCCTGAGTCCTTTCAAAGGTATTCGGTGCCTCTCCTTGGTGACCCATGATATTCAGAACATTCTACAACATCACCACTGATCCTGCTCTAGTGTGATCTTCTGTTGTTATCAGAATTTCCTGTGAGACTGTGAGGCTTGAGGGCAGGGCCAAGTGTTTTTATTAATCTCTTCATCTCATCTAAGAACTATGCCTGGCTAAGTAAATTGGCTACCTGTCTTCATACGCAGGGCTTCCCTGGTGGCTCAGATGATAAAGAAGCTGTCTGCAATGCAGGAGACTCAGGTTCGACCTCTGGGTGGGGAAGATCCCCTGGAGAAGGGAATGGCTACCCATTCCAGTATTCTTACCTGGAGAGTCCCATGGACAGAGAAGCCTGGCAGGCTGCAGTCCATGGGGTTGCCAAGCATCAAACAGGACTGAGCTACTAACACTTACTTCATAAACAATGAGATTTTTCTTATCAATAGGGTGTGGGTTTTTTCTCCAACATGACTGTAGAAACACACACACACATATCCTCTTTCAAATCAATACTGTAATAACATGGTAGGTGGTGCTAGTGGTAAAGAGCCCGCCTGCCAATTCAGGAGATATAAGAGACATGGGTTTGATCCCTGGGTCAGGAAGAGTCCCCTGGAGGAGGGCATGACAACCCACTCCAGTATTCTTGCCTGGAGAATCCCATGGACAGAGGAACTTGACGGGATGCAGTTCGTGGAATCACAAAGAGTCAGACACAATTGAAGCGACCTAGCATAGCACACAGTAATATGGCTCCGTTTATTAAGTGAGTACCAT
>SJYV01055546.1:0-14142 GCA_006410875.1 Neotragus pygmaeus
CAGCCCATGCCCCGTTTGTCCTTGCCCCAGGTTGAGCTCCTGCTGGTGACCTGCAGGTCTTACCCCCCGCCCCTATGACCAACATGAGCTGGAGTTTCCTGACGCGGCTGCTGGAAGAGATCCACAACCACTCCACGTTTGTGGGCAAGGTGTGGCTCACCGTGCTGGTGGTCTTCCGCATCGTGCTCACCGCCGTGGGCGGCGAGTCCATCTACTCGGATGAGCAGACCAAGTTCACGTGCAACACGCGGCAGCCAGGCTGCGACAACGTCTGCTACGACGCCTTCGCACCCCTGTCCCACGTGCGCTTCTGGGTCTTCCAGATCGTGGTCATCTCCACGCCCTCCGTCATGTACCTGGGCTACGCTGTGCACCGCCTGGCCCGCGCCTCCCAGGATGAGCGCCGTCGCGCCTCTCGCCGCCGCGCCGGCCGCCGCGCGCCCCGCGCGCCCCTGCCGTTGCCCCCACCGCCCCACCCGGGCTGGCCCGAGCCCGCCGACCTGGGCGAGGAGGAACCCATGCTGGGCCTGGGTGAAGAGGACGAGGAGCCGGGAGTGGCCGAGGGTCTGGGTGAAGATGACGAGGCTGAGGACACGGGGGCGGCCAAGGGCGCGGGCGGGGACACAAAGGCAGCGGGGGTCCCGGGTCCCGCGGGGCAGCACGACGGGCGGCGGCGCATCCAGCGCGAGGGCCTGATGCGCGTGTACGTCGCCCAGCTGGTGGCGCGGGCCGCCTTCGAGGTGGCCTTCCTGGTGGGCCAGTACCTGCTGTATGGCTTCGAGGTGCGGCCCNGCGGGGGCCCCGGGTCCCGCGGGGCAGCACGACGGGCGGCGGCGCATCCAGCGCGAGGGCCTGATGCGCGTGTACGTCGCCCAGCTGGTGGCGCGGGCCGCCTTCGAGGTGGCCTTCCTGGTGGGCCAGTACCTGCTGTATGGCTTCGAGGTGCGGCCCTTCTTCGCGTGCAGCCGCCAGCCCTGTCCGCACGTGGTTGACTGCTTCGTGTCGCGGCCCACGGAGAAGACGGTCTTCCTGCTGGTCATGTACGTGGTCAGCTGCCTCTGTCTGCTGCTCAACCTCTGTGAGATGGCGCACCTGGGCCTCGGCAGCGCGCAAGACGCCGTGCGCGGCCGCCGCCCACTGCCCACCTCCCCGGGCCCCACGCCCCGGCCGCCTCCCTGCGCTCTGCCCGCTGCGCCTTCAGGCCTGGCCTGCCCGCCTGACTATAGCCTGGTGGTTCGCACAGCGGAGCGTGCACGCGCCCAGGACCAGGACCTGGCCAGCCTGGCCCTGCAGGCGCTGCAGGACCGGCGGGCACTTGGGGACCTCGACAGTCCACCCGGCCCGGGCCTCCCAGCGAACGCCCGGGGGCCCCCGAAGCCTGGCGCCCCTGCGTCGGGGTCGGGCAGCGCCACGTCAGGGGGCACTGTGGGGGGCCAGGGTCGGCAGGGGAGCAAACCCAGGATGGGCTCGGAGAAAGGCAGCGGGAGCAGCAGCCGGGAGGGTAAGACCACCGTGTGGATCTGAGGCCTCGCCTCGGCTGCTCTGCATCTTCCCTCCTCCCCAGGGCAGAGGCAGGGAGCTCTGGGGGAAGTCTAGGGGCTGGACACCACCTAAGGCACAGAGCACAACCTGCCCTCCTCTTCCTCAGCTGGCTGCTCACCCCCTCCGGAGGGGATACAGGGCACCAACCTTCTCTGCATCACCACCCCTCCCTGCCTGAGCCCTGTCTTCCTCCAGAGTAGGGTGGGCAGCCTGGGAACCAAGAAGGGTCCCCATCTCTGACCCATAAGCCCTGATGGGGGATAGGACTGTGGCTGGGGCACTGCCCCCCTCCCAGAGCCACCCAGCTGGCCCCCTCAGGACAAGGGGGTCCTCCAGGCAGCTCTACCCATCTTGCCCTGCTTCCCTGCAGAAGCCCGTGTGTGACTGCCCAGGGGTGCCTGGCCTGGGTGTTGAGGGGTTTTGTGCTTATCCCCACTCCCTGCCTAGCAAATGGGGCTCCTTTCCTAGCACCCGCACTCTTCTAGTCCATGTTCCGGTTCTCGCAGAGCTAGAGGCAATGCCAGGTCTTCCTGATGCAGAAGGAAAAACAGTGAGCACAGTGGTGGGAGGCTGCACCCAGTGCTGGTCGGCACCACTTCATGCCTTGCCCCCACCAGCTCCCAAGTGTGAGCTGCCTCGAGTGCAGCTGGGACTGCGCCCTGCTTCGTTTCCGCCCAGACAGGTCTGGGGCTAAGGCCTTGCATGGGCTGGGTGGATGCGACCATGCCCTCTCCAGCTCTGTGCTGGCCTGGCGTGACCCCTTCCTCGGGCACATACTTGAAACTCCGAAAAGACACTGGCCTCCCTGGCCACTCAGAACAACAAGATGGTGGTCAGGGGCTATGACTTTGGCCACGCTGAGGGAAGGGATTCTGAAGCTCCTGCCACAGCCTCTTCCCTCCAGCCCCCTCTCCAACTCAGACACAGGCTCCAAACAAAGGGAGTGAAATAAAACTAACTTTTGTTTACAGCCCCATGTGTGTGTGTGCTTGTATGCATGTGGGGTGTGGTGTGTGCACGTGTCTGAGTACACACATATGCCTGTGTGTACGTGTCCACCACTGGCCTCTGGGGACACACGGCTCAACCCTAGGATGACTGGGAGAGGAAGCCACTCTTCAAGGACCATCCAGGGAGCAAGGCCCAGGCTGAGCCCCCGCAGCCCCCTGGAACACTCGGGTATCACTCTGTGCCAGGCAACAGGCTTGGCCCAGAGAAGAGAGATGTGGCTGGAGAACAAAGAACAGCCAGGCGTGCATGCTTAGAGCCCAAGGTGGGAGTGCAGAGGACAGAGCGGTGGCCCTATCTCTGGCCCTGGCATTATCCAGATGCTGGCCAAAGCCTGCAGTGGCAGCTTTCGTGGAGAGCAAAAGTGAGCACAGTAGGGAAAACAGCTGCTGCCAGGAAGGAGCCACCTTGGTCTAGACTTCAGTGACCCCTGCTGACTCTGTCTCCCTCCAGCCCACGGCAGACCCTGAGAGGCCTCTCAGACTGCAGACCCTCTCTGGGGTCCCGGGGCCAACCTCCAAGCCCACATGAACCCCAACCTAGCCTGCCTCTGGTCAGATGCCAAATGCAGACTGAGTCTCTTTCCCCTGTGGGGTCTGACTGGCTGGTCCGAGGTGCCAAGTGAGCCTTGGCCCCAGTAAGCCCCACCCCTATGAAGTCCCAGATGTCAGTGCTGGAAGCAGAGCCTCAGAGGGAAAGTGAATCCAGATCCAGAGCAGGGATTCACCATTTTCCTCCCCAAGGGAGGAAAGTCTAAGAATCTGGCAGCCCTGGCAGAGTTGGGGGCTGTCACACAGTTGTCACAAGGAAGACGGGGTCTCTGTGGTGGGGAACATGCCGTCCAGCCATGTCTGGCTCCTGTTAGTGTGACTGGAGGCAGTGAGCAGCAGAGCTGGGGAAGGACATCTGCAAGGCACCGCTGTGGGTGAACACCCTGCCGTGGCCTCTCCACGGCCTCCCTGCAGACAGCATCCTGCAGCCAGTGGAGGCCCCGCAGGACCTGAGGAGCTCAAGGGGATGTGTGGGCATTCCAGGTGGGGAATGGTGGGAGACTTCAGGGTTCAGAACCACCCTAGTGACTGGAGAAGGCTGGTGAGGAAGGCAGGTGTCCACTTCCAGCATGGCTCGGAGGTTGGTTCGATCCTGAAGGTCAGTGCTCCCACATCTCAAGGCTGTGAGGCACCCTTGATGGTGACAGGGTCCCATAAGGGGTGGAAGGTGGGACATGAGCACTCAGCATCTGCCTGAAAAGAAGCCTTACCTCAGCAGACAAGGAGCCCCTGGGCAGGTTTGTGTTTGGGAAGAACATTCTTGATTTCACTGTGACAGTGTCCAGGGAAGCCTCCCCCCACCCACAGAGAGGGAGCTTTAGGTCATGCCCAAGGGGCCAGGACCTCATTCTCTGGGCCCTTCCTGAGTAAAGTAACATCAGGATCTCACCCTCTCTAACTTGAGTTGATTTCCTGGTGTAGCTGCAACCTGGACTGCCTGGTGGGGCCAGGGCTGGCTTAAAGATCTCCTCACTCATTGAGCTGGGGGTCCATGCTGGGGTTCCTTGATGTGGTTTGGACCTCCTTAGAGCAAAGTGGCCCAGCAAAGGCCAACTGACTCTTATCACCATCCCTGAAGGCACATCATTTCACATCACTGCAGTCATAGGCCTGCAGGACCAGTCTCAATGGGCCAGTGTCACAACATAAGGGCATGTGGCATAGTTTCCGCAGGCCCCCTGGCCAGGTGTGAAGCTCAGCACAGCCCCCCACCACGTGTGAGCTTGGGGCCTGTGCAGACACTGCCCCCTTCTTTTGCCACAGTTCTGGTATCAGTCCACAATCCCCCCTAGGCCGTGTAGCCTGTCCAGTGTCCAGCATCTCAGTCCTCCCACTTCTAACTGGTTCAAAGATGCAGTTTGAGGCTTTTGGGTCCCAGGAGGAGGACTCTGCCCAGGGGCTGCTATGGAAGTCTGTGCTGCATGTCTGCGACACGGAAGTCAGGTGGGGTCAGCTTGTGAGTCTCTGTGTGCAGTGGGTTGGTCCACCACCAGTCCAGATGTTGGGGTGAAGGTGTGTTTTTAGATGAAATTAACATCAACCATCTGGGGACTTTGATAAAGCAGACCCTTCTCCCTAGTGCGGGTGGCCCTTATCCGGTCTTTGCTCGCTTAAGGGCAAAGACAGGTTCCCAAAGAAGTGATTCAGCCTCCAGACTGCCAGTGAGGATCACATTCATGTGTCAGTTTGACTGGGTCCTGGAGTGCCCAGAACAAGCATGATCCCGGGTGTGTCTATGAGGGTGATTCTGGATCTGCATGCAGAGTAAAGCAGATGGGCCTCAGTGAGAGTGGGCCTCGTCCAGTCAGGTGAAGGCCCGAGAGGAACAAAAAGGCAGAGTCAGAGAGAACTCCTGCCCGACGGCTTGAGCTAGCACACTGGTCGCCTGTCTTCAGACTCAGATTCAGGCTGGTCCATACCACGGGCTCTCCTGAGTCTCTAGCTTGCAGACAGCAGATCTGGGGACTCCTTGGCCTCCACGGTTGAGTGAGCCAGTTCCTTATCTCCCTCTTCCTCTGTGTATACTGAATTGGTTCTGTTTCTCTGGAGAACCTCAACTAACACACAGCCCATCAGCCAAAGGTTATCAAGAGCATACCAGCTGTGAGGAAAGCTGCAGATGGAGGCGCTACTCTGGAAAGTATCTCAGTCAGCTCGGTCTGTGTAATACCATAGACTGGGTGTTCAGACAATGACATTTCTTTCTCACAGTACTGAAAACTGGAAGCCCAAGACCACGGTGTCAGTACCTGAGCCCTCTCCTCCCTGGGGCTTCACGTGGTCTTCCCTCGGTGTGTCTGCTCTCATTTACTTTTCTTACAAGGACACTAGTCTATTGGATTAAGGTGCACCCCAGGGACCTCACTTTACCTTTACCACCTCTTTAAAGGTCCCACCTCCAAACACAGCACCATTCTGAGGTCCTGGGAGTTAGGGTTCCAAAATGTGAAGTTGGGGGGATGCAGCACAACCCGCATTAGAAGGTGGACGTCAAACTAAAAGCTCAATAACCACAGAAGTGATCCTAAGGCATAGGCCTCCTGTCTTAGGAACTTAGGGGCCTGGGTACACCACTGCAGTCCTGTCTGTTTTGTGAGCTTCTGATGGGGGTGACTTAGGATTCAGCCATGTCCTCCCAATTGAGGTCACTAGCCATCTCAGCGTCATACCCCAATTTCTTGATGTTCTGGACAGTCATAACCATGATTTCATGGGTTCACTCCAGTATTTTAACAGGATGTCCATCTCCTATCTGCTGCTGCTCCTGCTAAGTAGCTTCAGTTGTGTCTGACTCTGCGTGACCCCATAGACAGCAGCCCACCAGGCTCCCCTGTGGGATTCTCCAGGCAAGAACACTGGAGTGGGTTGCCATTTCCTTCTCCAATGTATGAAAGTGAAAAGTGAAAGTGAGTTGCTCAGTTGTGTCCGACTCAGCAACGCCATGGACTGCAGCCTACCAGGCTCCTCCGTCCATGGGATTTTCCAGGCAAGGGTACTAGAGTAGGGTGCCATTGCCTTCTCTGATCTCCTATCCAGGACATAGTATTTAAGATTCTCAGAGGTGGAGCCCAACCGCTAACCTTGGCACTTAACACTCACCTAACTACTTAGAAAATACTGCCTCTCGGTGCCCGGGCGGCCATGAGGGTGGAGAGCTGAGCAACCACTGCTCCTCGTCCCTCATCTCCTCTGCTCTGGAGCAGGCCGGTGTGTGAGGCTTCGGTCATCCCAACCCTGCCTTCACTGCCTACTGGGGTCCTCAGGCTGTGTGGGGCCCACCCAGGTCTGCACAGGGGCAGGGACAGACCAGGGAGGTGGCTGGAGCAGGATCAGACAGAATGTCCTCGTCTCATTCTCATCCGTTTCCATGGCTGGAGCCAACTCACCGGCTGTCCAGGGAGCTCGTGGAGGGCTGCAGGGAAGGGGGTAACCAGCATGGGGGCAGCTTCCTTCTTCTGACTTTGGGAAGGGAGGAGGCCACGAGCAGAGAATAACAGGAAACAACCCCTGGCTGGCACAAGCTGGGAAACAGGGTCTGGGACCCCCAGGGCTGCTTATTTTTCAGCTCTTAGATCCCCACCCCTCGGGACAGCTCCAGGGCCTGTGGCCTCAGAGGAAGGAGGCTTTGCATGGGGTCCAGCAGCAACCTAAGCCCCCAGCTGGGCCCAGGCCAGGGAGTGGGGTTCTCTGAGGGCACCCTGAGGCTTGGTTCCAAGTTCCCTCCACCCAGACTTGGAGGCATGAGAAGCCGCAGAGAGAGGACCAGAGGAGGAGCAGCCAGGCGGTGCCTACATGCAGGTGTCCCTGCTGTCAGGCTGGTGCAGAGACCTGGGAAGGCTTCCTGGAGGGGGCCTGGAGCAGTGCTGGCTGGGAGACTCTAGAACGGTGGGAGGCGCTGCCTGCTCTGTTCACAGAGGCAGCCACCAGCTGAGTGTGGCCCATGCAGTAAGGAGCGAAGTCTCATTTGGCTTCATTTGAGTTAAACTGCATTGAAGCAGTCCCCGGTGGCAGCAGCAGCTCTGCTCAGCCAAGTGGGCTGCGCCTGGCACTGAACTGGGAAGGTCAGGTCAGGCTCCAGGGGGCACGGGGTCAGTCTGCTGGCCCTTGGTGCGGGTGGTGCTGGTGAGAGGCATGTTCCCTGCTGGCGAGGGATGGGGTGACGTGAGGCTGGAGGAATGCACCCCCACCCCATGTTGTCCTTGAGTGGTTTCCTCCCTGCCCTCCACAGGGCTGGCAGGGAGGCACTAGGCCACCCTTGGAACACAGGCTCAACAGAGCACGACCTTTTCCATGCAAGGCCAGTGAAACCACATTCCAGACCTGACTGGTCACAACCAGGAAGCTAGCTGGGAGGGGATCAAGGGCCTGGGAAACCCAAGGGAGCTCCTTTTTGTTAATGAGGTAATTTTTGAAAAGCCCCTAAGGATGGGGGCTGGTTGTCAGCAGAACCAACCCTGTGATTAGAGGGTTAGCGCTTTCAGCCCCACACCAACGTCTGGGGAGGTGTGTGGGGGTAGAGGTGAATCAATAGCCAATGGCTGATCATTTAATCACTCATCTCTCTGTAATGAAGCCTCCATAAAACCCCAAGAGGACTGGGTTTACAGGGCTTCTTGGTTGGAGAACACACGGAAGTTTAGGGAGAGTGGGTTGTGCTCAGGGCAGAGAAGTCCCATACCCCTTCCCACATAGCGTGTCCTTTGCATCGCTTCCATCTTCCTGAGTTATATCCTTTTACAATAAATCAGTAATCTGGTAAGAAAATAGTTTCTTTGAGTTCTGAGAGCCATGAGTTATTTTGAGTTCTGGCAAAATAACTGAACTCAAGGAGGGGGCTTTTTGGAACTTCTTATCTATAGCTGGCTGATCAGAGGCACAGGTGCAACTTGGACTTTGGCATCTGAAGAGAAGGGGTGGGAAAATGTGCAGGCACAGTCTAATGGGATCTGATGCTATCTCCAAATAAATGGATTAAAAATTGAATTAAAGTGTAAAACACCTGGCTGGTATCAGAAAATTGTGTCATGTGGGGAACTCTCCCCTCCCACCAACATTTAGTGATCAGAAGTATCAGAAGTGAAGGATAGTGCCAGAGTATAAGAGACACAGGAGTGTGAGTTCTACACAATAACTAAAGGAACTGAGAGTAGAGTTGCACACCTGTGTTCATGGTGTGTGTCTTAGTCGCTCAGTCGTGTCTGAGTCTTTGAGACCCCATGGACCTTAGCCTGGAGGTGATGGAATTCCAGTGGAGCTGNATGTTGTGATAGTTTCAGGCAAACAGCAGAGAGACTCAGTCATATATATATATATATATATATATATATATGTATCCATTCTCCACAAAACTACCCTCCTATCCAGGCTGTCACATAATATTGAGCAAAGTTCCTTGTTGTATATAGCAGGTCTTTGTTGATTATCCATTTTAAATATAACAGTCAAGAAGAATTTTAATGACATGTAAAACTACTGTATATATATGAAATGTCCAGGAAAACTGAGCAACTCCCAGACATGGCCCAAGCTATAACCTTAAATAATAACTCCAGATAAAGACAAAAGAATGCGTTTAGTATAGATGTGTCTATGGGGAAAGGGGCAGTTACTAGAGGCTACCAAGCAAAGCACTGTAAAGAGGATAAAATTTTTATGTAGATTAAAGTACTCGCTTTCATGAACAAGAATTTCTAGACAGTTAAATTAATTCTTCTCTTCCTGGTACATAGAAAGAGACACCGTTATAAATGAAGATTTTNGGGGCAGTTACTAGAGGCTACCAAGCAAAGCACTGTAAAGAGGATAAAATTTTTATGTAGATTAAAGTACTCGCTTTCATGAACAAGAATTTCTAGACAGTTAAATTAATTCTTCTCTTCCTGGTACATAGAAAGAGACACCGTTATAAATGAAGATTTTCCTTAAAAATGTAAATGTTTCTTACAAAAAGGTAACTTCTACTTAGTTTAGAAAGCTTTTTATGTATCTGTACTTTCTTTGAATAGCTAGCTAAAAATAATATTTATGCCAGACTTATATTTTAAGGATGGCAATTTCTGCCTTCCCTTTAATGCCCAGGCTTAATTTTCATTAAAGTTATGCAAACATCACCACCATTATCATAAGGAAATAATTTTATTTTTTTTAATTTTCAACAGATTTTTAAATACATGTACATATGCATAAATGTGTCAATACGTTTATGTTTCTGATGGTATAATTATATTAACTTGCATATTAGCTTGAAATAATTTGTCATATACTTTCTAGATTTTTTTTTTCTTTTCTTTTCATTTTAACAGGGTAGTATTGCAATCTTCCAGTAAGATTATTTTCAGGTTCATGAAATCTTCTTTGTTAAATATGGCAACTGTTATTTTATTTGCTTATTAAAATTCAATGTATACTTTCTCAACATTTGTTATACTTTTCTAATAATGTGATTTATATATATATATATATATATATATTCAGAAGAGGAGAGGGCTAAAGACTGAATAAATCATCAATGGCCAATGATTTAATCAATCATGCCTAGGTAATAAAGTCTCCTTAAAAAATACAAAAGAAGGAGGTTCATGAGAACTTCTGGATGGGGAACCAGAACACTTCCATGGACAACATGCCAGGCCTCAAGTTCCACAAGGACAGACAGAAGCTCCTTTGTTCCTGACCTTACCTTTTCATCTGGTTACTGATTTGTATCCTGTAATATTCTTCGTAATATGTGGGTAATATATTGTGTGAACAGGCTTCCTGAGTTCTGTAGCTCATAGAGTAAATTAATTGAAACCAAGAAAAAAATTGTGGGAGCTTCTGATTTTAACTAGATTGTCAGAAGTCTGGTGAAAGCACATCCTGAACTTGTGCTTGGCATGTGAAGCGGAAGGGTGTTTTCAGAGATGGGAATACCAGACCACCTGACCTGCCTCTTGAGAAATATGTATGCAGGTCAGGAAGCAACAGTTAGAACTGGACATGGAAAAACAGACTGGTTCCAAATAGGAAAAGGAGTATGTCAAGGCTGTATATTGTCACCCTGCTTATTAAACTTATATGCAGAGTACATCAAGAGAAATGCTGGACTGGAAGAAACACAAGCTGGCATCAAGATTGCCAGGAGAAATATCAATAACCTCAGATATGCATATGACACCACCTTTATGGTAGAAAGTGAAGAGAAACTAAAAAGCCTCTTGATGAAAGTGATAGAGGAATGTGAAAAAGTTTGCTTAAAGCTCAACATTCAGAAAACGAAGATCATGGCATCTGGTTCCATCACTTCATGTGAAATAGATGGGGAAACAGTGTCAGACTGTATTTTTTTTGGGCTCCAAAATCACTGCAGACGGTGATTGCAGCCATGAAATTAAAAGATGCTTACTCCTTGGGAGAAAAGTTATGACCAACTTAGATAGTATATTCAAAAGCAGAGACATTACTTTGGCAACTAAGGTCCATCTAGTCAAGGCTATGGTTTTTCCAGTGGTCGTGTTTGGATATGAGGGTTGGAATATAAAGAAGGCTGAGCACCAAAGAATTGATGCTTTTGAACTGTGGCATTGGAGAAGACTCTTGAGAGTCCCTTGGACTGCAAGGAGATCCAACCAGTCCATTCTGAAGGAGGTCAGCCCTGGGATTTCTTTGGAAGGAATGGTGCTAAAGCTGAAACTCCAGTACTTTGGCCACCTCATGCAAAGAGTTGACTTGTTGGAAAAGACTTTGATGCCGGGAGGGATTGGGGCAGGTGGAGAAGGGGACAACAGACAATGAGATGGCTGGATGGCATCATTGACACGATGGACATGAATCTAGGTGAGCTCTGGGAGCTGGTGATGGACAGGGAGGCCTGGCGTGCTGCAATTCATGGGGTCGCAAAGAGTTGGACACGACTGAGCGACTGAACTGAACTGAACTGAGTCTTTTACCTGTCTCTGATGCTCTTTCCAGTTAGTGTCAGAATAGAGTTGAATTCTCAGATACCTTAGAGATATTTTAGTTACTTATTGGTGAAGGGAAGCTTCTACAGAACATGTTGGAATTGGGTTCAGGAACCCAAAAGTACTGCTGTCTGACTTACTTTCCTAAAAGTCATCTTTAAAAAGTTAGCTTCTTGTTAAGAATATCTAGACATTGTTAATGTATCTATCTAATACCTTAACATTGTAGCTCAGTTGGCAAATAATCCATCTGCAATGCCGAAGACCTAGGTTTAATCCCTGGCTTGGGAAGATCTTCTGGAGAAGGGGAAGGTTACCCAATCCAGTATTCTAGCCTGGAGAATTCCATGGACTGATTTGTCCATGGGTTCACAAAGAGACGGACACAACTGGATGGCTTTCAAACTTCACTTCAGTATTGAAAGTACTACCAATTCTTGCCAGTCTTTGTTTGAGCTTAATCTCCTAGTAACACTTCAACAAATTAAGATGATTTTCTTTACCTCTACACCATTTAATCATGCATGTACTTTTCCCTGAAATACCAGACTGGAGATCACTTCTGCCAGTTACAATCCTTTGGCCAGTATCCTTTGAAGACTGCCTCCAGAGTCTATGTCTGGACATGCTCACTCATGTACAACTCTTTGTGGCCCCCATGGACAGTAGCCCACTAGGTTCCTCTGTCCATGGGGTTTTCAGGCAAGAGTAATGGAGTTGGTTGCCATTTCCTCCTCCAGGAGATCTTCCCAACCCAGGGATTGAACCCTGACAGGCAGATTCTTTACCCCTGAGCACCCTGGAAAGCCCAATGTATTACTTCTCTAAATATTGCCTATGTCAAAGTGTGTGAGTTCTGAGGATTCTTCATATTTTTAGTTTGTCTTTCCATTTTAATGACAATGAAAATACTCTAAAGATATAATCAAAATAATCATTTGCAATTGAATTTTGGTGTTTGCATTTGCCCATAATTTTAACAAACATGACACTTTTTGGTTTCCACCAAAATAAAATTATAATAGTGCTTTTCACCTCTGCTTTTAGACTGAATTTTGGTCATTTTATCAGACAAATATTGGATTTTTTTTCAGTGATAACACAATTTAAATAAGTTTATGTTGAATAAAATCTAGTGTCTCAGATTATTGTGTTAGTGAGACTTTGTAAAAAAAAAAACTAAAACAAGCAAACATGGGAAGGTGAGTTTACTCCAAGTGACAGTCATATAAGTTGATGCTAAATGGAGATAGGCTTCACAGTTGCTGAAATAGATTACACTGATAGCATATTACATAGTGAATATGATCCACACTTTAGGCACAGTAACAACACACACACACACACACATTCTGCAACATGAATGTCAAGTTCTCTGATATACTCTATGTATCCCCTTTTTATTTCATATACTGTAGGAGATCTTTAGCAGCTAAATGCTTTAGAAAATAAGCAGTGATTTATTTTGCCCTTATAAATGGGAGAGGAGTATCCTTAAATTTCTCACCAGGTGCCTAAGTGCTACCTAGTAGTAAGAGTTTTCAGAGAATCTTCAAGATAGAAATCAAAATAAATTAGGAAATTTTGTTTGACTGGCTGGCTAGTGTTCAGGATATATTCGAATCCTTCCAGGTGTAGGAACTGACCTATGGAGTTTTGCTTCTTTTCAATATAGAGTTAGGAATTTGAGTACAGAGGAAGATAGGGGTAATAATTCCCCTCCCTCTCCAAAATTATGATAGCTCAGTCGCTTAGTCACAATTATATTGAACATATATTGAGTTATAGCAAGAGCAACAATTATATTTTAATAAATAAATGATTGAACATAATATTTCATCTTGAAGTTGAAAGACATCTAATTTAGAAGATGGATCTCTTCTATAGACTGAATATCAACAAACCAGAGATCTGACAGTCACAAAAATATATGGATTTCTAAATACAAGCCTCACACTAGAAAGACCATATTCCTATATAGCTACAGTAACAACCAGGAGGAGAAAGTCCATGCCTACTCAAAACTGTGGCTCTGATCACTTAATACTTAAAGAATTTAGGCTAGACAGCAATTTAGTAACTGAAAAAAAGAACAATTCTTCCAAAGCAGTATTCAGAGACAAACAACATTTGAGCACCAGTTGGCATATGTGTGTTCAACTCTCTCTATATACACACAAATAAACACATATGCATACATATGTATCTTGTATACTTGTAATGTTTGTGTGTGTGTATATATAAACCAGNTTCCAAAGCATTATTCAGAGACAAACAACATTTGAGCACCAGTTGGCATATGTGTGTTCAACTCTCTCTATATACACACAAATAAACACATATGCATACATATGTATCTTGTATACTTGTAATGGTTGTGTGTGTGTATATATAAACCAGTCAGAGCAGACTGCCCATCTTCCTAAGACTTTGAAGTTCTAAAATTTTTTTCTGTACATGATTTTTTTTGTGCTTGCTTATCAAATTTTGGTAGTTTGTAGATCTTTACATATGCTTTGGAGAAGAGATTCTCAATATTATAAACTACATAAATGGTTGTGGGGATTTTTAGCCCCATTCTTGCCTCTACCCAAACATACTGGTTGTAGTCACCCTCCTAGATGTAAAAACTAAATATTTCTCCAGACATTGCCAAATATTTCATGGAGGATAAAATTCCCCAGTCAAGAGTCACTGCTTATAGAAAATAATCAAATAAAAGAAACATGCAAAAACTGTGATTCAGCATACATGGATATTTTGTAAACATGTAATACAGTTTCAATTCTATATTTTGCTATATTGTTTAAATATATTTTTTTCTTCTATGGCCAGAGTCAAACTTGAGAAATACAACACTTTATCTAATAAAATCTATATAGAAGTATAAAATCAAAGTAATTACCATATTCTTATATTTTGAAAATTCTACTTAAATTCATGGGAAGATTGTAATAATTCTGTGGTGATTAATTATCTTCAGTGAAGTGTTTAACCTATGTAACAATAAAGTTCATGTTCTGTATTAGAATTTTAAAGGCTAGAGACATCTGCACATTACATGATATTACTTTCAAACACTAGTTCAGTTCAGTTCAGTC
>SJYV01055548.1:0-12368 GCA_006410875.1 Neotragus pygmaeus
GGTAATGCAAGGGATTTCTGTGTGTTAATTTTATATCCTGTATCTTTGCTTTATTCATTGATTAGGAATTTTCTGGTAGTGTCTTTAGGGTATTCTATGTAGAGGATCATGTCATCTGCAAGCAGTGAGAGTTTTACTTCGTTTTGCTTCTTCTTTTCTGATCTGGATTCCTTTTTTTCCTTTTTCTTCTCTGATTGCTGGTGGCTAAAACTTCCAAACCTATGTTGAATAGTAATGGTGAGAGTGTGCACCTTTGTCTTGTTCCTGAATTTAGGGGAAATGCTTTCAGTTTTTTTGGCTTTGAGGATAATGTTTGCTGTGGATTTATCACATATGGCTTTTATTATGTTGAGGTATATTCCTTCTATGCCTGCTTTCTGGAGAGTTGTTTTTTTTTAATCATAAATGGGTGTTGAATTTTGTCAAAGGCTTTCTCTGCGCCTATTGAGATAATCATGTGGTTTTTATCCTTCAATTTGTTAATACAGTATATCACATTGATTGATTTGCAAATATTGAAAAATCCTTGCATCTGTGGGATAAAGCTCACTTGTTCATGATATGTGCTGTCTCTTATANAGGAAGCTGTTGGGGAGGGGGGGGGCTGGCCTTAGGTACAACTTCAGTGCCAGATCCTTACTTTGGTATACACTCTTTGCGAGGTCCTCCTTGAGCCTCCGTCAACCCAGCAATGAGAATGGGTTTGCATAGGCCTCGGAGGACAGGGAATCCTCTAAGTGCCCTCCTGTCTCTTCTCTCCCTTCCACTCCCAGTCAAACAGGACTCCAACCACACAATTGGCGTGGAGTTTGGATCTCGGGTGGTCAACGTGGGTGGGAAGACCGTGAAGCTACAGATTTGGGACACAGCTGGCCAGGAGCGGTTTCGGTAGGTGGGCTGGGTTCCTAGTGAGAAAGCGTTGGGGAAAGGGGAGGAGAGAGGAGAGAAAGAGGCATGCAGAGTTACCTGGAAACGTAATGACGGGAGCAAGGACACACAGAGGGTGGGCAAGGTAGAGAGAGAGGGCAGGAGAGACTGTGATGAGCATGTAGTCAAAGAAAGAAAGTGTCTTGAAGAGAGAATGGCAGACAGACAAAAAGAGATTGAGAAGGAAGCATGATTAAGAGTGAGAGGGCCAGGGAGGGATGACCGACCCTAGCGAGACCCTGTGGGATAGACCAATGTGGCTGGAAGGATGGAGACTTGTCCCCAGGGAGCAATAAGGCCTGGACAGGAGGAGATGCTTGGGGTGAGGCAAGGAGCATAGAGTAACTGAAAATGACTGAAACAGGAAAGGAAAGTTGAGAGATACAGACACTCGGGAAGGGAGAAAAAGAGACAGACTGAGAGAGAAGAGGCAGATTAGGACACTCAAATAGAGGTGAGAGACAAAGGGAGAATGGGAGAGGTGTGGCCAGAGAGATGGAGAAATGGATGTTTTTGGGGGACAGGGCAATGTGGAGGGCTCAGCACACAGTATGTCTGCAGAAAAGGTGATAGACACATGGAAACCCTGAGTGAGAAATAGCCAGCAGAGAGAAGCGAGGAATCCTGCTTCTGGGAAAGGGTGGTCCCTGGTCAGCACTGAGTAGCCACTGAGTTAATATTCATGCAAGAGTTCATTGTGTGAGCTGCCCAGAGACAGAGAGAGGATGGAGGAGAGAGAGGTGTGTGACTGCGCCAGGATGGCAGTACGTGTTCTGTAATGGTTGTGGTGTGATTGCACAAATTCCGGAGGGATCCAGCCTGGCGACACAGTGAGAAGCAGACAGTTAACCACCCTGGGAAAGGGGCCTCCCCCAAATAGCAGGAGAGGGCCAAGCAGATGTAGTTGCATAGTGCTTGGCCAGGACTGGGCAAAGGGGGGATGACAGAAAATGTTGAATGAATGGGAGAGGACGAATGAAAGGGAAAGGATGACAGAGCCAGAGCAACAGAGATGGAGAGAAATAGAGAATTAAAGATACATACACGTATAAGAGACAGAACAGTATGTACCAAGGAAGAGATGCGGAAAGACAGGGACACAGAGCGAGTCAAAAGTAGGGAGAGGGAATTCCCTGGTGGCCCAGTGGTTAGGATTGGCTTTTCACTGTCGAGGTCCCCAGGTTCCATCCCTGGTCGGGGAACTAAGATCCTACAAGCCACACGGTGTGGCCAAAGACAAATAAATGGTAGGGAGAGATTGTGACAGAGGCAGGCAGCCAAGATAAAGACTGAGGGAAGTAGGCTACCAGTGGGAGAAACTGTAGTGAAACCCAGACCATGACCAGGTTTAGGAGGAGGGGCTAGCAGTGCAGGGGGGCCTCTGAACCACCAGTCTCTCTCCGCAGAGGGGGGCAGTCTTGGGCAGACCCCAGCCTTGGGGGTGACTGGGTCCCCCTGGCCCCACAGGTCGGTGACACGGAGTTATTACCGAGGGGCAGCTGGAGCCCTGCTGGTATATGACATCACCAGGTGGGTGCACGGAGCGGGCAGGGTGGGGCCTGGGCTGCCCCCTGCTACTGCACTTGCCTCCCTCCTGGCTCCCTTTTCCACAGCCGGGAGACCTACAACTCACTGGCTGCTTGGCTGACGGATGCGCGCACACTGGCCAGCCCCAACATCGTGGTCATTCTCTGTGGCAACAAGAAGGACCTGGACCCGGAGCGCGAGGTCACTTTCCTGGAAGCCTCCCGCTTTGCCCAGGAGAACGGTGAGGGCTAGGTGGCGGATCAGTGGGGCAGGGGACCAGCAGAGGAATGGGGGGCATTCAGGGGGAGCCTGTGAGAGCCCCCTAGCTCTCTGTGGCTCTGCCCAGCAGGGCAACGTGCAACTTTAGAGGTCTGTGTTCAGATCTGGGTGTTGGCCATGTGCGGGCTACATGACCACTCTGTTTCCCCATCTGGAAAAATGGGTGCCCCCCAGACCACCTCCCTTAACTATCGCACACTCTGCTTCACAGATGGTTAAAGGGAGGTGGTCCAGGGGAACTCTCGGCATGGCTTGGATGAATGGGTGCTTCATGAATGTTGGCTGCTAAGAAAGTTTCGGCCACCATGGGGAGGCAGCATAGAATACTGGTATAAGGTGGGGACTGTCAACTCTGACGGCCATAGTGGACAGGCACATTTTGTGAATAAGGGAGAAGGGGCAGGGGAGACCCTCAGGTTAGCAGGCACTGACATTAGGGGAATGGACAAGACTGACAGCCACATTGAAAGGTATGCAAATATGTTATCATCCAAAAGACCACAAATAACAAATGTTGGTGAGGATTTAGAGGAAATAAACGCCTGGTATGCTGCTGTTGGCACCCCGCTCCAGTACTCTTGCCTGGAAAATCCCATGGACGGAGGAGCCTGGTGGGCTGCAGTCCATGGGGTCACTGAGCGACTTCACTTTCACTTTTCACTTTCATGCATTGGAGAAGGAAATGGCAACCCACTCCAGTGTTCTTGCCTGGAGAATCCCGGGGACAGGGGAGCCTGGTGCGCTGCTGTCTATGGGGTTGCACAGAGTCAGACACGACTGAAGTGACTTAGCAGCAGCACGTTGTTGTTGGGAATGTACAGTGGTGTAGCCACTTTTGAAAACATTATGGCAGTTTCTCAGAAAACTAAAATTGAACTGCCGTGTGACACAGCAATCCCACTCCTAGGAATGTATCTTTTAAAAAAACAGAAAACGGATTCAAAAACATACCCCAATGCTCATAGCAGTATTGTTTATAATTGCCGAGATATGGAAGCAACCTCAGTGTCTATCAATGGATGAATGGATAAAATGGTGTATATATATATATATACACAACAGAATACTATTCAGCCATAAAAAAGAATGAAATAATGCCATTTGCAGCAACATAGATGGATTTGGAAGGTATTGCTAAGTGAAGTAAGTCAGGGAAAGATAAATATTGTTTGGTATCACTTATATGTGGAATCCAGAAAATAAACTAGTGACTGCAACAAGAGGTATGCAGTCTAAACTCATTTGAAAACATCATGTTGGCCTACATCTGCTGACTTAGGGTCTGTCCATGTTCCTTCTTTTTTGTAACCTCTAGGTTTAGAGGATTTGCTATCAGAAAGATGTGGGTTTGAATGCTGGCTCTGACTTACTGTGAGGCCTTGTCACATGGCTAATGGGTGGACTATGAATGGGGCCTGTGCTGGATGGTGCTAGGGACACAGTGACGCAACAGCCCTGGGCCCAGCTCTCATGTTCTCACAGCCCAGGGCGGAGGGAGGAGGACCATTTCCGGAGAGTGACAGCCCAAAGAGCTCAGGGCTGGGAAGGGGAGGCGAACGGGTCAATGAGAGCCCAGGGGAGGCACCTGGTTCATCCTGGGAAGTCAGGAGGACTTCCTGGAGGAGGAGATAGGAGCTGAGTTCTGAAGGAAGAGCTCGGTGGGGACCTGGGAAGGGGGCTTTCATGGCAGGGAAACACAGGTACGGAGGCCCGAAGTGAAGGCTTGAGGGACAGAATGAGAGGTAGCAGGTCAGAGGCTGAGTGGAAACTGGAGACTGACTGAGGCCCTGACTGTCTTGATTGTCTGTCCCCCCGCCCCCACCAGAGCTAATGTTCCTGGAAACAAGCGCTCTCACGGGTGAGAATGTGGAGGAGGCATTCCTGAAGTGTGCCCGCACCATTCTGAACAAGATCGACTCAGGTGAGACCCCCAGCTGACCGGACTGGGAGTGGAAGGCAGAGCCCATAGGTTTCCAGGGACTGGTCCTGACCTCTCCCCTCCCTTCCCCCAGGTGAACTGGACCCCGAGAGGATGGGCTCCGGCATTCAATATGGTGATGCCTCCCTTCGCCAGTTGCGGCAGCCTCGGAGTGCCCAGGCCGTGGCCCCTCAGCCCTGTGGCTGCTGAGACCTGCAGAGTCAGGTGGGATTCTGGGGACCCGGGAGCTGCAGGGCCGGTCTCCCAGCAATGGGGAGGACAGAGCAGAGACAGCGACATAGAACAGGAGACACAACCAGGAAAAAGGGCCATCTTCCCAGACACGGGAGATCCACCCATTCTTCCCATCCCACTGCCAGCTCTCTGCCCTGCATTTCCGACCCTCCTGTTCATAATTCCTCAAATGTCTGTTGAGCCCCTACTATGTGCCAGACCCTGGTCACAGCATGGGGGATAACAGCAATGGGGAAAGCAGACAAGAATGCCTGCCATTGTGGAAGAGACAGACAATAAACAAGACCCAGGAGCAAACTGTATAACAGCGAGAGAGAGAAAAGCTATGGAGAAGAATCCAGGAGGGTGGGGAGGTGGAGGAGTGCACGGTCAAATGGGATGATGAGGGGAGGGCTCACTGAGAAGGTGACATTTGAGCAAAGGTTGTGTGGGGACCTGGGGGAAGAGTGTTATAAGCAGAAAAAAGAGCCAGTGCAAAGGCCCTGAGGTAGGGTCCTGCCTCCCCTGGGTGAGGAAGTCAAGGCCACTCCAGTGCGGCTGCAGTGGAGTGAGTGGATGTGTGTGTGGATGTGAGTGTGTGTGTGCGTGTGAGCGTGTTTGGGGGTAGGTGAGCAGAAGATGAGGTTGGGGTCGGGGAAGCAGATGAGTGAGGGCCTCATGGGTCACGGGGAAGGCTCTGGCTTATACAAGCAGAAAAGGGACAGGATCTGATTCAGGTGTTCATAGGGCCCCTCTGGCTGCAAACAGAGAGACTGCCGGGGGAGCGGGGTGGGCAGGGGTGGTTGCCCAGTGACCAGTGAGGAGGCTACTGTAAATTCAAGACTGTGGTGGACAGGACCAAGATGCGGGCAGAGGACGGGTTGGAAGGTGAGTTAGGTTAGATCGTCTATGCCTCCAGGCATGTCCCCTCTTGATGTAATCTCAGGGTCTTCCTAAAGCACAAATCTGTTTCTTCCCCTCTGTTCTTCTGGTAACCTCCCCCCCCGCCCCAGCCTCCTCCAGGAAGCCTTGCTTGTTCCCCTATGCTTGGTCCAAAGTCCTTGGCAGGCTTGAAAGACTCGGTCCCATCCTCACCTCTCTATGGGTGACTATGTCTCCACAGTTCTTGACTCTCTGCTTCAAACCCACTTGCCGCCACCCCCTACCCCCAGCCACTGGCAGCTCCAGGATGGCCTTGGAGCAAAATGGTTAGACCTTGGACACAGGTACTTTGAGATCAGGGCCAACATAATTTCCAGATGAATGGATTTAAGAGAGATGAGTCAAGGGTGAGCTCTTGGGGCGGGGCTTCTTTCCTCCCAGGCCTCTGCATCAGCCCTGCCTCCCTTCTCAGGCCAACTCCCATTCATCATCAGGTCTCTGCTAAAATGTCTCTTCCCAAAAGGGGTCACTCTCTCTAGATGGGCAGTCTGCCTCTCCTTTTTATTGTTATTCCTTTTTTTTGGCTTTGCTGAATGGCTTGTGGGATCATAGACCTCCAGCCAAGGATGGAACTCTCACCCTTGGCAGTGAAAGCGCAGAGTCCTAACCACTGCACCACCAGGGAAACCCCTGTCCCTCCTTTTTAAAGTGTTCAACTCTGTCCCCTCTGTCATTACTTATGGTCTTTGTCTCACCCATCTGAGAAGGTGACAGATCACAGACTCCAGAGCTGGGCTGCCTGCACTTATACTCCGACTCTCACTGCATAGTTGCGTGACTGTTGGCAAATTATTTAACATCTCTGGGCCTTGGTTTCCTCATCTGTAAGTGGGGCTAATAATAGTACCTACCTCAAGTGAGTGCTGAGAAGATTAATTAAGTCATATAAAGTGCTAAGAACAGGGCCTGACAGTCAGTAAACTAAGACTCAATAAACTAAAGACTGTTTATCATTTTTCTTCTTATCCAATTTAAGGACTCTGGGCTGTGTAGAAACAGATGGGTGTGTTCTCTTCACCTTAGGACATAATTTTGAGTCTGTTTCAGGGTTTTCTCAGTGAATCAAATCTAATAAAGAGTGCATTTTCAAACTGTTGATTGCAATCTACAGGAAGAAATACACTTTGTATGCTGTTTTAATGCAGTCACACACATAGAAAACTAAAACACACATTTCCCTCATACTAATATTCTTAAAACAGGTAAAATTCACATAAATTTAGCTATTTTAAAGTGTACAATTCAGTGGCATTTAGTACACTCACAAGGTTATGAAACCATCACCTCTGTCTAGTTTCAAAGCCATTTCATCATTCTAAAAAGAAACCCCATACCCATTAAACATTCACTCTCTGTTTCCCTTCCAGCTTCTGACCCATACCCACTTACTTTCTGTGTCTATGGACCAACATTATTATGTATGAAGCACTCTGGTATTTTTTATTTTATTCTATTTCAATGAAAAATTGCTCAAGGCCCACCAAATTGATTTCCCACCCCACTAATGCAGTTGTGCACATTGGAATCACCTGGAGAGCTTTAAAATCTACTGATGCCTGAGCCTTACACCAGAGTCTGAAGTGATCTGGGTATTTCTAGAAGCTCGCAGGTAATGCTGTCTTCAGATAACCACAAAGCAAGAACCGATTGCCAAATATATCTCTGACTTGGAAAACCCTGGAATGAGACCTAGAATTGAGGTGGTCCAGGAACATAGAGGAATGAGACCTAGAGCCAGGGTGGTCCAGGAACACAGAGGAACACAGAGATACAAAGGTGGGGACACAGAATGTAGACACCAAGACGCCCCTCTACAGATTCAAGGAGACAGCTTTCTGAGGCAAATACGCAGGGAAATGCAGGTGCCCTCAGAGTGAGAGCCACACATTACCTGCAGACAAGAAACAGAAAGTCAGAAAATGTAGCAAGTTAGGGAGAAAAAGTATAGACAGAAGGGCACAGATAGGAGGGCAGGAAGATACCCAGAAAGGAGACAAACCTGCAGCTGACAGACCCGCGATCCCCCCAGTTCACCGCACACTTTTCTTGCAGCTCACCTGCTCTCCAGGACCAGCCCTGTCCTTCCGTCTGGGGCCCAGACACAGGCCCTGGGAGGCCGAGCCCCTCACCTGCCCTGGCCCCAGAGAAGCTACCCTGCCACCGGTCTCCCTTCCCTGGCCTGGTGGGGCCTGGCTGAGGGGCAAGACTGAGCCATGGGGGAAGGGGGATTCTCTCCGTGCCTGCTGCTGCTTCCTCTGTCTTGGCTAACCCCTGTCTCCCCTGAACCCCTAACTCCTCTTTGAGCATACTCAGAGAGTTCACAAAGCCTGAGACCAGGGCCATTTGGCCTCAGCATCCCTGGCCCTGCCATTGCGAGTACGTGTTATTTATTACCTAGAGGCCTGTCCTGTTCCAATGCCCACCCCCCACTCCCCCATAAAGCATTGTTTACACCTGTGTCATAGCCTCTGTCATTTTGGGGTGGTGGGGAGGGAAGGGAGGCAGATGAGGTCCCTGATTATGTTTGGAGTCCATGTTTTAGGGTTGGACATGGTGTGAGGTCCACCATGGCTCCATGGCTCAGGTGTCTGTTGTGGAGGAATTTCCTCTGTTTGTGATGGGTGTGATGGGATCTATAGGAGTGGGTGCTGCTTGTGTGTGTGTGACACTTTGCTTGCGTGTGTGTGACACTTTGCTTGCAAGTGCTCTGTGCCCTTGGTGATTGTGTCTACAAGGGGGGCGGTGTTTGGGACGCCGAGGCTAGGGAATGAGAATTCGCGCCGTGGGTGAGCCCTGGGTCTGCTCAGTGGGTGGTACTTATGCATTTCTGATGCCTGAAAGTCTGAGGCGGTGTCTAGTTAGTGCTTGACTGTGCATATGTGCCCCGGAGATCTGTGTGTGTTTCGGTGTGTATTTGGCTCTGTTGACACACCTGTGTGTGACCATGAACCCTGAGTGTGACCCTGAAGACTGTGGGCTTTTGTACTACCCTAACCCCCATGCACACTTAAGATCAGTGTGTTACCTCCTGTGTCCAGGTGGACCTCTGACACCTGCAGGGGCTCTGCCAGGGACTGGTGCAACCCACTGAGAACACTCCCAATGGCTCTCCCTCCCCCAGGCTGCCCTTAAACCGCCCTCAAGGGAGGCCTGAGTCCCTGCTCAGCCTGGGGCTGGTGGAGGGGGCGGGGCATTTTAAAATGACCTCATCTGCATTTTATACCCCTAGGTCAGGTCGTCCAGACTGTTCAAAAAACTCTTGAGATAGTCATGCCAGTGTCTTCTCTAGCTTTCCTAGCTGGGTTTATTCGAACTCCACACAGTTGTCCCGAAGGGGAAGGGCAGAGCGGGTCAGAATCTGCACATCCCTTCTAGTCCTCTCTCCCTTCTCTCAAGGACGTTCCGCTTTTTTCTTCTCCTTTATAAAATGTCCCTATGTAAATTACTTGCTGTCGTACATTTTCCAACTATTTGCCCAGACGCTTTTCAGTCCTAATCTTGGGCTGTGAGAAGGCGGGGCTGTCCATGTTAATAACATCCATGATACACATGCCACTCCCCACTGCTCATCCTCCCGCACCGTTCTCCGCTCCAAGGAGACGGGCCGGCCTGTCTATGTAAATAGGCTAATTTACATGCCCCTCCCACTCGCTTGGCAACGTATACGAGCCCCCCTCCCATCCGGCCCTTCCTAACTGCGTTCCTCCTTTCGCACCAAAGGGGCGGGGCGGAGGGCGCCGAGAAGCCCGGCGTCACCGTCGGATCCATTTATTTCCCCTTTCTCCTGGGAGAGGGTGTTCGGAACTCCGTCGCCCCGCCCCGCGCGGCTCGCGCCTGCGCCTGTTCATCTCCTCCGCCGGGACGCGGTCACGTGTCCACNNTTTTTTTTTTTTTTTTTTGGGCCATGAGATACATGGGGTCTTAGCGGCCTGACCAGGGATCGAACTCATACCCCCTACGTTGGAAAGTGGAGTCTTAGCCCCTGGAACACCAGGGAAGTCCCTGACTCTTCCATTTTTATACTGAATACAATTTCTATTCTACAAAAACCTAAGCTATCATATCAGTTAAATAACCCACACATACCATTCGCCATACAGGTAAAACCACACTCTCTGCTAACTGTACAGATAGAACCACGCTGCTGCCAACATTTAAGACAAATTCGTGTGCCTTCTTGAGCAGTCTGTTGAGGGAAAATAAGGTCTACAACCATGAAGGGAAGGGACATTTACATCAGGGTTATTGGTGTGGGAGGGAGAAACATATGTCATTGTGAAATGCTTTGCTATGTAAGACTATCTCATGCAAAGCAATTTTCCCAACCTGTGCCGCTCTGTGAGAATTCCAGGGTACCAGGAAATGTCCTGTCCAGGAATACCAGCAACTATAAGGCACAGTAATTATCTCTGCAGTACTCACTGGATGTTTCATCCCCAGGATTGCTAAAGTTCTCATTGCTGTAATCAATTAGCTTCACAGTGACACAGAAGCATCCCCTCATATGCTTCATTTCTCTGGAGTCACTGATACACTAAGACGTCGAAACACAAAAGTGATTTTGCCACACAAACATCACACAAAGTGACCTGACTGTCAGATTCAAACTGGACTACCTATATTGAAAGTCTACGCAAACAATTCTTGCAACCGCATATCAATTGGCTGCTGCATAGGCATTTTACGTATAAGCAACTTAAGGCTTCAACAGGCTAAGTAACTTGTCTCAAACTAGACATCCAGTAAATGCCATATCAAATCTTAGACCTTGTTTCTCTGACTCTTAAGTACTGTGTTCTTTCCACTGACCAACCCGGGAATCAGAGCAGGAGAGAAATTCTGTCCCTTGCAAGTGGGGAAACTGAAACAACAAGGTTGTGGAGTTGGTTCAGGGCAATCAACTTTTCTCTGTCCAAGTGGCCTAAACTAAATCTCGGGAGAGTTTAGCCAAATTGGTTACAATCGTAACCGAGTAAGAATCTGTGGATGGCTAACAAAATTAATAATGAATAAGAACATCTGTAGGACATTTCCACATTTTAAATTTCCCTTTCTTGTTTATTATCTACTTTGCATCTCCAAAATAAAACAGGATGTGTTTTACCATTCTCACTCTGCAAATAAGGCACTTAGAGTTAGAGAAGGAGTGTGAAGTGATTGCCCAGGATCGCACAACTGCTAAGGGAGAGGAGAGCTGGAACCCAGGGTCTCTGACTTCAAGCTCGGTGTACTTCCTGCTGCCTAGAAATAAACCCAGACTCTCCCTAATGCTTCAGACTTTTTATCTTAAAGCCCTTAACTTCCTGAGGGGCAGTGAGGGAAAGACCATGCATTCGTATCGTCCCAGCTGAGTCTGTGTTGTCATCTCTCACCCTGTTGCTCATCTGCCTTCTCAATTATTTCCTTCTCTACAATACACGCCACATGAGAAATACCAAATGCTTGATCTCTCTGTTCCACTTCCNAAAGACCATGCATTCGTATCGTCCCAGCTGAGTCTGTGTTGTCATCTCTCACCCCGTTGCTCATCTGCCTTCTCAATCATTTCCTTCTCTACAATACACGCCACATGAGAAATACCAAATGCTTGATCTCTCTGTTCCACTTCCTTAGTCATTTACCTAGGTAAGATGCAGAAGCTGAAGCCCCACTCATGGAGCTTGTGTAGACATTTGTCGGTTATCCCCATCAACCATCCCTTTTTGCACCTCTGCCTAACTCTGCCCTGAATTCCCCCATAAAGTGTTTTGAGTGGAATTAATCCTAAATGCTGACTCCCTGGAAATAACATCAAAATAAAGTGGATAAGACAAACTGAGTATATTTTTATCAAGGTAAGGGAGAATCTACCATGAGAGAGTCACACTAACATCACAGGGGCGGAGTTGAGATGTTTATAAGATTCTGGAGTCTGGTTTAAGATAAGCTTTAAATGGGGAGGCTTAATTAGGATTAGAACAGGATCATGGTATAAGAGATTGAGATTGGTAGACAATCGAGTGTTTTGAGGCAGAGTTTCAAAGAGTCTTGGAGAACAGTCATTTGATGCTATATTTAAAATTCAAAGTTTGATGTCCATTTAAATTGTGTCTCTTTGCTTGTTTGTTTATAAAGACTAGGTAGGAATTTCCTGAAATGAACAATAAAATTCTGGGCAAAAGTTTCCTATTAAGGTGAAACTACATTGTGAATACTCACATTAGTCATATTGGTAAGTTCAGTTCAGTCGCTGAGTCGTGTCCGACTCTCTGCGACCCCATGAATCGCAGCACACCAGGCCTCCTTGTTCATCATCATCTCTCGGAGTTCACTCAGACTTGTGTCCATTGAGTCCGTGATGCCATCCAGCCATCTCATCCTCGGTCGTCCCCTTCTCCTCCTGCCCCCAATCCCTCCCAGCATCAGAGTCTTTTCCAGTGAGTCAACTCTTCGCATGAGGTGGCCAAAGTACTGGAGTTTCAGCTTTAGCATCATTCCTTCCAAAGAAATCCCAGGGTTGATCTCCTTCAGAATGGACTGGTTGGATCTCCTTGCAGTCCAA
>SJYV01055548.1:12468-27727 GCA_006410875.1 Neotragus pygmaeus
CTCCATCCACTCATCTGTCCATCACCCACCTGCACCTTCATCCATGTACTCACCCCGCCCTCCCTGCACCCATCTAGTCTCTCATTCAGCAAATTTTGGATGAGCCCACTTTGACCTCATAAAGAATACATCACCTTTCCCCTCAAGATATCACAGTCCACAGGGGAGATGGACAAATAAGTAGAAAATTACTGTACAGCTTCATGAGTTATAATGGTAATCTCCATTTATTGAAAGCTTCCTTCGTGCCAGGCATTTGACCCACATTATCTAGTTTAATCTCTGGGCAGATCTGCCAAGCGGATTATATGTTTTTTCTTCTCACAGATAAGCAAGGTGAGGTTCAGAGAGGCTGAGTCACTTGTCCGAGGTCACACAGCCAGGAGGTGATAGAACAGCGTGCACACCCAGGCAGTCTGATGCCAGGGCTGTTGTGGGAACTGCTCTAGTGCCCAGTGCTGCTGGAAGGAAGCCGAGGGGGAGGCTCATAACCAGCCTATGTGTCAGTGGGGAGCGGGTGGACAGGATGGCCAGAGTGGGTTTCCTGGAGGAGGTGGATGTCTGAAGTGAGTGTTGAAGGGTGAGCCGGAGTTAGTAAAATACCAGTAGTATAATAATTTCATTGTACAAACTGATTTGGCATAGAATTTAATTGTATTTAGTCAATTTAAATTGAAGTTGCTTAGAAGCGGTCCGTTTTCCTGCTCTAGAGTATTCCATGAAATCAGCAGCTCCTTCCTGCTGCTCACAGAGCTGTCAGTGACTGTTCCAGAATTTTCCCAAAGAGATGGGTTTGCATCTCCTTCCCTTGTTTTGTGACTGTCAAGACATCCTCGCAGGAAAGCATGGACAGACCTTCTCGTGTTTACAGAAAGTGTATACAGGAAAGCCTAACGTTGGGAGCCTCCCTCTTTGTCTAATTTCATGTGCAAGTGAAATGCTTACCCATCGCTTCTCAGGAAAGCGCTGATGAAGATGCTTCCCCAGCTCCTGCTCATCCAGCCCTGACTGTGCCAGGCGCTGACCTCACTTTTCTTTATAACATGGGCTTCCACTGGGCAATGAGACCCCAGGAGTCCCTTCTATGGCCGTGCATTGGCAGAACGAGGATTTGAACCCTTATCTGGGGATCCTGCATCTTCTCCTTCCTGATTATTCACTTTCTGCCACTCAGCTCGCTTCTCCAAAACCCCAAGCTATTAGCAGTCCTGGTTCTTGCCATCTCTTCCAGACACATGTGCGTGTCTGCTCCCCTGCGCCAGGAGCCTGCAGCCTTCTTCCATAAAAGCCCGGCAGGGGATGTTTCAGGCTCCGCAGGCCAGTGGCCTGTGTCACAACCAGTCTACTTTGCCGTTTCTTGAGATAGCTGCCATGGGCAAATACACAAAAGGGTGGGCATGGCTGGGTGCCAGGACAATCTTATTTATTTGAATTTCATGTGTTACAAGATATTTTTTATTTTTTCCCACCTACTTAAAATGGTTCCTGGTCAGGGAAGGTATGATTTGGGGCTTCCCTTGTGGCTCAGCTGGTAAAGAATCTNTGCGCCCCGAGGGGCCTCAGGGCCCGCACCGGAGGGACTTGGGAGGGGGGCTCCTTTTCCCCGCCTCGTCCTGTCCCCGAGTGCGTGAACCCTCCTCCACCCTTCCCTCTGTCGCCGTGGACCCTGCTCCCACGGCTCCCTTCCGTCTGTCCGTCTCAGGACCTCCCTTCCGTCTGGGTGTGTGTCAGCCCCTAACGGGCTTTCCTCCTGTTGGGCTCGGGTCGACCCCTCCACCCGGTTCTGCCCGGCTGTCTCAGGCCCACTCTCTCTCCTCTTCTCCGCTCTATTATTTTTTCCGTTTCGGGACGCCCCCCCACCAAAACCAGTTCCCACTGTCTGTAGATCCCCACCTTCCTTCTGTGTTTGCCAGGCTGATCCGCCCCCTCCCCCAGTCCTCCCCGTTTGTTTCTAACTTCTAGTTCTCACTCCGCCATCCTTTGCTAAGAGCCCCCCGCTTTACTTCTTTTTTGTTTGTGGGTCTGTGTGTGAGGATGTATCTCACCCGTAGCCCCCACTGCAGCCCTCTGGCTGTGGGTCACCTACCCAGTCTCACTTCTCCAGCTGTCCCGTTTATTGCCCCTTGTCTCTTCGTGACTCCCCCCAAGTCCCAGAGTCTCCGCCGCCCCCAGCCCCGCTCCCGCCATGACCTCAGGCTTTGGTGTCTTTGCAGCTAAGTCTGTCTTGCTCTCTACTGCCCCTACCACTGCCCCCACTCCCCTCCCGTGCACTTGCCTGTGTAGTTCTCACCTTCCTTTTTTTTCTTTCCAGCCACTGTGACAGGTCCCTTCCCAAGCCCCTAGGGACATCAGAGGACTTGGGGACCAGCAAGCACCCCCAGGGCGAGAGAAAAGCTTCTGCCACCTGCCCTGCCTCATCCTGCCCCACGCCAGGCCCAGCCGCCCCGGCCCCCGGCTGCATCAAGTGGAGGAGGAGGAGGTGGAGGAGGGTGGCACCATGGGCCTGGGCCGTGCCCTCCATGCCCGGGGGATGAAGACACTGCTGCCATGGACAGCCCGTGCCAGCCCCAGCCCTTGAGTCAGGCTCTCCCTCAGTTGCCGGGTTCGGTGTCAGAGCCCTTGGAGACTAGCCGGGCCAGGATGGGGGTGGAGAGTTACCTGCCCTGTCCCCTGCTGTCCTACCACCGTCCAGGAGTGCCCACTGAGGCCTCGGCGGGGAGTGGGACCCCCAGAGCCACAGCTACTTCCGCCACAGGCAGCCCCCTGCGGGAGGGCTTCGGTGGGCAGGATGGCGGCGAGCTGCGGCCGCTGCAGAGTGAGGGTGCTGCGGCACTGGTCACCAAGGGGTGCCAGCGGCTGGCAGCCCAGGGCGCCCGACCCGAGGCCCCCAAACGGAAGTGGGCAGAGGATGGTGGGGATGCCCCTGCACCCAGCAAGCGGCCCTGGGCCAGGCAGGAGAACCAGGAGGCGGAGGGGGAGGGCTGCAGCAGTGGCAGCGGCGAGGCCGGCGCCGGGCTGAGGGAGGAGGTGCTGCCTGCGGCGCCCGAGCGCCTGGCCCTGGACTACATTGTGCCCTGCATGCGGTACTATGGCATCTGCGTCAAGGACAGCTTTCTGGGGGCGGCCCTGGGTGGCCAAGTGCTGGCGGAGGTAGAGGCCCTGAAGCGGGGCGGGCGCCTGCGAGACGGGCAGCTTGTGAGCCAGCGGGCTATCCCGCCACGCAGCATCCGTGGGGACCAGATTGCCTGGGTGGAAGGCCATGAGCCGGGCTGCCAAAGCATCGGTGCCCTCATGGCCCATGTGGATGCCGTCATCCGCCACTGTGCTGGGAGGCTGGGCAGCTACGTCATCAATGGGCGCACCAAGGTGAGGCCGCAGAGACCTGCTGTGAGGGGTCGTGGGACGGGGCCCCCAGGCACTTGGACGCTTGTTGTTCTGAGCATGAGTGGGCTTGGGGATGGGCTTCTGGGGTCACAAGGGTTTAGGCAGCCCTGGTGCAGGGAGTGTCAGAGCTCGCTGTGGGCTCTTGTGCCCTGTGGGCCTTAGGTTGTGCACCTGCAAGCTGTGGGTTTGACCCACAGTCACCGGGATTCTTGACCTTGCTGGGGATCCTCTCAAAGAACCTGAAGAGAGGGGCCGCCATTCGTAGCCCCGCGTCTGTGTCAGCCCTGGTGGGGTCAGCAGCCCCGAGGTGTCTGTTCATGGGCCTTAGAGCAAGTGGGCAAGGTTTGTGTCTCCGTCTGTCTGCCCATCTTGTCTTCTTCCTGTTCCGTTATTTTTTCATCCATCCGAGTGTATCTAGTCCATCCTGTCCACTGTGCCTGTCTTGTCTGTCTAGTCTGTCTCCCAGGTAGGAGAACTGGGAGGGGTGGGTGGCAGTGGTGAGGCCCATGCCAGGCCGAGGAAAGATGCCCACTATGCCTGGTGCTGGGCTGCACTGCACCATGTACGCCATACTGTGACATCTGCCTCACGCCGGCTTGCCAGGGGTGGCCGTGCGCTGGCTCGGGTGGAGGTCACGACCCCATCTCGCCCATCCTGCCCCATCCTAGTCCATGTCCTCCATCTTCTCTGTTTCGTCCGTCCCTCACTTCATCCCTGTCTGGCTCTGGTCTGTTTACTTGATATTCTGCTTTGGGTCTTCTCTTGACCTCCTTTTTTTGTTTTAGAGTAGTCGTTATAAATCTTTTTTTTTTTTTCTTTAAATCTGCTTGAAACCAAACCCTGTCTTAAGAAAAATGTTCATTTGATTGGAGTGTATAGGCAGTCATCAGGGCCTTCTGGGCCTCTAGCTGCCCATTCAGGAATCTGGGGTCAGGAGCCCTGCACAAGACAATACTCCATAGGGCCTTTCAGCCTGCCAACACATGAATTGTTTTTCATGGAGGGGTGTGAGGGCCCTGGCCTGGAGTTCACGGTGTGGTGGTGGTGGGACAAGGCCCTCGAGGGAGTGCCCGCTGCCCTGCACCAGCGATGATGCCTGGCTGACGGCATGGCCGTGTTCTGCCCTGCAGGCATGAGGCTGTGCTCCTCGCGTCCCCACCCTCCTCCCTCAGATCCCATCTTGGGTTCTGCCTCTGCAGCTTTCCTCTCAGGCAGGAACTGGCTCAGGGACCAGGGCTACCCCCAGGCTGAAGCCATGCTGGCCTCCCCACCCCAGCTGGAATTTGTCCCACTTTGCTCTGCCTCCTGTTTTCTTGGTAGTGGAGAGCCAGAGGCGGCCCTTCAGGGGCAGGAGCTCGGTGGGAATCTCCCTAGCCACAGGGTGCCCAGCACCTTCTCCCCAGGGTCACCCATCCTTACAGGAGGCAGGTTAGGGGGAGACCACAAGAACTGAATAGCCCAAGGCGGGATACTTCTCTGAACCTCAGTTTGCTTATCACAGGATAGGAAAACCAGGTTAACTGCCTAGCTAGTCTATGGCCATTTTAGGAGGGAAAGGAGAATATGCGAATCTCCTCATCAATCTCCTCTCCTTTGGTGCCTTGGATGTGGTTGGAAACAGGGCCTTGGAGGGGGTGGGTGGCTGGGGGTTGAGACTTTTTTAGCCCTAGGAGGTAAGAACAAGCCTGGCTGGACTGAGAAGGGAGGGGAGGAGCCAGCCCAATCACTGGAGTTCCTCTCTGACCCTCTCCTGCCCCAGTGAGACAGCAACTTCAGCTTCCTCACCTTCACAGGGCAACATCTGGGTTCTGCCCCAGGCTCTGGAGTAAGATAGGGTGGGATGCTGAGATGCGGGGTGGCCACAGTGGTGGTGGGGGCTCAGGTCACCAATGTGGCTGCGGCCAATCACAGCCTGCCCCTCTGTGCTTCCTGAACTCGCCTCCTGTGTTCCTCTGCCTTCCTCCTCTCCCTGGTTCCTCTGCTTAGTTGACCAGCAGGTGGGAGGGAATTGATTTGCACTGGCTTCAAGGACTACCATGGGGGTCCCAGGGAGGCCCCTTTAAGACCCGTTAGGAGGTGGGGCCTGCTGTTGTTGGCTCAGTCCTGGGATTCTGACTTGGGGTGGGCGGGTACAGTGTGTGTGCTTTGTGGGGCTCTTGGCATGTTGATTCTAGCTGTCCCTTATCCTAGCAGCCCCTTCCCGGAGATGGAAGTGTAAAGAACACGTTTCCTTATTACTCTGGTTGTTGTCCCTTTCCCTTGTGGGCGTGGGAAGTAGAGCTTCTCAGGCCAGAGGATGCTTATCCCACCCCCTACTCCCAGGTGAGTATCTGTTGGGGAAGAGTGGGGCCTCAAAGGGCCTGTTTCTGTGTCTAGCCTGACACAGGAGTCCTGCTTCATGGAAGATTACAGTGTGTGTCCCTGCCTGCATGGTGGGAGGTCCTGTGAGGGGGCACGGGCGGGACACATGGAGGCCCCGAGACCCAGAAGAAGAGTGCTTTCAGTCAGCAGCTCCCTTCTTGGCCCTGGGGAGCCTGGTCTGGCCCTGGGGGCCAGTGCTGGGTAAACAAGTGCCTGTGCCGACTTCACTTTGAGGGGGATGGCAGGGGGAGTGAGCCCTGGCGCCTTCGGTTAGAGGACTCCAGGTGCTCCTGGTCCCGAGACCTGACTGACAAGGGGGACCAGCGGAGGCGTGTTCCCGGCAGGTGCAGAAGCTGGGGGTGAGCTCAGCCTGGTCAGGGAAGAGTCAGGAGGACTGCGAGGCCGGAGGTAGTTAAGGAGGCTGGTGGCCTTGGAGGGTGTGTCAGGAATTTGTGTTCTCTGGGGATACAGTGAGGAACTTGAAGGGATTTGAGCTCTGGTGAGGGGGAGTAAGGGTCTCTGGCAGCTGTGGGGATGGTATGTGAAGGAAGAGGTTTCAGTCCTGGACCCCTTTGCTCACCCCATCCTCAAACAAAACTGGCAAACTCTTGGCTTGGATTCTCACTGGAGAGGGCTTGTCTGTCCCTAATCAGTGACTCACTGGTTCCAGGCCACCCCCCATTCTGGCCACAGCCAGGGATCCTTTCCTCGCGGTGAAGTAGCTGCTTAGAGCACTAACCCGTCTGCAGGGAGTGAGCGGTGCAGACAGTTGTTTGGAACTTGGGGCTGTGGGGCCAGGACCTTGCCCTCATGTTGCCAGGAGAGAGGTGCCCCGCCGGGGAGCTGTGGTGGTGGCAGTTGTCCTGGCCTCTTGCCCGGGGCAGGTGCCGTGGTGGGCCAGGTGGGCGTTGAACAGAGCAGCCTCTCTCCGCGCTGGGCTGAGCCCGGGGAATGATAAGCTGGGAGGGGGCTGAGGGCTTGAGTCGGCCTGGCCTGCCCCGGGGTGCCTGGCAAGCCGCCTGGCTTCGGCAGCAGATGCCGATCTTCTCGACTGGGAATGCTTACCCAGGACTGTGGCAGATGGCCATGGCCCCCAGGTGTAGCTGAGCATTATGGGGAGCAGGGGCCAGCGGAGTCTGTCCTGGCATCGCTGTGGGTCAAGGGGTCAACATAGAGGGTCCCCAGATGGGGAGCTTCATGCCAGTGCCCCCTTATTCACCTCGTCCAGCCTTCCCAGTGGCTCTGGGCAGAGGACAGGACAGGGGCCTTTCAAATTTCAGCCTGAGCTTTAACTGTCACGTGTCAGGCACCATCCCAGGTGCTTTCCCAGACACTTATGTCTCATTCAGCAAGCTATGAAGTAGCAGTTACACTCCATTTCAGGGATGAGGAACCTGAAACGAGTTCAGTCCAGTCCCCTGCCCAGCATCACAGCTCTTGAGGCCGCAGCGAGACCAGTGAACTCAGGGGTTAGCTCTGCGAGAACACTGGGCCTTTCCCTCACACCACACCTGTCATTTTGTGCATACAGGCCTGGAGTGGCAGGCCCAGAGCTCAGCGTGGCTAGGGCTGGCTTGGGCAGCAGCCGCAGTCAAGGAGAGAAGGGGGAACCCGGTGGCTAGACCTCTCCATCTAGAAACCATGGCCTGGGATGAGGCCTAACTCTTAGGTCTGTGGGGGTCAGGAGCCTCCAAAGTCATATTCTCGGAGGGGTTCATGCTACTGCTGTGAACAGGAGGTGTTATCCCTGTTTGACAGATGAGCATTTGAGGCCCGAAGTGACTTAGCAGCAGTAGCAGGTGATGAGACTGTCCAGGGCTACTCGACAGGCTATCCTTGGAGTTGTGATTAGATCTCAGGTTCTAGTCATGTTACAGGTTTTGGTTCTGTTCACATGTGTAGGAGACTGTATCTAGCAGATACTCTGTTGTTATGATCAGTGCTTCTCAACATTGTGCAAGTTAGAGTTACCTGGGAACCTTTAAAAATTCCAGGCTGCACCTGAGGCCAAGTACATCAGAACCGCTGAGGTGGGCCTGGGCATCAGGGTCCCAGGTCATTCCAACTCTACAGCTCTGGGAGAGAACTCATGTGGGGCTTTGAGGCCACATCCATGTATACCAGAAAACGTTTAAATAACATTTAAATTGGTTTTAATCTACTGAAAGGTTTGAGTTTGGGATCAGGTTATCTTAAAAAACCAAACCCTCAGTCACTGAGCTGCGTCTTGGTTCCACACTCTGGGCATGTGTGTGCTGTTCAGTTGCCAAGTTGTGTCCGACCCTTTGTGACCCCATGGATTGCAGCGTGCCAGGCTTCTCTGTTCTTCACTGTCTCGAGTTTGCTCAAATGCATGTCCATCAAGTCAGTAGTGTTATCTAACCATCTCAGACTCTGTGCCCCCTTCTCCTTTTGCCTTCAGTCTTTGTGTGCCTCGTGTGTGTGGGAAGTGGGCTCTTGGGGCCAGGAGCTGAGGTTTCTTGTGGATAGAGGCTTGGTTAAAAAGGAACATTTGGGTGCTGGAACCCTTGGAGCCCCCAGGACACTTGAGGAGAGGTGAGGGGCTGAAAGAGGTGAGAAAGAGGAGGTAATGGCTGGCTTGCTCAAAAGTCCCTGCCTGCTAGCCTCAGTAAACCCTATCCATCATCTCTGCCAGGCCATGGTGGCATGTTACCCAGGAAACGGGCTGGGGTACGTGAGACACGTTGACAATCCCCATGGCGACGGGCGCTGCATCACTTGTATCTATTACCTGAATCAGAACTGGGATGTCAAGGTAGGATGGTGGGGTAGGGTGGCATTCATCCAGTCTTTTCCTCTCCCCACTCAGCTGCTCGTATGGTCCCGGTCCTCTTTCTCAACCCACTGGGGGGCGTTGTAATCTTTTAGGGGCCCTTCCTGGAAATGGCACCTCCTCTCTAGCTGACTGTGTGGTGGTGGCTCTTGGTGTTGGGTAATGGTGCAGTCTGCCCAGCCCCCAGCCTAAGGAGCACTTCCCCCGCCCCATTTCCTGTCGTCTTTAGTAGCTTCCTGCCCGTTTCCATGGTGATGCAGACCCTGGGTTGTCATTCATTTTCAGAGTCTGAGTGGTGGGAGGGAGTGATATGTGCAGTTACTATGCCCCCTGGCGGGCCCTTGTGGGTTGGCTGTGCGAGGGGAGGCGGGGCTCCAGGCAGTGCTGGCCAGCCTCCTGCCTCATCCTCTGGCGCGCCCTCAGGTGCATGGCGGCCTGCTGCAGATATTCCCTGAGGGCCGGCCCGTGGTAGCCAACATTGAGCCCCTCTTCGACCGGCTGCTCATTTTCTGGTCTGATCGGCGGAATCCCCATGAGGTGAAACCAGCCTATGCCACCAGGTAGGATCCATATTTCTGGGGATGTACCCAGCTATTCTGCCTGCGTTAGCAGTCTTGTCAGACTCCTGGAGTAACTAGGAAGTGACGGGATGCCAAGACGGGGTGGGGTAGGGAGGNGTGGTATTTCTGATGCCTTCAACAGCTGTTGAGAAAATTAAGATTTGGGTGAGCATTTACCTCACAGAATGGTTTTTAAAAAAAGATATGTTAATGAGATACCTTACCCAAATGTCACCCCATTAAGGCACCGTTTTCCAAAATATCAGCTGTTAAGTCAACATGATCTCTATTTAATTTGGGGCTCACTTCTTTTATCTTCAGATAAAATGTGAATTTCTTCTAGAAGGCTTTGCAGAAAAAATCAAAACCAAACATTTAATTCCAGTGGACACCTCCTCAAGGCACACTGCTATCCTTAAAGTCAGGTGTACATCTTCAGCAGTGCACCCAGAAACCGGTTCTTCTCACACCAAAATTTAGTAAATCTGTCAGAAAATGCTTAGGCTTAGCAACCTCACCAGCAGGATTCAATGTGCTTATGAACTGACTAAAATAAGTTGAAATGGTTTCAGAAGATTCTAAGTTGACACTGTTAAAAAAAATTAATTTGAAAGATAATAATGTGTTAGACGTAAACCACATAGAATATAATTTAAATCAATAAGCACGTTTAATGTTTTATTTCAGCATTTTTGGTTTAGATTCAGCATGGAACTGTAGTCAGACAAACAGTAATGAGAATATCAATTAGAATAAAATTGGGGGAATTGGAATGTTTTTCAACATAGTAGGTGGCCAATCACAAAGAGGAAAATGCTGAATATGCAGACTTTTATTTTCCCTTAAAGAAATGTGAACATGAAGGTACTTTTCTTCAAAGTAGCATTTGGAATATGCTTACCCGCACTCAGGCATTTATCGCTTTAACATTTGTCCTTTAAAGCCTAGAGTTCCCAGCATAATTAAATTATTCTTTACCCTTTGTGAACTAGAATAGCAATACTTTTTTTTAAATTTCAAAAGTAACATCTAGATACTTTTTGAAGTTAGTATCCATATTATATGTGCCTGAGAAATATTTCAAATCTGCATCTTAATCTTCAAAGTGAAAAAGGAGATGACTCATCTCTAGGAACATCACTCTGGCATAAGAATTAAATTCTGCATAAGCAGCAGAAGCTGAAAGTAACAAGGATCCACGAACATTTCCAGGAAGAGCCAACTGCATGTGCTCTGCCCTAAATACTGGAGCAGGCTGACAGGGCCAAGGCCCCCAGCGGTCCGGGAATGAGCCCCTTCTCACCCCTGGACTTGCCTCCACCTCAGATGGCTGCCCTCCCCTGGCCTTTGCTCCCTGCCCACTGGCATCCTCTTGGTTCTTTCATGCACAAAATACCGGCACCCATGGTGTTTTCACATTCCCTCTCCAATTCTCTCTGTAAGGCTTCATGGACAAAGGTGGTTTTGTCTATTCACTGAATCCCCATCACCAAGAACTGTACTTGGTGCCTTTAGACATTCCACGTGTGGCTCTGGAATGAATGCACAAATGAGTGAGTGAATGTGGCAAGAAAGTCTAAACAATCTTCTTGAAATAAACACAAAAGGTTCAGGTTTTCGCAGGCTGTTACCCTGAGTGTTACCTTGATGGACAAACACATAAAGATAATAAGTCACACAAATATCGTCCTGCAGCGAGACAGAGCAGTGGGAGGGAACTGGAGGACGCAGCGGTGCCCACGCGGGGAGAGCTGGTGGGGGACACGTTCAGAGCTGGTCACAGACCAACACCAAAACACCACACGGTGGAATGGAGGTTGCTGGGTTGTATCAGCTTTCCTCAGAGGAGAAGCCACAAGGCAGGGCGGGGGCAGGAGACCGGAGAGCTTGTGGGCATGCAGGAGGGTGAGCGAAGGCCGGAGCCTGGGAGAGAAGTGGGGAAGAGCGGGGGCCTGTCTCATGGACGAGAGGTCCCCCTCTTTCACTGTGCTTTGTTATTTTGCTCTTCTGACCATTGGCAGTGACCCTCTCTCTGTGCCTGGTCACAGTAGTGGTTTGGAAAAGGCGCGCGCTTTTGATATGTTTAGATTTGATGATGGTTCTGTTTCTAGCATCATCGTAACAAACTTCCACAGACCAGGGGACTTAAACAACAGAAGTTAATTTTCCCCCAGTCCTGGAGGCTGGACGTCCCAGATCAAGGTGTCAGCAGGGCTGCCTTCTCCTGAGGCCTCCCCCTGGGGGTGTAGACTGACAGCCTTTCACCGTGTCGGCACATGGCCTTTCCTCTGAGACCACATGTCCCTGGTGTCGCCTCCTCTTCTCAGGAGGACACCAGTCCTACTGGATCAGCGCCTCACCCGTATGGCTCATTCTACCGAGATCACCTTTGAAGGCCTGTCTCCAAGTGTGGCCATGCTCTGAAGACCTGGGGGAGTGGGTTCTGTCCACAGCATGGGGAGTCTGCCTGCTGACCCATCACAGGATGGTTCTGTCTGAAGTGGCGTTCTGGGTCATTCCGAGGAGCTCAGCCCATTCAAATCTCTTCTGATCACTCCCCAGGGTCNGAAGACCTGGGGGAGTGGGTTCTGTCCACAGCATGGGGAGTCTGCCTGCTGACCCATCACAGGATGGTTCTGTCTGAAGTGGCGTTCTGGGTCATTCCGAGGAGCTCAGCCCATTCAAATCTCTTCTGATCACTCCCAAGGGTCACATCTCCTGCAGTAAGACACGCCCCCTTAAATCTACAGCTGTGGCAGTCTCCTGGTGGCGACTTCCCGAGGCCGGGCTTCACTGTGGACTCCCAACCCTCAGCCTCCACCCTTCCTGAGATTCCCTGTTCCCCAATCCCCTTCCTCACTGCTGATGGGCACATGTTCTCCATGCATATTTCTGAGTCCTTCTCACTGGGACTTAAGAAGAGGGGCTCCATTTTACTTATTTTTGTGACTTTACTCTCTCAGTGCTTTGCTTACAACAAAGCTCCATCAAGTACTGAATAAATAATATAAAAAGTCTTTATCAGCATATATTACACATCAGTATTGCTTAACTAATTTTGTGGTAATATCACAGATTTTTTTGCAAACATGTCTTAAAGATGACAATAACCTCTTCATATCAGACATTATAATCAACTCCCATTATTTTTAGTATAAAGAATCTTCAATTTAAGATGAATGGCCTTCCGAAAGCATTGTGTAATTTGAAAAATGAGACAGATAAAATAGAAGGCAACTTACCATGGAAACAGCAACAGAGGAGTGGGGGAGCCTTACTCGGGTGAGGCTGAGCCCCACTATTAGGGGACCCCANTCCGACCCGCTGATAGGCCCTCCCCGGCCCTGTGCAGGATCCCCAGACTCAATGGGCTCCTTGGGCAGGAAGTTGTGTCACAGGTGAGAGCACGCGGGAGCCCAAAGGGCACCACGCTGATGAAGTGTTGGTGCAGGGCGGGTGCTCTCGGTCCTCCAGGGTTGGGGCACGCATTCGACCAGACATGCCATCCAGCTCAGCCTGCACATTGGCTGGGGCTACTGGAGATGTGAACTATGCATACTGCAGCCTCCAACTGACCCCAAACTCCAGCCGCCTTGTCCCTTGCTCTCCAGCTTGCAGACGTGCCACCTCTGGGTATTTGAGCAGAATGAGTCCATAGTGCAGGGTGGTGCTTGTGGTCTCTGTACCACCGAAGAAGAGATTATGCATCATCATCAACGTCTCTGCCTGGAAATGGCTCTCCGGGTTCTCTGTCCCTGTGGGTACAGAAGATAGGTGCTGCTGCGTGCCAGGCGCCTGCTGGTGGGTGGCAGGGCTAGAGTTTAGGGCAGCAGGGCCCTGTACCATATCTATTTGATCCAGGAGGCTATGGATGAAATTGTGAGGCTTCCCGGGCTGCCGCCTCTGCTGGTGCAGCTGGATTTGCTGAGAGATGAAAACCTGAAGCGAAGTTTCGGAATGTTCAGTGGTGTGGGCCTGGGAGCCAGTCAAGGAGGGAGGGGAAATTGTACATCTGGGGGGACAGGAAATCAATAGGACCTTGAACAAGACCATAAATTCCCTTTGGGGGGTCTGGACCAGAACTTCGATGTTGTTAGTTGTGAAACTCTCCCATTCCAACATTCTAAGACTGCTCCTAGAATGGATCCATGCACTCGGGTTTGGCATAACCTGGGCACACGACCCTCTCACCTCGTGCCACCTGGAGCTCATGTTGCGAAAGTTGTAATTGAAAAGGTCCAGGAGCCTCAGGAACTCCATGTCCTCATAGCCATAGCGGTTCCCAAAGACCACGGAGCAGATAACATTAGATACAGCATTATTCAGTAGCCGCCGGGGGTTGAACGGGGCTCCTAGAGGTGGGAACATGACGAGATCATACGCTGCGTGGTTCAGATCCCACCCAGCTCTTGGGTTACTGGCTTCATTCCACCCAAACGCCTTCACTGGTCCTCTCTTGATCAGTGTCCACGCCCACATTGGTCCCTCTCTTTTTCCAGGCCGTATCTCCAGTGGCTTGAAATTCACCAAGCAGACAAGCCTCCTCTTCTAGGACACGCTCTTCGATGGTCTGCATACCCAAGCCAAACTCCTTAAGTGCTCCAAGTGCAAAATTGCGCAGCGTCGGCCAGCGCAGCCCTTTATAAAACGCTATGCCTTGGGGGAGGTGTGGGTGGCGTCGGGAAGAGAAGGGGTGGGGTGATAAGTTGGCCACGTCCCATCCCAGAAGCATCCCGCGATGGATCCCTTTCTCGCAACTCTTCGCTCTGCTTCTGTTCCAGATCTTTTGGGTGCCACCACCCCAGCCTTCTCGGCCCTATCCACACACTGACCCCGCCTCTGCCGGTCCTGACCCCCGACCCGTGCGTGCTCTGTTTGGCTTTGTCTCTTAGGCTCTTCTAGGGGCTGTACAAGGAACCAGTCCCCCTACTCCCATTCGACCCCCTACAATGTAGCTCCGCCCCAACCTCTCCTCATTAGCCTTGACTCTAGCAGGCCCCGCCCCATTTCTCCGATCCAGCGTTTTTTCGCCGACTCGATATTCCCGGCCGCTCTTCCGCCGCTACCCCCGCCCCAGCCCCCGGGCCTCGCCGTTTCCGCGTGTGAAGCGTTCGAAGACTGCCATGGCCCCGCGGCCGGAGAAGGCATCCGCTTGCTGCACCAGTGCGTCCGGCAGCGCTGCGTGGCGGCTCAGCACCACTGCAGGGCGCGTGCCTAGCCACACCGTGAACACCGGACCCCAGCGGCCAGAGAGCTACACGGAGCCGGTGGTCAGCGGGCCCCAGTCTGGGCTCCTGACCCCTCCGCCGCCGAGACCGCAGAGCCCGACCCCCAGCTCCCTTCTCCTTCGGATCCAAGAGTCCAGCCCCTCCGTCTTCCGTCAAAATCTGGAAGTTCAGGTCCCCAGCCCCCTGCCCCCTCAGAACTAGGTGTCTGGGCCCTCAGGACCCGCCCCCCTTCCCTCACCGCCTTGAGCCAGAACAGACCTCTCTGCGGCCGGCTGTAGGCTCCCCCCATCTCAGGACCCGGGAGTAAGGGTTGGCGTGTGGCAGCGAGACCCCGCCCTGAACCAGGAGCTGAGGCCCGCTGCCCATTTTCCCTCCAGATCTAACTTCCCACCGCGTCTCCTCCTTCCCCAGGAAGCAGGACTCTAGCCCCTTCAGCCTCTCTCAGGACTTGCCGGGTCTGAGCCCTCAGCTCTGTCTTCATTCAGGGAGCTAAGAATTCCAGCCCCCAGCCCCACTTCCAGAAATGCAGGGGCTGTCTCCATGAGTGCACGGTCCAGGCGTCCAGACTCTAACTGCAGAAAGTTCCCCAGCAGCGGGAGTGGAGTGGGCCTAGGAGGTAGGGCTCCCTGCCTCTGAGTGCTGCGTGCACCTTAACCCCACCTGGCTAGTGCCAGTAGCAGGACCAGCAATGACAGCGCTATAAGGCCAGAGATCATCATGCCCTGATCCTCCATGCCCGCATCTCCTCATTTCTTCTGTTTTATTCCCCTGGGGTCTTGGGTGGAGCAAGGGTGGAGACTGAGTGTGGGAGGAGTAGGCACCTGCCAGCCTCTCATTCTGTAATTGTCAACCCAGTTCTTTTCCATGTCATTGGTGTGTTTGGCTTCTCCTGACTTTGTGTGTGTGTGTGTGTGTGTGTGTGTGTGTGTGTG
>SJYV01055552.1:0-15890 GCA_006410875.1 Neotragus pygmaeus
ATTATTATTGGTCCTCTTATATTTATTTTTTGCTGTATTAACATAAAATTTTAGGCATTAATTAAAACTTGCTGATATTTCAAAGTATATAATTTTCTCACTTGTCAATGCAGGACTCATTTCAAATTTATAGTTTAAAAATTAATTTTGTTGTTGACATTTTAGTTCTCTTAGCATTCAGTGACCTACTACCTGAAATCTTGCATTCTACAAATGCTTTCTAAGGAAATATGATTAATCAACCAGAATATAAAACCATTCACAAACATGTAAGAAGCATATAATATAACTGACTTTGCACTAAGTTTTTCCTATTTCCTCATTATTTTCATGTAAGAAACAGAAAAGAAATAATGGCATATTTTATTTACTTGGCTAAATTTTTATTCATAAAAGAACTTTTGAAAATTAAAATCAAATAGATCTTTAAACTGTGCAACTGTATTCTAAAAATAAAATTCTTCCAACGGCTTTAGCAATTAAATAATAATTGGACTAGAACAACAGAATATAGAAATGAAATAAGAAATTCATCAAGTAAAATATACATACTATACAAAAGTTTGTCAAAATATTTACTTCAAGAGATCTCTCTCCATTAGATATACTCTGTCCTTGTGGAATGGAGGTTCAACATAATTCAACAAACACTGAGTACCTATTATTTACCAAGCAGAGGATCAGTTTTATAGAGGATATAAAGAGTAAACAATCCTTACCATTTCCTTTTCCAGGATATTTTACCAACCCAGAGATCAACCCACATCTCCTGTGTCTCCTGCATTGCAGACAGATTGGTTACCCACTGATCCATGGGGAAAGGCCCTGTAATTATGGAATTGAAAATAAATATGGATACAGCATTTAGTCATATACAATAGCTAGACAAGTATATAATTAAGTCATTATGAAAAAACTTTATTGAAAATCACTCATGTTCATACAAGTAAGGCCAATGTATAGTCTCATGAGAATAGAATAAATGAGAGTTGGTTGGCTGGTTAAGAAGTTGTATGGAAAGGTTGGAAAGAAATTGAGTTTTAAAACAGTGTAAAAAATGTCATATTCAAATTAGAAATGATGTACTAAAATATACTAGAATGTACTAAAATTTTTGCAAAAATGAGAAAGTATTCACCTTTTCATGAACACTGGCAAGTACCTTGGATTAGAAATAGCTGCAGACCCAGCTATTGGGAAGTTAAAGTTGATGAACTTGAGTTTCTAAAGCATCTTGGAAAGTACAAAAGTGGCAGGGAAAGCTAGATACAGCTCATCTCAAGATCATGGTAATGAAGAGGGTCTTTACTCACAATCTGCCAAGAGGGATAGATCTTTGCATATCTGTGTTTAAGAAGCATCTCACACATTTATCCAAAACATACATCTTAATCCCTTGCTCTGACCAAAATCCATTTTTTCCTGAAGACTTTAACATTTTATTAACTGGGCCAACCACCCATCCAGTTGATGAAGACCCATCTTTGTTAATATCTCCTATTTCTCCTCTTTGAAGCACAATACACAAGAAGTTCTGTTGCTTATCATTCTAAAATATTTTTGAAATATTCTTCCTTTTACAGCTCTTCTTTGGAGCTAGCCTAATCTAAATCATTATAATCTTTTGCCTTTTCTGCTGCAGCAGTTATTAAATGGTTTATCCAAATTCAAAAATGTAATCTCACAGAATCCAGAGTTAGGTTTTTAAATCCTAAACCATTGTACTCTATTCTCATTCTAAAAAAAAAATCTTCAAATAACTTCTCTTGTTAAAATAAAATCCAGTTCCTTACCATGACCAACAGGATCAATTTCAGCTTTTATGACCTCATCTCTATCCCACATCTTCTTGTTCACTAATACCCTCCAATATCTACATATGTAAATTATTTTTCCTTTTATTGTTCCAAGTCCTTTCTCATTTATAGACTTCACACATTTTTTTCCCTATTTGCAGTTCTGTTACCCCAACTCTTCAAAAGGTTGATTCAATTATATGTCACCTTGTTATGCTAGGTGGGCTCACCTAGCAAATATAATTCTCAAATGGGGAAATTATATGGATAGGAAGAAAATCGGGCTTGATTTGTGGGTCAAAATCTGTGTTTTAGGTATTTGTAAAATTGTTTCCATAATTAAACTTTGGGTAGTCAATTATATAAATGGAAATAAATCTCTGTGACAAGCAATTTAAAAAGTAGAGAGATATTAGATTCAATTAAGTGATGATCTGGGCTTCCCTGATATCTCAGTCGGTAAAGAATCCGCCTTCAGTGCAGGAGACCCAGGTTCGATTCCTGGGTTGGGAAGATCCGCTGGAGAAGGGATAGGCTACCCACTCCAGTATTCTTGGGCATTGCTTTTGGCTCAGCTGGTAAAAGAACCCACCTGCAATGTGGGAGACCTGGGTTCGATCCCTGAGTTAGAAAGATCCCCTGGAGAAGAGAAGGGCTACCCACTCCAGTATTTTGGCCTGGAGAAATCTATACAGTCCATGGGGTCACAAAGAGCTGACACGACTGAGAGACTTCAGCTTTCAAGTGATGGTCTATGTCCTAAGATTGTCTCTCAGGAAAATAAAGAACCATGTCAGCCATGTAATATAAATATTCAACAGAGAAAAATATAAACTCCCAGTATTATGTACACATGCATATTTGACCTCACTGGAGTGGTGAAAACCTCTCGTCTGGTTTTTATGTCTCCATAAAGTGGCAGAGAGTTCAGTAGTACTTATTTGTTTGACATCCTAAACAGGGTAAAATTACCTAATCAAATTTTCTGAGAAAGCAGTCAGTGTCTTCCCACATTATTTCCTGTTCTCAAGGGTAAGTATTTATTTTTTATCATGCTTTATGAAATTAGATTTACCTTAAGATGAGACCAAACAGTTTGGTATATATGTGGTTTCTAAACATGCTTGATAACTTTTGTTTATTTGACATCTACCTTAAGAAAGCTGCTAAATGCCCTTGTAATTTAAATCTTGACAAGTGCAGAATTACTTTGAATATTGTTCGCTGCATAGAATGGATAGATACAACAGCAGTTTGCATGATTATGTAAAACATAGCATAGGTGATTTGCAAAACAGCTCTGTTGATGAACCTTATCTAGTTCAGGTTAGACAATATTAACATAATTTTCCTCAGTGATCTCATTACAATAGATTGAATTTGCAAACCATCCAGTAATGCCTATTAAGAAATCAGAAGGTTTGACTTTTCAAGCTTGATCATATTCAAGCATAAGAATCTGTCTACATTTTAATTGGGAAAACAATGTAATTTCACGAGCTCAGAATAGAATTAGAAGTAAACATTGGTTCTTTAAATGGAAGACAGCATTTTCTTATTTATGAAAACCAAAAGAAAGAAAAGAAAACAATATGTTACCTAGAAGTTAACTTTTTGAAAATGGATTACAAAATTTAAAATATTTTCTACCACTCTGTTTTATTTTATATATCTCCCTGTGTATTTTATATCATGTTAGAAAATCACAGTTTTTGTAGAGTGTAGATTCTATAACAGGGTTTCCAGGTGGTTCAGTGAGTAAAGAAACAGCCTGCAGTGCAGGAGACACAGGAGATGCAGTTTCAGTCCCTGTGTAGGGAAGATCCCCTGGCGGAGGGCTTGGCAACCCACACCATTATTCTAGCCTGAAGAGTCCCATGGACAGAGGAGCCTGGAGGACTATAGTTCATAGGGTGGCAAAGAAATAGACACCCTGAAGCGACTGAGCACAGACTGTGTAGGAAACATATTTTGCTTAAAATCAAGGCCTGCCTTATAAGCTTAAAATTCCTGTGGGCATTAGATTTCTCAGCTATTATATGTGGAAAATAATAACGTGAATGGTATTGGATTTGCATTAATTAATACATCATGCTCACGCTCAGTCATGCCTGACTTTTTGAGACCCCATGGGCTGTAGCTTACTAGGCTCCTCTGTCCGTGGAATTTTCCTCCTCTTGCATGAAATTTTCTAGGCAAGAGTACTGGAGTGGGTTTCCACTTCCTACTCCAATTTTTAGAGTAGAGTAACAAAATAGCTTCTCTCAAAAGGAGAAGAATAAAGAGTAAGTGAAAGCACAGTCCTTAGTTATTTGATGTCTCTCTTTTATAACCCTCAGAACTATCATATTGGATTTTTTCAGCAACAGGAACACTTTCAACTTACTAAAAGTGCATTAATATAAGACAATGCCTATTTGTAAAAAAAAAAAAAGATAGATACTAGTTAAAATGGAAGGCAAACCAGAGTTAGATCTTTTATGTGTTTTATAGCAGAGTCATAAAAAATAATAATTTTTTCTAAAATTGCAATATTTTGCATATGCAAAGTTGAATGTCAAAATCAGATAACATCATCTGCAACTGTGGTGTCAGAAATCTGATAGCAAGTTTGCTGCTCCATTCTGCTCACAGCATTGTATGACTTGATGAAACATTCCAATCATGGAGATGCATCAGCTTTTGCTCCTGGAGGACAAAACAAGCCCATGTTCATATCCACACTTTGCTGAAGATCATCATTGATTAAAACTTCTGATACTGGAATCTGGAAGAATTTTTCAGAATTCATGAGGTAAGCTTCCGATACATCCGTTCCATCATCCGGAGTAAATGTCATCACAAACACATGTTGGAGGGTACAATATCCAGTACTTCTGCCACAGAAGAAGGACTCTATGATGTTTTATCAACCAGGGAATTTATGACAATTTGAGACCTAAACAGTCAACAAACTTTACTGCTATTGTTTATTACACTAGTTCTAGCCAATATAGGATTCCCTGATATCTCAGTTGGTAAAGAATTCACCTGCAATGCAGGAGGCCACGGTTCAATTCCTGGGCCAGGAAGATCCACTGGAGAAGGAATAGGCTACCAACTCCAGTGTTTGGGGGCTTCCCTTCTGGCTCAGCTGGTAAACAATCTGCCTGCAATGTGAGAGACCTGGCTTTGAGCCCTAGGTTGGGAAGGTCCCCTGTAGAAGAGAAAGGATACCCATTCCAGTATTCGGGCCTACCGAATTCCATGAACTGTATAGTCCATGGAGTTGCAAAGAGTAAGACGCGACTGAACGACTTTCATTTCAGTAGCCAATATAATCTCGTGCTAACATTAAGATTTTGGTAGAACTTTAGATACATAAACAAGGAATAAGGAAGGAGCTTACCTAACTTGACCATGGTCATTTGTTTAGTAATTTTACAAGGTTTCAAACATAAGAATTTCAACAGTAGAGTGTCATCTGCCAAAGTAATGTGATAATGAATAAAGCAAACATCTATTAATGTAGTGTAATGGTTCACAATAGATCAAAATTATAAATATGAGTAAAAAGGTTAAAAGAAAAGGTAACATTTAAGTTATACCTCAATGGATAAATTCCACATGTGTATGTTAATACAAAAAATTTGTTTTTCTCTTTCTGACTTACTTCACTCTGTATGACAGTCTCTATATCCATTCATGTCTCTGTAAATGGTTCAATACTGTGCCTTTTATGGCTGAGAAATACTCCATTGAAAATATGTGTCACATCTTCTTTATTCATTCTTCTGTTGATGGACATTTAGGTTGTTTCCATATATGTAGAAAAATGGTACAGATGGACCTATTTGCAAAGCAGAAATAGAGATACAGATGCAGAGAACAAATGTATGGACACTAAGAGGGGATGAGTTGAGAGATTGGGACTGACATATATATACTACAGTGTATAAAATAGATAAACAACGAGGACCAACTGCAGTTCTTTAGACCCCAAATAAACTCTTTTCTTATTTGCCATCTTGAGCTTTTTTTTGTTTTGTTTTTTGGTTGACATTGATCTTAGAAGGGTGGTATATTTTGTACCCTCTTTTGGGATGCCTCTTGAGGCCATAGAGTTGTTCACTACTGTTTGTCCAGGAATACTTACTGAAACTTGACAAGGTATTCAAAACACATTTTTGCAGTATCTGTGTGGTCAAAATTTGGTGAAATTGGAAGTTAATATTCAGGGACTAATGGGATCATTTTTAAGCCTTTTGCACACAATCAAAATGAAACTATGTACCCAAAGGGGAAGTAAAATATTCTGAAGTTTTTGTGAAGGAATTTAGTGAAACATTCTGAAGATACACAGTTCTACATCTAGATGTGGGAATGTTTGATTTCCATCTTAGCTGAAGATCTGCTCCCTCATGTACATGGAAGCAAGTTGAGGAAGCTGTAGTTGGAAGCTGTGTCAGCCTCCCTATCATTCAGCTTGTATCCTGAGGAATTACAAACTCTCAGGGGGCTCAGTGGTAAAGAATCTGCCTGCCAATCCAGGAGAAGCAAGAGATGCAGGCTTGATCCCTGGGTTGGGAACATCTCCTGGAGTAAGAAATAGCAACCTACTCCAATATTCTTGCTTCGAAAACTTCATAGACAGAAGATCCTGATGGGCTAGAGTCCCTGGGATGTCAGAGTCAGACACGACTGAGCAATTGAGCACACATACTTGTCCTGCAATTCAAGTTTTTACGAGCATAGAGAGATGGCTCTAAAGTCCATCTATTGTTTTACAAATACCCAAATCTCTCCTATTTATCTTAGAAGATATACACATCTTGTAAAACACCTGGACTTACCAGAAAAAAACTCCTTCTTGATGGAAGTTGCTTCCTTTTTTCTGCCTGATAGAAGTATTCTGCCTGTACTTCTCTGGGAACTAAGTAATCTTTTCAGAAGGGGTTGGCAGAGAGGAAGGGCTTGTTTTGAAATCTAGGCCTAGGAAAAACCTCAATATTCTGTTTCACAAATATTAGTAAAAAGCTTTAGCTGTCTGAGGAGATAACTTTCATTTATTTCATCTGCAGAAACACAATTTAGATCCAACTGTTCTTTTATAAAATACTGATTTTTGCATTATTGCACCTGTCTCATGGCTAAAATTGTAAAATAAAAGCTCTAAGATCTCTGTTTGTGTCTGTCTGTATGCTTATAGTATGTATATGTATTTACTTTATACATGTGAAATTTTCTGGATCTCATTTCCGAAATTATTTTGTAAAGAGTTTTATTTAATTGATTTCAAGTCAAACAAGCATAATATAAATCGAGTACACTTTCAGAAATACAGAATCTAACCCAACTGTNTCTTGAGTGTATTATTACCTTGAATGTTTCAGAGATAGTATATTAATAATTTAGAAAAATTCTATACCTGAAGTGGCCTAACAAACAAATGCAAAACAGAATAATTAAACATGAAAACCGATGTTAAACAGTCTAAAAGGTACATAAGATATGGGGCTTCCCTGATGGCTCAGCAGGTAAAGAATCCACCTGCAATGCAGAAGACACGTGTTCAGGATGGGACGATCACCTGGAGGAGGAGTAACATTCCAGTATTCTTGCCTGAAAAAGTCTTACAGGCAGAGGAGTCTAATAGGTCACTGTGTACAGGGTCACCAAAAGTCAGACACAACTGGAAGAAAATATTGTTAGCAGTATGCTCTTAATTTGCTAAAGATCTTCTGGAAATTAAAGCAGGATTGGGAAAATTATGGGGTAACATAACTAGCTCGTAACTCCCAATTTTTATTTACATGTATCTATAGACAGCCTTCTTCATGGCACAAGGGTTTACTGTGCTTGCATTTGTTATTATTGGAGGAGTTGCTAAGTGAATATTTCAGATCCTAGAGAGAAGAAGGATGATGCTCTTATTCAGTTATCAAGGGCCTTCAATTAGACTTTACTCTTGTCCCTAAAGATAGGGAAACAATTGAAACAGGGACGGAACTTACTTTCTTAGGCTCCAAATTCACTGCAAATGGTGACTGCAGCCATGAAATAAAAAGATGCTTGGAAGCTATGCTTCTCCTTGGAAGAAAAGCTATGACCAATCCAGACAGCATATTAGAAAGCAGAGACATTACTTTGCCAAGGAAATTAGTTATAGTGAAAGCTATGGTTTTCCCAGTAGTCACATATGGATGTGAGAGCTGGACCATTAAAAAAGCTGAACACTGAAGAATTGATGCATTTGAACTGTAGTGTAGGATAAAACTCTCAAGAGTCCCTGGGACTGCAAGGAGATCAAACCAGTCAATACTAAAGGAAATCAGTCCTGAATGTTCATTGGAAAGACTCATGCTGAAGCTGAAGTTCCCATACTTTGGCCACCTGAAGTAAAGAGCCAACTCAATTGGAAAAACTGTGAAGCTGGGAAAGATTGAAGGTGGGAGGAGAAGGGGATGACAGAGGACGATATGGTTGGATGGCATCACTGACTCAATGGACATGAGTTTGGGCAAACTCTGGGAGATGGTGGAGGACAGGCAGGCCTGGTGTGCTGCAGTCCGTGGTGCCACGAAGAGCTGGACATGACTGAGAAACTGAACAACTTTGCCCTAAAGAAAATTGGCTCACGTGTGGGAAACAGAAAGGTTTACATGTAGAGTTGACAGTCTTTCTAAGAAAGACGCTAGATTGTTTTCAGTCACATGCACTGCTGGGACCTAAATTCTGGGACATTTGTCATGAAACAAAAAACCTAATTTGAAAACATTCATGAAACTTACAAGGAATTGAAATGCTCATTATCATTTGGATCTCAGTATAGGTTCTCTTAGGCTTCCCAAGGGGCACTATTGTTGTTCAGTTGCTCAGTCATGTTCTACTCTTTGCAACCCCATGGACTGCAGCACTCCAGGATTTCCTGTCCTTCATCAATTCCCAGAACTTGGTCAAACTCATGTCCACTGAATCGGTGATGCCATCCAATCATCTCATCCTTGCTCATCCCCTTCTCCTGCCTTCAGTCTTTCCCAGAATCAGGGTCTTTCCTAATAAGTTGGCTCTTCACATCAGGTGGCCAAAGTATTGGAGCTTCAACTTCAACATCAGTCCTTCCAATGGATATTGAGGACTGATTTCCCTGAGGATTGACTGGTTGGATCTCCTTACAGTCCAAGGGATTCTCAAGCATCTTCCCCATTACCACAGTTCAAAAGCATCAGTTCTTCAGGACTCAGCCTTCTTTATGGTCTACTTCACACCAACATATGACTACTGGAAAAACCATAGCTCCCATGTGTTGCAAGTGGTAAAGAACCTGCTTGCCAATGCAGAAAACATAGAGACGCAAGTTTGATCCCTGGGTCAGAAAGGTCCCCTGAAGGAGGGAATGGCAACCCACTCCAGTGTTCCTGCCTGGAGAATCCCATGGACAGAGGTGTCTGTCAGGCTACAGTCTATAGAGTCACACAGAGTCAGATACTACTGAAGCAACTTAGCATGCACCACACATAGGTCCACTTATTGTTAACCTAAGAATAGCTTGAAGGACATGCCAGTAAGTTTAAAATTTCATAATCACTCCTAAAAATTTGAAATGTTCTGACATAGGAGGGGGCATTTAGGCATGTTAAAGCATTTTCTAAGTAATGCTTCTTTAAGATGCATTTTTACATAATCGTAATGTCATGAACTGCTGACCCCAAGAAAAGCAATCAGTGATTCATCTACCTTAGGATTACTTTCCATCCAATCCTCAAGATTCTTCTCCAACACCACTGTTTTGAAAGCATCTGTTCTTTGGCATTCAGCCTTCTTCACGACCCAAATCTCACACCCATAGCTGACTAGTGGCAAAGCCGTAGCTTTTACTATTCGGACCTGTGTCAATAAAGTAATGTCTTTGCTTTTTATTATACTGTCTAGTTTGTCGTAACATTTCTTCCAAGGAGCAAGCGTCTTTTAAATTCATGGTGGTAGTCACCATCTGCAGTGACTCTGAAGCCCAAGAAAATAAAGCCTATCCTGTTTCCTTTGCTGTGATCTTAATTTTTTGACTGTTGAGTTTTAAGCCAGTGTTTTCACTCATTACATCTCCTTTTCCCCCATTATCTAGTTCATGTTACTGTTTACTTACTAAGTCGTGTCCAACTCTTTGCAACCCTAGAGACTAGAGCCCGCCGGTCTCCTCTGTCCATGGGATTTTCCAGGCAAAAATATTGGAGTGGATTGCCATTTCCTTCTCTAGCAGATCTTCCTGATCCAAGGATCAAACCTAAGTCTCCTACTTGACAGACAAATTTTTTACATTTAAGCCACCAGGGAAACCTACTGTCTAGTCGATAGCAGGATCTAATAAATGCTAGCTCATGCTCCTTTCCCATTTACTTTTAATTCAGCACAGAAAGTTTGAGCACAGAAATTCCCCCCTGCAAATATTGCAAATATGGAATTTCTTTGCTTATTTTCATATATAGTATCTCAAATAGACCTATTCCAAATCTACACTGTAAAATGAAGCTTATTCTTCACTATTTACTTCTTGCATCCACTTAGGTAATGGATTCAGTGAATGTCTAAACAAAGACAGCATTCTTTGTAGATCCTTTGTACAATGTACAAACATCCTTTGTACATTCACTTTGCCTTAAGATAATGCAATTTAAAACTCACTTTGTATGAAATTGCATCACCTGTAAAAGGGAGAAAATACAGAATAAATGCAACAATTCTTTATTCATGTCTGGTTTCCTATAAGGGTTTTACACTAATGGGATCCTTCAACAACAACAAAAAAAAACAAGATAGACAAGGGTAATTTAGATGAGAGCAGAGTTTTAATAGTTCAGTGTGATTTCCTGATGGCAATTTAAGATGAATTTCTGCAACAAGGCATTTCAAAATGTTTCTTGAAGATGAATTCAAGTTCTGGTAAAGGCCAAAAATAATCTAATCACTGCTTGAAAATGCCCTGAATTAAAAGTGTTGGATTTTTAGAACTGGGTGGAAAAGTGCAAATATATGGTTTATATGCCTGGATACTATTTTTTAATATTGCTCAAATTAATAGTGTGTCTCAGAAGAGTTTTTTTTTTAAGTTAATCTTCTTAAAAGTATTAACTCTCACAACTGTATAAATATCAACTTAAATATATTCATTATAATAAAATCAGAGGTAAGAAATAGTAAGGGATTAATAAATAAAATGGTAACTGCTATATACCTTTTAATAAGATATTTTAAAATCAGAAGTACCACCATAGTTTCAGGTATAATATAGTGTCAGCTATCTCAACGTTTTTCTGTACATGAACTTCATTGCTTGTGATTGTTAAATACTGACTCATGAAATACAGATATCAAACAGGAATCAGTGATTCTGAACACATCAACATTCCTATCTCTTCTTTTCTTGAAATAAGAATTTTTCATATTATCATTACTTGAGTTATCGAAGTACTTTCTTAAGGTTCCATTTTACTTACTCTGAGAATATCATAATCACAACTTAGCTCATGGCAGTATAGAAAAGAAAAAAAAAAAAAACAGTGCAGAAAAAATTACCATGACTTGCAACATATATAATTGCAAAATACAGCTTATTTATATCATTGTAAAATACCCTGTGCATTAAAATGAATCTGACAATTTACCATCTTCCCTTTTCACTTGATATTGTCATTGCTATCTAATCAGCCAAAAATGGTTTTGCTGTAGTTCTATTCACTCTGCGAGCTAAGGAATAATTTTCAGAAACTCAAAGTATCTTGAATATACATCTTCATTATTTGTGACTTAGAAGCCTATTGATATTCTCACACCTTCTATGAATTTGCTTTTGTTCGTAATTGTTGCAGGCATCTTGTAGTCAATACAAATAAAACCATCATGATTTCAGATAAAATTGGCTTCATAACTGCTAATTTGTGTCATTTCTGTAATGACACACAGAGACAAATATGCTACTCACATAAGAATGCAAATAAAGAAGCAATTGTATCTGTATTGCTGCTGTTGTTCAGTTTCCCAGTCCTGTCCAAGTCTTTGTGACCCATGGACTGCAGCATGCTAGGCCTCCTTGTCCCTCACCATCACCTGGAGTTTGCTCAAGTTGATGTTTGCTTCATCAGTGATGCCATCCAGCCATCTCATCCTCTGATGCCCTCTTCTCCTTCTGCCTTCAATCTTTCCCAGCATCAGGGACTTTCCCAATGAGTCATCTGTTTGTATCAGATGACCAAAACACAGCTTGAGCATCAGTCCTTCCAGTGAATATTCAGGGTTGATCTCCCTTAAGATTGACTGATTTGACCTCCTTACTGTTCAAGGGATGTTCAGGAGTCTTCTCTAGCACCATAGTTTGAAGGCATAAATTTTTTGGTGTTTTCCTTCTTTCCATTTTAGCTCTCACAATCATACATGATCCCTGGGAAGACCATAGCCTTGACTATATATGAATTCATATCTTTACATTTGCATGTATATTTTTAAGATAACTGAGTATGTAAACAAGCATATTTTAAACATAGCTGACTATATAAACATCTATATATGAATCTATATATAAAAATTAACCTTTTTCAACCAACCAAATGAAATGGCAAGAGAGTGAGAGCTACTGCTATATACAACAATAATGCTATTCCTACTAGTATTATTTCATCAATAAAATATTCATCAATTAATAATATCAACACAATATATAATGTATTTTCAATGAACTCACATTTTTAGACATTAATCAGTTTTCTAAGAATCAGTCATTTAAATGTCAAATATGTATCTATTAAACTGAAAAATTAAATAACTGGCTATATTAATACATATTTATACATTCAAAATTTTTTCTTAAATAACATTTGTTTAATGAATGAACAGACTAATAGACAAAAGAACTGCCTTTGATACAAATGGTTTACTTATAGCAAAATCAATTTTCTTTAAAAATTCAAGAAGCTAAATTAATTATATTCTTTTTATAACATATATTTCCAACATTATTTACTAACATCTACTTAATGTTAATTAAAGTCATTGTTCTTGATATGGTACAGAGGCCATCAACTCATGGCCTGGGATTCATGTTCATGTCATGCCTATCATCATTATTTTCTCAAATTTAATACATATTTTCTATCTCATTTTTCTGAGTGAAATGATAACCAAGTTTTCATATTAAATAGAGCAATACATATAAATTGAGCATGATCTTCCATCTTGTCTTCATGTAAACAAATGAGTAACAATCTGATATTGTCTTAGTCAATTAATATCTCCTTTTCTATTATTGAAGCATCATTTAACTATGCACACAATGTCATACATGTACCTCAGAAAATAAAGATCTTCAAGATTAGAAAACACTATTTAAATAGCATTTATCTATCCGTAGGGATAGGGATGGGATCCAGGAAGAGGGTGGGATGATTTGGGAGAATGGCGTTGAAACATGTATACTATCATGTAAGAAACGAAGCGCCAGTCTATGTTCGATACAAGATACAGGATGCTTGGGGCTGGCACACGGGGACGATCCAGAGAGATGATATGGGGTGGGAGGTGGGAGGGGGATTCAGGATTGGAAGCTCGTATACACTCGTGGTGGATTCATGTCAATGTATGGCAAAACCAATACCGTTTTGTAAAGTAAAATAAAGTAAAAATAAATAAATAAATATAAAATAAATAGCATTTATTTATCCATCCATGCATATGTGTACATCACCACAAGCCCCAGAAGTTCTTATTTCAAATATGAGCACTGGTCAAAAGTGACCATGTTGAACACATTTCCATGTCATTTAAGATATATCAGCATTAAAAGTTTCTCTCCATCAGTTGTTAAGTATTTTCAAATGAATAATAGTTTAACATTCAGAAGAATATTGTCTGTTAGATTTCTAACACCATGGGACAAGAAACATTTGCCTCATTCACAAAATGAATAGCACAATGTCATCACTTGATAGAATTTTGAAATAAATAACTAGATTTAGCAGTTTTAAGCTACCAATTTTTCAGTATGTCTATAAATTAACGAGAATACTTTTAAAAAAAAGTAATAATTCTTGCTTTTAAATATTCAAATATTGGCCTTCCCAAGTAGCCCAGTGCTAAAGAATCTGCCTGGCAATGCAGGAGATGCAATAGACATAGGTTCAATCCCTGGGTCAGGAAATTCCCCTGGAGAAGGAAATGACAACCCATTCCTATATTCTTGCCTGGGAAATCCCATGGACAGAGGAGCCTGGAAGGCATTCTACAGTCCATGGGTTGCAAGGAGTCAGACATGACTTAGTGGCTGAACAGTAACATTATAGAAGTAGCAAAATCCACAATGCCTAATAAAATTCCCTGAAAGAAATAATGATATATAATGAATGTTCAACAAATGTTTGTTGAATCTAACTATTCCTTCCATAATTTATGCATTTATCTCACAGGTAACACTTTTTGTTGTTCTTTGAATATGTGACTATTTACAGAACACTGAGCTTCCTTTGAGGCTCAGCTGGTAATGAATCTGCCTGCAATACAGGAGACCTGGGTTTGATCCCTGGGTTTGGAAAATCCCTGGAGAAGGGAAAGGCTACCCACTCCAGTATTCTGGCCTGGAGAATTTCATGAATTGTATAGTCCAGGAGGTTACAAAGAGCCGAATCTGACTGGGTGACTTTCATTTTCATTTACAGAACACTAGAATAGTTTGCTACCACTGAATATCTATCCATTGGGAAATGTAGGTCAATCTCTGGGTTGGGAAGATCCTTGGAGAGGGAAACGGCAATCCACTCTAGTATTCTTGCCTGGAAAATCCTAGAGACAAAGCAGCCTGGGGAGCAATTGTCCATGGGGTTGTAAGAGTTGGACATGACTGAAGTGACATAGCTTTCATGCACATCTATCTAACTGGCTACCATTTATCTATCTACGCATCTATGTTTATAATGTTATGAGAAATGCTTATCTGGAAATTTATTTGTTGTGTCTGTTGTGTAGTATTGTCATAATGGCAAATACTACATGGACTGCCCACATTTCAGATTGGAATAATATTAATAGCATCAACTGAGATACATTTTCATGTCTGGATATATATAAATACAAAAAAGAGAAATATGAACATAAATATTTAAAACTACACACACATACATATGTATACAATTTTTCTTATTATTCTGTATTTCAGAAAACTGTTTCTGAGGCCTCACGTAGATAATTAAGCCAATAGCATATGTTATGTTTTATATATAGGCACAGTAAGCATTCAAAAGAAATATCTCATTATTAAAATATAAAAGATAAACATAATTTTAACATATTAAGAAATATTTAGCTAATGGATATCTAAAATTTTTGGAGAGTTTGTGTATTTATGGGGAAAAACCATTGGGACTGTAAGTACTAATGACTGGTTGATTCAGCATGAGAGCAATATTTACATTCTATTTATTTTCTAAATTAGAGAACTGTGACAAAGAAAAATAGAGTGATATTTACAAATTTTCTTAAAAAGGTCATGTTTACTGAGATTTGTTAGTTATATTTTTGTGATTTATTACAATGATATAAAGTAGACTTGAAAAACTTCAAAATCTGTAGCTTCTTTAAAAATGATAAGTATCCCCTTTCCTATTCATCATCTAATTTTGCCCCTGGTTAATATCAAATGGATTTAAGTTTGATTTTATTTTTCACCAGAAGATTGTATTCTTCAAAAAATCACTTTATAACTGATCTTTATAATAGAAAACTAAAGCTGTCTCTACACAGGAAAGACAAAGAATTGGATTCAAGTTCAATTCAGTTCAACTGCTCAGTTGCCAGGCTTCCCTGTCCATCACCAGGTCCCGGAGCCTTCTCAAAGTCATGTCCATTGAGTCAGTGATGCCATCCAACCATCTCATCCTCTGTTGTCCCCTTCTCCTCCTGCCCTAAATCTTTTCCAACATCATAGTCTCTTTCAATGAGTCAGGTCTTCGCTTCACGTGGCCAAAATATTGGAGCTTCAGCTTCAACATCAGTCCTTCCAAAGAATATTCAGGACTGATTTCCTTTAGGATTGACTGGTTGGATCTCCTTGCAGTCCAAGTGACTCTCAAGAGTCTT
>SJYV01055552.1:16756-48217 GCA_006410875.1 Neotragus pygmaeus
GCCAGTCTATGTTCGATACAAGATACAGGATGCTTGGGGCTGGCACACGGGGACGATCCAGAGAGATGATATGGGGTGGGAGGTGGGAGGGGGATTCAGGATTGGAAGCTCGTATACACTCGTGGTGGATTCATGTCAATGTATGGCAAAACCAATACCGTTTTGTAAAGTAAAATAAAGTAAAAATAAATAAATAAATATAAAATAAATAGCATTTATTTATCCATCCATGCATATGTGTACATCACCACAAGCCCCAGAAGTTCTTATTTCAAATATGAGCACTGGTCAAAAGTGACCATGTTGAACACATTTCCATGTCATTTAAGATATATCAGCATTAAAAGTTTCTCTCCATCAGTTGTTAAGTATTTTCAAATGAATAATAGTTTAACATTCAGAAGAATATTGTCTGTTAGATTTCTAACACCATGGGACAAGAAACATTTGCCTCATTCACAAAATGAATAGCACAATGTCATCATTTGATAGAATTTTGAAATAAATAACTAGATTTAGCAGTTTTAAGCTACCAATTTTTCAGTATGTCTATAAATTAACGAGAATACTTTTAAAAAAAGTAATAATTCTTGCTTTTAAATATTCAAATATTGGCCTTCCCAAGTAGCCCAGTGCTAAAGAATCTGCCTGGCAATGCAGGAGATGCAATAGACATAGGTTCAATCCCTGGGTCAGGAAATTCCCCTGGAGAAGGAAATGACAACCCATTCCTATATTCTTGCCTGGGAAATCCCATGGACAGAGGAGCCTGGAAGGCATTCTACAGTCCATGGGTTGCAAGGAGTCAGACATGACTTAGTGGCTGAACAGTAACATTATAGAAGTAGCAAAATCCACAATGCCTAATAAAATTCCCTGAAAGAAATAATGATATGTAATGAATGTTCAACAAATGTTTGTTGAATCTAACTATTCCTTCCATAATTTATGCATTTATCTCACAGGTAACCCTTTTTGTTGTTCTTTGAATATGTGACTATTTACAGAACACTGAGCTTCCCTTGAGGCTCAGCTGGTAATGAATCTGCCTGCAATACAGGAGACCTGGGTTTGATCCCTGGGTTTGGAAGATCCCTGGAGAAGGGAAAGGCTACCCACTCCAGTATTCTGGCCTGGAGAATTTCATGAATTGTATAGTCCAGGAGGTTACAAAGAGCCGAATCTGACTGGGTGACTTTCATTTTCATTTACAGAACACTAGAATAGTTTGCTACCACTGAATATCTATCCATTGGGAAATGTAGGTCAATCTCTGGGTTGGGAAGATCCTTGGAGAGGGAAACGGCAATCCACTCTAGTATTCTTGCCTGGAAAATCCTAGAGACAAAGCAGCCTGGGGAGCAATTGTCCATGGGGTTGTAAGAGTTGGACATGACTGGAGTGACATAGCTTTCATGCACATCTATCTAACTGGCTACCATTTATCTATCTACGCGTCTATGTTTATAATGTTATGAGAAATGCTTATCTGGAAATTTATTTGTTGTGTCTGTTGTGTAGTATTGTCATAATGGCAAATACTACATGGACTGCCCACATTTCAGATTGGAATAATATTAATAGCATCAACTGAGATACATTTTCATGTCTGGATATATATAAATACAAAAAAGAGAAATATGAACATAAATATTTAAAACTACACACACATACATATGTATACAATTTTTCTTATTATTCTGTATTTCAGAAAACTGTTTCTGAGGCCTCACGTAGATAATTAAGCCAATAGCATATGTTATGTTTTATATATAGGCACAGTAAGCATTCAAAAGAAATATCTCATTATTAAAATATAAAAGATAAACATAATTTTAACATATTAAGAAATATTTAGCTAATGGATATCTAAAATTTTTGGAGAGTTTGTGTATTTATGGGGAAAAACCATTGGGACTGTAAGTACTAATGACTGGTTGATTCAGCATGAGAGCAATATTTACATTCTATTTATTTTCTAAATTAGAGAACTGTGACAAAGAAAAATAGAGTGATATTTACAAATTTTCTTAAAAAGGTCATGTTTACTGAGATTTGTTAGTTATATTTTTGTGATTTATTACAATGATATAAAGTAGACTTGAAAAACTTCAAAATCTGTAGCTTCTTTAAGAATGATAAGTATCCCCTTTCCTATTCATCATCTAATTTTGCCCCTGGTTAATATCAAATGGATTTAAGTTTGATTTTATTTTTCACCAGAAGATTGTATTCTTCAAAAAATCACTTTATAACTGATCTTTATAATAGAAAACTAAAGCTGTCTCTACACAGGAAAGACAAAGAATTGGATTCAAGTTCAATTCAGTTCAACTGCTCAGTTGCCAGGCTTCCCTGTCCATCACCAGGTCCCGGAGCCTTCTCAAAGTCATGTCCATTGAGTCAGTGATGCCATCCAACCATCTCATCCTCTGTTGTCCCCTTCTCCTCCTGCCCTAAATCTTTTCCAACATCATAGTCTCTTTCAATGAGTCAGGTCTTCGCTTCACGTGGCCAAAATATTGGAGCTTCAGCTTCAACATCAGTCCTTCCAAAGAATATTCAGGACTGATTTCCTTTAGGATTGACTGGTTGGATCTCCTTGCAGTCCAAGTGACTCTCAAGAGTCTTTTCTCTCCACAGTTCAAAAGCATCTGTTCTCTACCCTGGAAAGACAAAGAATTGGATTCATAGGATCCTGATTTTTCAATCATTTTGCATATTGAATATAATCATTGAAAAGGCCCTTAAATCAAAGGCAATCAGTGAAAAGGTAACTAAACTTAATGCCCATTTACATCAGGGGCATATGTCCTGTTTCAAATACATTACTTCTCTTTGGCTTCAAGGACCTAAAATAAAAACGCTTATGCCTAAGAGAGAAGTATGAGGATAACTAACCAAGGCTAACCCATCGAGCAGCATAATTTCAAGGATAAATTGCATTGGTTAACTGTTGAATCCAATAAAACATATTTGCTGGAATCAGATTATACGTTAGACTGGCTCATATACAGATTTACTGTTTATTTGAAGTGTGTGTGTGTGTGTGTGTGTGTATATATATATATCAACCAGAAACACAAAGAGACAGTAGGCTTAGTTTATACCACTGATGTGAGATCACATAGAAATTGATAGTAATTTTTTCAGCTATGAACAACTGACTTTTTCAGCTATGGTCTCTGTACTGTTTTTGTGAAATATGTGCCTGGGTTAGCCACTCTCTGTCTTTCTTTCCTTAGTGTGTTTTATGACTTTAGCCTTAGAGAATTCTCCTAAAATTTACTACTAGCATAATGATTTCTATACTAGATCTTCGGTGTACTGTTTACATGTCCTTACTAAGTAAAGTTTTCCATTCTTACACAGCTTTTCTTAACCAAAACTTTTATCATTATAGCTTTGATTTACCTGCAGGTAGCACATTTTCTCTGAATGCTTTCTCTACATGTTGTCTCTTTCTCTGAATTTAGTAATCTACTGTGATTATCTGCTGTGAATCTGTGACTATTTCTCAATGTTTTTTTGCTCTGTCATTGAATTCACTTTCTTTAAATTTTGAGCATCTGCAATTTTTTTGTTCACTTGTTTCACAGCCTTTACTATTTCCAATATTAATTCTAGGCTCAAGACAGGTAGAGTGATTTATTTCACTTTTGAAGATTAATTATTTTGGCAGAAATAACACACTTTACAGTTTAGCTATATTGCATAAAACCAAAATACTTATGCCAATAATTTAACAAATATAAATGGCATGATTTTACTCACTCAATTTTCACAGCTGTGCCTGTGAGATATATGCAATCATTATCCATTTTTCAGATGTGGCAATGGAGACTCAGAGAGTTTGCATGGATTGTTCAGGGTAATAAAGCTAGAAAGAAGAAGGTCTGGAATTTGACCCAAGCAGTACAGGACTCATGTTCTTAAGCACTATATGCCCTCTTGATTAAATAAATAACTCATTTTAAGGAGGATTTTTATAGAACAAATTTACCATTCATCATTACTTGCTAATGATGTTGCAGCATTATTTTATCAGAAGTATTTGCCATCAACCATGTAAGTGGAAATTACCCCTTTGTTATTGTATGCATGTTCAATATGATAATAAAAATATTATCACAAACTTAGAGGCTTAAAACAACACACTTTTTTTTTCATGTTGTTCATAGGTCAGGGGTCCAAACACAGTTTATCTCAACCCTCTACTCAAGACCTCACAAAATGAAGTCAAGGTATTAGCTGAGCTACATGTTCATCTTGATGCTCAAAGTGAGAATTTCTTCCCAGGTGGCTAGGGTTGTTAGCAAAATTCAGCTTATTTCAATTATTGGAATGAGGTCTCGACATTTTTGCTAACTCCTAGATCTTCTGTTGGAGAAGGCAATGGCACCCCATTCCAGTACTCTTGCCTGGAAACTCCCATGGACGGAGGAGTCTGGTAGGCTGCAGTCCATGGAGTCACTAACAGTCAGATACGACTTCACTTTCACTTTTCACTTTCATGCACTGGAGAAGGAAATGGCAACCCACTCCAGTGTTCTTGCCTGGAGGATCCCAGGGACGGGGGAGCCTGGTGGGCTGCTGTCTATGGGGTCGCACAGAGTTGGACACGACTGAAGCGACTTAGCAGCAGGTCTTCTGTACTACCTTCCGTTCCTTTCCATGTGACTCTTCACAGCATAGATGCTTGCTTTTTCAAGACTAGCAAAAAAGAGTATGCTAAGACAGAACCTTATAGAATATAAAATAATCATGGAGTGTTTTCCCATCACCTTTTCCGTATAAAATAAACTAAATCAAATTAGTTATTATTATTATTCCATAGCTATGACAAACCCAGACAGCCTATTAAAATGCAGAGATATCACTTTGCTGACAAAGGTCCTTATAGTCAAAGCTATGGTTTTCCCTGTAGTCATGTACAGATGTGAGTGTTGGACCATAAAGAAGGCTGAGCACAGAATTGATGTTTTCCAGTTCTGGTGCTGGAAAAGATTCTTGAGAGTCTCTTGGGCTGCAAGGAGATCAAACAGTCAATCCTAAAGGAAGTCAACCCTGAATATTCATTGGAAGGACTGATGCTGAATCTAAGCTCCAATACTTCGTTCACCTGATGCAAAGAGCCAACTGATTAGAAAAGAGCCTGGTGCCAGGAAATAGTGAAGGCAGGAGGAGAAGAGGGTGACAGAGGATGACTTGGATGGATGACATCACCGACTCAATGGATATGAGTTTGAGCAAAATGCAAGAGATAGTGAAGGACACGGAAACCGGGAGTGCTGCAGTTCATGGGGTCACAAAGAGGTGGACACAGAGATGGAACAACAACATTACCTTTGCCATAGAATAAGTCCTCTGCAGATAAATAAGTTCCAGTCCAACAGTGTATTCTTAAGTCCAACTTGTCCCTAAGTACAACCAAGTTGGCCTAGATACCCAACTATCACAATTGTCTATATATCACTGCTTTTACACTGGCTTTGAAACATCCTGGACTTTAAATAAAGATACTGTACCATTATATAGTATACTATATAGTACTGTACTGTACTTACTGCAAGTAAAGTCCACAAAAGTGCAACCACTTCTAGAGGATGCACACACATGATGATGTATTCCAGACATGAACTAACTTACATGATTGGCTATCAGAATGTACATTCACACCTTTCAAAGTTCGCATCTTAAAGATTCATAGGTAGGGGACTTTGTGTAGTCTATTGGTTAGAATCAACTCACTGGTCCCACCCTCCACTCAGGAAAAGATTACACAAACTCCTGGGTACCAGAAAGTGGGAAATCACTGTAGCATGCCGTTGCCCACCACAGTCATTATGACCATTTTAAATGCAATATTAATGCCAGATATTTGTATACCTTAGTTTGAATTAAGGTGAAGAATTTGGGGCACCGAAGTTTCAAGTACCCACTCATCAATGAATTCAGTGAGGAGAATATTTCCACCTGAAGCTCTTTTCTTCACTTAGTCTTCCCAGTGGCAGAGGAAACCACAATAATGCTTGCAGTTACCTCTTGGAGTCCTGGAAACAAACTGTAAGTGGACGCGTGCTTCACTGATGGTTGATCAGTGATCAGCCTGCACACAATTGATCTGGGTGGCAGCACAGTACTCAGTCCATGCATCTAGCGGAGATTTTAGTGAATAACACCTCATGTATTGAGCATGATTTCAGAAACAAAGGACCCTCCTTGAATGTATCACCTAATAAATGTGAACAGTTCACGATGCTACTTAAGTTAATTTTCATGGCACCTACCCCTAACTATGCTTCTACCCACAGGACTATGATGGCTTCAGATTTAAATTCCAGCTGTATATATATTTTTCTATTTATAGCTGCTTATAGGATTAAGAGAGCTTGAAAGCATTAACTATTGAGTAAATGCAACTTAAAAATTAGATAACAAAATAGTTTCCATATGGAATGACACACACAGCAAAATAAGTAATTGTNATATTTTTCTATTTATAGCTGCTTATAGGATTAAGAGAGCTTGAAAGCATTAACTATTGAGTAAATGCAACTTAAAAATTAGATAACAAAATAGTTTCCATATGGAATGACACACACAGCAAAATAAGTAATTGTACATTTAAATAAAGTATGTCTCCTTGACAAGGAATGAGTACAGGTACAGAAGAATATGGAACTCAGGGCAGCTAAAAAAATATGTTTGTGATTCTTTGTTGCCCCTATCTGAAGAATAAAGACTGTCCTCAGCATTAAGACTGTCCATATTCCAGAGGATATCAAAATCACTCTGAAGGGATGCCCAGCTGTTGCAAAGGGTTCTGGAGGCACCCTGGGGAAGGACTCCAATCACATCAATGTAGAACTCAATCTCCTTGGGAAAAAACAGAAGTTCCAGGTTACAAAGGGTGGGAAGATAGAAAGGCACTGGCTTGTCTGCATAAACTGTAGTCATGTACAGAACACCAATGCTGCAGCCTGCCTCTGCCCGCTTCAATATCAACATCATTCTTCAAGAGAATGGGTCTCGTGATGAAACTCAAACTGAGTTTTTGGCAAAAAGCAGTGCATCTACTGGACTTGGATGAGGCCAGGAGTTGTTTGTTGTCTCAAGCCCAAAAAGATGAGTTGATTTTTTTTTTTAAGATGAGTTAATTCTTGAAGGAACAACACTGAACTTCTATTAAATTTAGCTGCTTTGATTCAGCATATCCTACCAGTTTCAAGCAAATATATCAGAAAAGTTTGGACAGNTGCAATTGTGCAGTAGTTTGAGCATTCTTTGGCATTGCCTTTCTTTGGGATTGGAATGAATTAGACTCCATTTATATTTACATATGTATATATAAAACACATGAAGATATTTTCCATGAAACTTTATAATATAATAAGGAGAAAAGATGACAAAAATACATGGATAAACATCTTAAATTGTATATTTTGTTTATAAAGCCTCAGAAACTGACTCTGAATAAATTTAGCAAAGACAGAATTTATCAGAATGTTTTAGGAAGAATTATGCAGTGTATAAGAAAGTTGAGGAACCATTTAGGAATAAATAAGACCCAACCTGATTTCAAGAATCAAGAGAGGTTTGTTGCATTGTTTTTTATGGCTGACTGCTGCAACACATAACTACAAGCACATTGGCTCAAAACACTAATGTACTATCTTACTGTTGTGTAATTTGGGGAGCCAGAAACACGTCTAACTGAGCTAAAACCCACAGGTCAGCAGGACGCTGTTCCCTTCCAAGGCTCTGTGGAGAATTCATTCCCTTAAGTTTTCGACTTCAAGAGACTGCACAGGTTCCGTAGCTTAGGTCCCTTTCTTCATCTTGAAAGCCAGCAGCATCAAATTCATTTTCATACTCTCACTCCTCTTGTTTTCCCTCTTCATCCTTCATCTATCATCTTTAAAGACACTTGTAACTATATTGGCCTACCTGGTTTACCTTTTCACAGGTTATAGGGATTAAGACATGGATATCTTAAGTTGAGGGGTGGCGGGAAGCAGGAGTGTCTACCTGTCATGAATTAATGGTATTGGCAGGCTATTGCTACTGGAATGAGTTAGCTCTTTATTTTTTCTGGCTTTCTACTAAAGATTCAAAATTCCAAAAAGTACAAATAGCCCAGGTTGGGTCATTACATCCACTGCTTGGCTATCGGATGATGTCCTCATCCCCATTAATTCTATACTAAATCAGGGAATTGCTTGAAAGTATACTGAGGCCCTGCTACATAGGAGCCAGATGAATGAATGCAAGAAGCCATGAACAGCAAATGTCCAATATCATCAGTAAAATGTAAATGGAAAACACAGAATATGGAAACATATAAAGTAGCCAATAATTATCAATAGTTTTTTCCAAAATGTTTTCCTCAGTATGCTAGTAGATTCATGGTTGCATACAAAGAAGGAAAATATAGTTGTTTCAAGTGTTATAGAACTCTGAGAATAACCATATTCTTTCCGTTGATATTCATCAAATAAATCAGCAAAGTAGAACACTAAAACATTTTCATTAAAATAACCTGAACACAGTTTTTCCTAACCTCTTTGAGTAATGAAACTTTTGTTTCTAATTTTCTTTCTTAATTCCATTGAAACACCAAAGATCATACATTCATTGGTACTTTTTTCAAAAATTTGTCAAAAGCATCCAACCCATAAAAATAAAATTTTGCTTTTGCTATTAAAACCTAATAATGTTTTTTGTCTTTTTTATGTTTTATTTGAAATTGTGAAGTGTCACTGAATAGAGCAATGTTCAGAGAGTTGGAATTTGACCACTGAGAAGCTCAGAGTGTGGGAAAATTTTTATTCATCGGATCATAAAAAAAGCAAGGGAATTCTAAAAACAAAAACAAAAAAACTACTTCTCCTTCATTGACTATGCTAAAGCTTTTGACTGTGTAGATTACAACAAACTAAAAAATTCCAAGAGGTGAGAATACCAGGCCACCTTACCTATGTCCTGAGAAACCTGTATGCAGGACAAGAAGCAACAGTCAGATCTGGACATGGAACAATAGACTGGTTCAAATTTGGGAAAGGAGTACATCAAGCCAATATATTGTTATGCTATTTATTTAACTCATATGCAGAGTACATTATGAGAAATGCCAGGCTGGATAACACAAAAACCTGAAATCAATATTACCAGGAGAAATATCAATAACCTCAGATATGCAGATAATACCACTGTAATGACAGAAAGCAAAATGGAACTCAAGACCCTCTTGGTGAGGGTGAAAGATGAGAGCAAAAAAGCTGGCTTAAAACTCAACATTCAAAAACCTAAGATCATAGCATCTGGCAAATGGACAGGGAAAAAGTGGAAACAGTGACAGATTTTATTTTCTTGGCCTCTAAAATCACTTTGGATGGTAAATCCAGCCATGAAATTAAAGACACCTGGTACTTGAAAGAAAAGCTATGACAAATTTAGCAGCAAATTAAAAAGCAAAGACATCACTTTGCCAACAAAGATTCATATAGTCAAAGCTATGGTTTTCACAGTAGTCATATACTGACATGAGAAATGGACTGTATAAAAGACTGAGCACCAAAGAATTGATGCTTTTGAATCGTGGTGTTGGAGAAGACTCTTGAATGTCCGTTGGACAGCAAGGAGATCAAACCAGTCAATCCTAAAGAAAATCAATCCTGAATATTCATTGGAAGAACTGATGCTAAGCTGAAGTCCCAGTACTTTGGACATCGATACGAATAACCAAGTCATTAGAAAAAATCCTGATGCTGGGAAAGATTGAGGGCAGGAGGAGAAGGGGATGACAGAGGATGAGATGGTTGGATGACATAACTGACTCAATGGTCATGAGTTCATGCTACAGCTCATGGTGTTAACAATGAATTGGACATGACTTAGTGACTGATCAACAGCAAAACTTGATTTGCTAGTGGATACAGAGGAAAGAAAAAGAAAAAGAATATGGATATGGAGGGGGAGAGTTGCAGTCTAGGTAGCGGGAATATCAGATACTTGAAAGCTTCAAAGTAAGCACTGTGAAAGCCGGTTGTTGATGTTCAGTCAGTAAGTCATGTCTGACTCTTTGCCACTCCATGGACTGTAGCATGCCAGGCTTTCAGCTGATTAACTCCATGGAATCTTAACTTTTCAGTATACAGCTGACAAGTTGTTAAAAAATATAAAGTATTGAAAATCATTGAGCAGAGAGTTGGCATAATGTGTAGTAGACTTTTGAAAGATTAATCCAGGATTTGGTGGGAGGGCAGGTGAACAATGGAAGGAGTTGTAGTAGCCGAAAGTCAAACTAGAACTTATCTAGTCAAGAGATCATCTGACCTCATAATTATAAGAAGAAAAAACTAATAGAAGTTGAGATTGGTACAGTTGAGAGTAACTGAATAACTAGAATAAACAAGGAACTGGATCTGATAAGGCAAGAGATCATAGGAATGCCTAGAAGTGACAGCAATGTTTTGATCTAAAGAGTTAGGAAACAGATATGTATTTCCTGAAAGCTGGGAAATTGGAAGTGGTGATGGTCTGTTGGGGAAGTGGGTAACTTTGCTTGGGGTATATTTAAATACTGATAAATAGGTATTTATACTATCATTGAGCACTGTTTTTTAAATACCATACAAAGCAATAGAGGTTTAATAAGTGAACATGATTGACTTAGTTTCATAGAAGTTAGAACGTAGCAGATAAGACAGAAAATAAATACATATGGCTAATTTAAAAACTGGCTACAAATTTGTCCCTTTCCATCTGAAGATAGAGTCCGGTTCAACATCCTTTTAATGTGGGTTGGCTATGTGGCTGGTTTTGACCAATGGATCATTAGCAACCATAATGTAAGTGGAGATTTGTAAAATGTGTGTGCATTGTGCACCTTTGTTTTGGAAAAACTGACACTGACCTGTGCGAAAGACAGGCTAGCCTGCTAAACAGTGAAAGACACCACAGCTGAATCACTCCTAATGCCTAGGCTGACAGCCTGCTAATTGCCACAACTATCTGTGAGGTCATCCTAGATCATCCATTTACCAGCTGACACTTCAGCTGACTATGACATGACAAAGCCCAATGGAGTTTATCCAAATAAGCCCACATCAGAAGAATCATCCTTCCGACCCACATAATCATGAACAAAGCAAATTTTAGTTTTCTTAATCTACAAAATTTTGAAGTATTTACACAGTTAAAAGTTAGTTGATATAATGCACGCATGTTTACATGTGCTGTGGTCATGTCTGACTCTTTGCAACCCCGTGAACTGTAGCCCGCCGGGCTCCTGGATAAGTCCACCGGGCTTCTCCAGGCAATAAAACTGGAGCTGGTTGCCATGCCTCCTCCAGGGGATCTTCCCAACCCAAGGTTTGAACGTAGGTCTCCAGCACTGCAGGTGGCTTCTTTACCAGCTAAGTTACCAGGGAAGCCCATGTATACTTATGTACACACTTATATACATTAATGATCATGTCCTCCAATGAGCCTGTCTTGTATTCTTTTAATTACCAAATTTCTGATGGTTTAATCTCAGTTTAGTTCACGTCACCAACTTTCTAAAAATGACTACTGGAGTAGCCTATAAATTTGTCTCTCTCTTCTGCAAAAGAAATATCCTGTAAACAAGAAAGTCAGATTTTCTGCTCAAAACTTAGCAATAGTTCTCAACTTCATTTACAGTGAAAGCCAGAGATTTTACAATANTGCAGGATGGGGGACACATGTACATATGTGGCTGATTCATGTCAGTGTATGGCAAAAAACACCGCAATAGTGTAAAGTAATTAGACAGCAATTAAAATGAATAATTAAAAAAGAAAGAAAGAAAACTGGGACTTTAAATAGCTGTGTGGCATTGGTCATGAACATACCTGAGTGCTAGTCTCTCTCAGCTACAAATGAAGATGCTGAAGTCTTATTTTCCTCAAATTTCATTTCCAATAAATAAGTAAGGCATATTTCCAAATTGCTAGTGCCATGATTTTAAAGGCCTAGAGAACACATGATTCTACTTGCAAGTGATGAAGCTGGTTTCTCCAGTTCTGATTTGTCCCTAAGAGAAGAGTGGATGTGAGTGGCCAACACTAATCTTCACCTTCTATGACTATATACTTATTTTTGAAATTAATTTCTAAGTTATCCAGATGAAAATAAAATCTTCCAAAGGACAGATTCACCTCACCATTTAAATTAATTTAAACTTCGTTTGTTTAGCATCCAGTTTTCAACACCAACCACGTTTAATTATATTTTTCCTGCTTATAAAAAGACTTCATGGTGTGGCAAAGACTCAGACATGATAGAGCATGCAAGTGTGTCTTATGTGAATATTAGGTGTTTCTCTAGGGAAATCTTTTGGTCTTAACTATCACAAAGCTCCTGAAGACTTTAAGAATAAGGAGATGGAGTTAAATATATATATACACATGAATGTCTGCTAACACAGAAGACCATGAATTAAATCTGAAATTCATAAGAAAATTAATCCAGAAATGTTAACGTCTTTATAGACCACAACCATTTTATACTCAATCTTGCATTTAAAATCATTTTAATAGCATAATGCCATAAACCACAAGGTCTTATTTTAGAAATGGAGCATGAAGGAAAAAAAGTAATTAGTTGAATGGGAGGAATGGGAGCAAATTGAAGTCAATGAGTAGAGGACAGAGTGGAAATACTTTGACCTTCTTCTCAGAATCTGATGTTTTATCTCCAAGACTGAACATGGTGCCTTGAGTTTGTATGGCTTGTTCACAGTACTTGAAGTATTTCTATGTGACTGTAGTGACTCTGATTTAAAAATGAGAGAACATACTTTGAGTAGAGAAAAGCTTAACTATTGCCAGCAAAGCGGAGATATCCTGACCCCCAAGAGAGACTTTGAGTCTTCCTGCTTCAACCTGAGTTTTTCATCTACTAGTAGGAGGTTTATGTTAATATACAAAAAAGATCTGGACCCATCTTAATTTTTAAAAATTATACCTAAATCTATTGGGAAATAGGTGATAAGTAGATGCTTTAGCTTGATTGTAACTAGAGCCATCACATGTAATTTTGTTTATCCTTTCTGAAATCTATTTTCAATGGGACTCTTCCCACTTTAATTTTTTATCATGACTGATAAAAGTCATAAAAAGTAATATATATGTGGTGGTGGTGGTGGTTTAGTTGCTACATCATCTGACTATTGCGACCCCATGGGCTGTAGCCTGCCAGGCTCCTCTGTCCATGGACTTTTCCAGGCAAGAATACAGGAGTGGGTTGCATTTCCTTCTCAAGGGCATCTTTCCGACCCAGGGATTGAATCCCTGTCTCCTGCCTTACAGGCAGATTCTTTGCCAATTGAGCTACATGGGAAGTCCCGTGTCATCCTGTACCCCTCTTAAAAAAGAACCTTAATCAAACTTACCGCAGTTCCCTTCAAATAAGCAAAAATTAGCAAGGTCTCATCTGTCTCTGGGAAATACTGATATCAGAAATTTTATAGGCCAATTCATTCTTACCCTCAGACTTTTTTTAAGGAGATAATATCATTAGGTATTTAAAATCAAATCATTCTTATATATGATTTCTTTTCCATCCATTTACAATTGTCATTTTAATTCATTTTTAGATTGCACTTAATTGGGAGTAAAACTCAGACCATGACTATCACAAGAGGCACATTAATTTCAAAGTTCACTTAAAGAAGATTTTCTTTTTATCACAGTGATTTTTCTTTTTCATCTCCATTTACATTAGGGCTGGGCAAAAGGGCAGGAGGAAATATTGAGGCCATCTAACCTTATTGATTAAGATGATGTGGACAACTAACTGACTTTCATTAATTATCTAAACTGCCTACTCAGTACCAGAAATATGGGCATTTAATCATTGTATTTTATTGTATAAAACATCACAATCATTTATGGTATTTGCATTATTACAAGTGCTTAATAGGATGACATCCTAAAACTATCATGACCCTTGTCATATATTTGTTGCAGATGCTTTTAAATGCTGAGGTGAAGAAAAGCACTGAAATATTTGAATGACTAATGTGGGATGAAAGTCATAAAATTAAATAGTTTAATTAAAATGAAAGTCCAAACTACCCCAGCGTGTGCAGGAAAATCCATTGCTGGCTTCCAAGTGTTCCTAAAATAAAGACAAGCTCCTTGATGGTCCAGTGAAAAATAACAAATAGTTCTCCACTGGCTCCAGCTTACCTGTCTCATTGTACACTGCTTTTCACATCACTTTGAATATTTTCNTGAAGTATTTCTATGTGACTGTAGTGACTCTGATTTAAAAATGAGAGAACATACTTTGAGTAGAGAAAAGCTTAACTATTGCCAGCAAAGCGGAGATATCCTGACCCCCAAGAGAGACTTTGAGTCTTCCTGCTTCAACTTGAGTTTTTCATCTACTAGTAGGAGGTTTATGTTAATATACAAAAAAGATCTGGACCCATCTTAATTTTTAAAAATTATACCTAAATCTATTGGGAAATAGGTGATAAGTAGATGCTTTAGCTTGATTGTAACTAGAGCCATCACATGTAATTTTGTTTATCCTTTCTGAAATCTATTTTCAATGGGACTCTTCCCACTTTAATTTTTTATCATGACTGATAAAAGTCATAAAAAGTAATATATATGTGGTGGTGGTGGTGGTTTAGTTGCTACGTCATCTGACTATTGCGACCCCATGGGCTGTAGCCTGCCAGGCTCCTCTGTCCATGGACTTTTCCAGGCAAGAATACAGGAGTGGGTTGCATTTCCTTCTCAAGGGCATCTTTCCGACCCAGGGATTGAATCCCTGTCTCCTGCCTTACAGGCAGATTCTTTGCCAATTGAGCTACATGGGAAGTCCCGTGTCATCCTGTACCCCTCTTAAAAAAGAACCTTAATCAAACTTACCGCAGTTCCCTTCAAATAAGCAAAAATTAGCAAGGTCTCATCTGTCTCTGGGAAATACTGATATCAGAAATTTTATAGGCCAATTCATTCTTACCCTCAGACTTTTTTTAAGGAGATAATATCATTAGGTATTTAAAATCAAATCATTCTTATATATGATTTCTTTTCCATCCATTTACAATTGTCATTTTAATTCATTTTTAGATTGCACTTAATTGGGAGTAAAACTCAGACCATGACTATCACAAGAGGCACATTAATTTCAAAGTTCACTTAAAGAAGATTTTCTTTTTATCACAGTGATTTTTCTTTTTCATCTCCATTTACATTAGGGCTGGGCAAAAGGGCAGGAGGAAATATTGAGGCCATCTAACCTTATTGATTAAGATGATGTGGACAACTAACTGACTTTCATTAATTATCTAAACTGCCTACTCAGTACCAGAAATATGGGCATTTAATCATTGTATTTTATTGTATAAAACATCACAATCATTTATGGTATTTGCATTATTACAAGTGCTTAATAGGATGACATCCTAAAACTATCATGACCCTTGTCATATATTTGTTGCAGATGCTTTTAAATGCTGAGGTGAAGAAAAGCACTGAAATATTTGAATGACTAATGTGGGATGAAAGTCATAAAATTAAATAGTTTAATTAAAATGAAAGTCCAAACTACCCCAGCGTGTGCAGGAAAATCCATTGCTGGCTTCCAAGTGTTCCTAAAATAAAGACAAGCTCCTTGATGGTTCAGTGAAAAATAACAAATAGTTCTCCACTGGCTCCAGCTTACCTGTCTCATTGTACACTGCTTTTCACATCACTTTGAATATTTTTGAGATATTTCTTTCAGTTCTGATATTCTCCAAGCTCTTAACCAACATAAATTGTTCACAAATACTTTTTCCCTTTGACAGAAGTACCTCCCTCTTCTTGGATATTTCCGCACAACACCCCTTTGTCTTGGATAATTGTTATTTCTACTACATATCAGTTATCTTGACCCCCAGTCATACTTCCTCAGATTCGACTAGATGGCTTCCCTTATCTGCTTCTCTATCATGAGCAGATGACCCCGTGACAGCAACATCTTAACAGAGACATGGACCAGGATTTTTCTAAGTTTTTCTTATCAATATTCTGGAAGTCATTTTTACAGTAGATGAATGTATATCTTTTTATTTCTGATATAACTAATTACCACAAACTCAGTGCCATTAAATGACACAGATTCACTGTTTCATAGCTCTGGAAGTCATAAGAGTGAAATGAGTCTTACAAGGCTAAAGGCTAGTAATCACCTAATTCCTCTGAAAAAAATGGGACGGGAGGGGTTGTCTCTTGGTCATTTCTATCATTTAGCCACTTTCAGAGTGATAAAGAATGAAGCAAACCTTATTTGGCACCCCGTGTCTCCCAGGAAGATAAAGATGAAGAATTATAATGAAAATATTGTTTTATAAATAAGAACACCAAATCAAAAGTATATGTATACGTGTTAATAAAGCACCTTTTAGAAACTAGAAACCCTCCACAATGAATAGTCTTTGAGTTGCTCTTCAGTAGGATTTGCTTATACGTTAAGATGCACAAGAAGCTAATTTGCCACTATAGCACAGAGAAGCCCATCCTTGTTTGCAGCCTGCTTCCTCTGCCAAGTTTCAACGAAAGAAAAAAGCACGCGTTATCAGTCGTGGTTGGTGGCACAAAATAGGGAGTTCTGTTTGGAGGAGAGGAATAAAGAACAAACTCCTTCTCTAACTGGGTGAGTCAGCCCATTCTGATTCAGGACCCAATTGTGAATGAACAGAACTATAATATTATACTTTATGCTCAAATATGGAAAAAGTAGAATATAAATAAGTAAGCAATAGGCCTAAGATATAAAGAAACTGGAGGGGAAAAGTGTGTTTTGTTTGAATGAACTGATTGTATCCAAATACTTTTTTAAACTTCCAATTATCCCAGGTGGCACAATGGTAAAGAATCTGCCTGAAGTAGGAGAGAGACAGAGCTTGACCCCTGGATCAGGAAGATCCCCTGGAGCAGGAAATGGCAACCCACTGCCCTATTCTTGCCTGGAAAATCCCATAGACAGGGAAGCCTGGCAGGCTACAACCCATGGGGTCGCAGAGATACAGATATGATTGAATGACTGAGCACAGCACACAGAACTTCATCGAGGACAAGGAAATCTCATTAAAATTTGTTCTCCACACAGTCAGTGGTGATACAGCTTTCAGTAACCTTGCTCTATCTACATAGCATAGCATTGCTTTTGAGATTTAAAATATCTGGGTTTTAAAACTTCTTTACTTCCCCTGTACCTGAGCCCTTGTAATTGAAAGGAAGCATAAGCTCAAGGGGTTTTATTTCACTCTCTCTATCTTTTGTTGCTAAATTATACACAAATACACATAAATTAAGTAGTCATATTCAGTTGCCTTTTGGCACAAAATGCAGTCCCTTTAGGAACAGTTCTAGCAATGAGTTACTGTAAGTAACTCTTTCTGTCATTTAAAGTACCTAATTTTATAAAATTATGAACATTTAAAAGAGCTCCTATTTGCCTCACTTTCATTTCATTGCAGTTGTTATAAGATAAACTGAGGTTCACCCTCTACATCATCTCCCTATCAGCAAGGACATGCTTGTGAGGCGACTGTAGCTTATATTTGTCAGGGTGAGAGGGAGAACTAAATGCCTTAGGCGGGAAAGGTTACTTTGCAGGGCTGTGTCTCCAAAGACATGGAGAAATGAATGAGCTGAAAAAGGAGAAAAACTGAATTGTTTTAAAAAGAATGGGCTGAAATTTCAGCAAAAATTACGAATTATAAAACGTGCGTCTCATCTCCTTACTAAAATACTTATTGATGAGATAGGGACTTGATCTGATCACTTGTTGTGATGTGTTTAGTAGTGGTATTCTTCTTTATAATGAGTAAATATTAAGGCAACAGTGATCTTAAGAAGTTCTGCTACTCTCAAATTCTGTTCTTCAAAATAACAAGCTAATACCTACTGAAATCTAACTGTGCAGTATGAATATTTTCTAATTTTTGTTAGTTTTTTGTTTTATTCTCGTGTACTATCGGAGTCAGTGAAGTGGTTAGGAGAGGATTAAAATATATTAAAGAACAAATTATGTCAACAGAATTCTTAGATCCTTTACAGCTTATAAAAACAAGGACTACTTTGCAAAAGCAAACTAACAAAAGCTAAAAACTAACAGTACCTTCCTGGAGAAGGGAATGACTATCTACTCCAGTATTGTTTCCTGGAGAATCTCATAAACAGAGGAGCCTGAGGCTCTACAGTCCACGGGCTCACAGAGTCAGACACAACTGAGTGACTCACGCACAACAGTGTCTTAAATAAGCAAATATCTTATTCCAGCATAAAAGAATTCTAGTGGCAGTGATCCTGGGTTAGTTCAAAGGTTTAAAGATATTTATTAGGAAAGATATTTTTTCATCTTTGATATCACTATCTTTTGCACATGGCTTCCATCTTCCTCTTTGCAAGATGATTTTGTCACCTCCAAGTATTGTTTTTACATTCTGAGCAGGAAGAAAGGAGAAAAGCCCAAGGGATATGCCAAGTGAACCCTTTTCATAAAAGGACTATTCTCAGAAAGCCTTCCCACAAGGTTTTGCCCTCCGTCTTACTACCGAGAATTCACAACAGGAGCACATCCAGGTGCAAAAGGGTATGGGAAGGTGAGCGACTTGCATTTTCAAGCTCTACAGAAGAGAAAGGCAGGAAAGAGTCCATAAGTCAGGGCTTATGTGAAGCTAACCCTTAGGTTATGCCACAAACATGTTTATATTAATTGCCAAAACAGAACTACGTGGTAGTACTAGAACATTAATTTACAGATAGTAAGACTGAAAGTCTGACAAGAAAGTTCTCCAGTTCATGAGCTTGAATAGCAGAGCTAAGAATCTAGCCCAAGTTTGTCCTATGCCCGAAATGAAAGCTTGTGTCTACTTTTAGACAATATAGAAGTAGCATTTATTAGAATATAAATAAGGTCATGTAAGTCTAATCAAGTCTATACTATAAACACCATATTAAGTGGATATACTAAAATTGTTCTTGCATTTCTCATGATCACACATTCAGGGAGAGAGAGAGGAAAATCTACATAGATAGCCCTTACTAGTTTTGTAACAATATAGCAGCAAATTTTTGAATGTACGTGTTTCAGAATACATATGGTTATATTGAAAAAAAGGGAGTGAGTTTTATTTTCAATTTCACCAGGTGGTCAGCCTCTCACATTTGCCCTAATTTAAGTCTAGAAGACAGATTATTGCAGAAAAGATAATGGTCTGATTGAAAACTCATGTCTAAGTCTTAAGATAGAAAATTCCTCATTAAATTCTGTCAACTAGACAAAGTGATATTTTAGGCACATTATCTTTCCCTGTAAAGCTTTTCAAACCACTTAGAGTCACTTTGCAAATTGAAAACATCTCCTCTTAAGCTTCAAAAAATCGTACTGAACTTCAAAACCAAAAACATAACACATCTACTGTGGCCTATAATTGCTCTATAGTATGTATTTGGAGAAAAGCAGATTTTTTTAAAATTATAGAACAGGTTAAAAAATTATGATTGTTTCACTTTCCCATGATCTATTTTACAAAAATAATATATCAAAAAATTACATCATACATAAAGCATTTTTAAAAATTCATCTCAAAAGCCTGTGAAGATAGTACCTCCCCTAAAATATTTAACAGATTTATATAAAAACCACTGAATAATAAATGTATTTCTTATGACCATGTCAAATATTTCCTGAGGATGTGGACCAAGACAATAGAATAGGAAAACATCGAACTCACCTCCTGCCACAAACATGAAAATCACAACCATTACAGAACAACTATCTATGAGAATGACCTGAGGATACGTAGAAGAGATTTTTCACAACTAAGGAAACTGAAGATGCCACAACAAGATAAGTAGGAGGGGCAGAGGTGTGATAAAGTCAGGGCCCACACCACCCCCGGGCTGGTCATCCACAAACAGGCGGACTAAAACCGCCACGCATGCTCTACCCAAGGAGCAAGGAGTCCGAGCCCCACCTCAGAGTGTCCAGTCTGGATACACTGCCCTGGAAAGACAATTGCTTGAAAAATAGTGAGTCTTGTCTTGGAGAGACCGGAGGACTCAAAGAATCGGGGACTCTGCTCTCAAAGTGCTAAATCTCATACTCTCTGAGTCTAGGCACAAAGGCAATAATCATTTGAAAGGAGCCTGAATCAGTCACTTTCTGGTCTTGGAAAGCCTCCTAAGGATGGAGACCCCTGGGGACAGAGATGCTGCCATCTCTGTCATTTGGGGTGTCATTTGGGGTACTTGTTCTACCGAGTCAGCATTGGCACTGGCAACCATGTTTTTGGACTGCTAGTACTAGCCTGTTAGTGCCAGGAGTCTGACTCTGCACACCAGCAAGCTGCACCAACCCTGAGCCTCCCAACCCTGCAGAAAATTGTGCAGGGACCCAAGGGACCCACAGCTATCATAAGAGACAAGGCCTTGCAGTCAACGGTTCAGGGGCTACCCTGCCTACCAATGTACCAGAGTAGGTGAGTGCACGTGCAGACCATGTGGAGGACGCCCTTAGAGCATGTAACTCTGGTGATCAGAGGGAAGCTTGCTAATGGGCCTCACAATGATGTTCTGAAAATATAAATTTGTCCATATCAATGTTTAAAAATCACTCATAAATTTTAATTTTCTTCAGGACAAAATTCAAATCCTTCACTTAGGATATATGTATTTTCTGACCTTACCTCTTTCACATTCACCTATTTCTAAGCTTTTCTTTTATATGAATTCATAGATAGATTTTCACATTCAAATTTGTATTTATTTTCATGTTACCAGCCAATTTTACTGTGGTTATTATGATTGATTTTACTGTCATTTCAGAAGTTTATAGAACTCCCTCCTAGCTGAGTCACACATCCATGAGAGCTAAAAGCTAGAAGTTCCTAATCACACTGTTTCTTGGCAGTAATTTTCAGTCTGTTTTGAAATCAATCTTTATTTTACTACAATAGCTAGAGTAGAATCACATAATAACAGTTAGGATATTGGCTTCCCTGGTGGCTCAAACAGTAAAGACTCCACCTGCAATGCAGGAGATATGGGTTTGATCCCTGGACTGGGAAGATCCCCTGGGGAAGGGAATGGCAACCCACTCCAGTATTCTTGCCTGGAGAATTCCACAGACAGAGGAACCTGGCGGGCTACAGTCCACGGGTCACAAAGAGTTGAACATGACCTAATGACTATCACTTCACTTCACTTTACACATTCACACAAATACATGTACACATGCAGACACTATTCAAAAAGTATAATCATTATCTTTTTCCTCTTCTGTCAAATTTTAATGAAAATTTTTTACCATTAGATAAAATTTACCACTTTTTTTTAAACATTTCAACTTTATTTGGTTTATGTTGTCCACATTCTTTCAAGCAGGACACTGTGAGGTCATATGTACTATTTGTAATCCTATTATATTGCCTTGTTTTGAAATGCCATTCACTATTGATTTTTTCCCCCTGGTAATAACACCTCTTTTTCCTTATTAGACAGATTTTATGTATATTTTTCTTACCTAGACAAATTTCTCTTAAAACTTTCTTCCAGGTTATTGATTCTTCTTCCAAATACAAGAAAGTTATTAGCTAACTTACTTGTCTTATAGATAAGCTGTAAATCTTAAACATATTGCCTGTTCCTTATTATTACCTAATTATCTTTTGTTTAATTTATTTCTACTATAAAATTTAGCTGGATCGAAGGATATGATGAGCATGTGTTCTTTCAGAGTCATTAAAATACTTCCATATATAAGTTTTCAGATCTTTTTAGTACTAACCACCCAGTTATTTTTATTTATTTTTTTAATTAATTTATTTTTTTAAAATTTTAGTTTACAATACTCTATTGGCTTTGCCATACATCGACATGAATCCACCACAGGTGTACACAAAGCGAAGTAAGCAACTACTGTATAGCTATTAGCCAAACTTTCACAGGGTTTTGAATATATAATTTAAGACAGCAATTCTTTCAGGGAAATAAGTCATGCTTTCAATAAATTCTGCATCTGTGTGAAGTAAGTCACCTGATACCACTATGTATGTTGCTCTTGTTCAATCGCTAAGGCATGTCCAACTGTTTGCAACCCCGTGGACTGTAACAAGCTGGGCTCCTCTGTACTCCATCATATCCCAAAGTTTGCACAAATTTACATCCATTGAGTATACCATTACCCACTAAAATATATTGTTTTCTTACTGTTAAATATTCTGTAAGTGAAAGACATAATGTTAAATTTGAAAGGCTTTTCATGCTTTAATACGTATATTTTTCACATACTGCTTTCTCAAAATTTTATGTTACGATATGTTGCTGTTGGCAAAGTTCATTCTATTAAAGACTAATAAGGTAATAACCAGAAATCCAGAGGACCCAGTTTCAAAGTTAATATTTAAAACCTGAGGGACATTTACACTGAGTCAAAAGAATGAATAAAGATAATGTTAGCATTTAAAATATCCTTCAAAGAAGTAATAAAGTATTGTTTCTGCCTATAATCTGTGAATTCATTACTTCTAAGAAGTACTCCCAATCCACATCACAGACTCATGGTTATCTGTGGCCCNATGGACGGAGAAGCCTGGTAGGCTGTGGTCCATGGGGTCGATAAGAATCGGACACGACTGAGCGACTTCACTTTCACTTTTCACTTTCATGCATTGAAGAAGGCAATGGCAACCCACTCCAGCGCTCTTGCCTGGAGAATCCCAGGGACAGCAGAGCCTGGTGGGCTGCCATCTATGGGGTCACACAGAGTTGACACGACTGAAGCGACTTAGCAGCAGCAGCAGCATCCATTTTTGCATTAATCTACATAATACAAATTTTTTATTTTATTTTTTTACTTTATTTTACTTTACATATCCTGTGCCGCAGGCACTAAAACAAGCAAGGTAGACACAGTGCAGGATCCAACTGTATATACACTATAACACAGAATATTCTTTTCTTTTCTGTAGTCTGTTTAATGGATTTCTATTCACTGTGAGGGAACATTTTTCTATTTATTGCTTGGCGATTAAGGAATTCATCATTGGCTTGAAAATATTTCTTTATTTCCTGATTGATTTCTTTGTGAGTTTGCTTAATGCAAAAGTAATAACTCAAGTTGTTTAAGAGGAGATTTAGAGTACATCATCAATTCAGAGACACAAATTTCCCTACATCTTAACATCTCTGTAATTGGTATATGTCTTGCAATTGATGGCATTGACATAACTTCATTTTATCATAATTTAAGATTTTGCTCATTTTTTCCTTCTTTTATTTTTAGTGATACACAGAATAATGGTGTGCCCTGTGACAGTATCTCAGATTTTATGAAACATGGTATTTCCTCCAAATAACATAATGTTGGGATAAGTTTATCTTATGTCTTAGTAGAAGAAAATCATACATGGGCTGACAAGATGGTCAAGGTCTTCCTGACCCCACTCTTTCTACTTTTGATGTCAAAAATACCAGGCCCAACCTCTCACCTCCAATGCAGCCAAATATAGAAAGATACTGCCAGATAGGTGATTTACAGAAGTGTTCACTGCCATGCAGAAATGGCTCTCCTCAAGGTTAACTGTGATAAACAGCATGCCAATTCTCTGCATTTTATTTATTCAACTGCATAGCAAACTTTCAGTTGACCTCACAATTCTTCAGGTATTTTCTACATATAGCTTATACAATGCTACAGAGTCCTGGTTTTCATTGCATGTTACTAGACTCTCTTTCTTAGTCTCCTCTGAAGAATAAAGCTGAGTTTTGCAGTTATGTCTATTTTACAGGTGAGAAAAATAGATGAATGACTTGAAGTATTTGGTTGGTAAATTAGCAGCAATCAATTCCAATGTATGTACTCACAACCTAAGATGAAAATTCCTTATCAATTTTGCTGCTACTCACTTCTAGTGAAGATCCTGTGATATAGAAAGCCACTCATTCTCACTTATAATTCTTCCTTTAGCCAATGATTTAAAGATAAAATCCAAAATCAGAGACTAGAATTGCTGTGTCTATATAACTAATCGGGCAGCAATATCACAAAAACTGTGCCCTATGATCTTGATGTCATATAGTCCATAAATTAATAAATATTGCAATAATTATTGTCCTCCAAGAGATATTTGATAGTCTTTTTCTACCATATCAATTTATAAATTGCCCTTTTTATTTTAATTTAGAAGAGAAAAATATGAATAATTATAATATTTTAGATAATATAAAAACAAATATTTCTCATTTGACTCAGGGTTCCCAAGTGGCACAATGGTGAAAAATCTGCATGCCAATGCAGGAGACCGAGGTTCTGACCTTGGGTTGGGAAGATTCCCTGGAGGAGGGCATGGCAACTCACTCCATGCTTGATTGGAGACTCCCATGGACAGAGGAGCCTGGAGGGCTAAGGTCAATAGGGTGGCAAAGAGTTGGACACATGCCCAGGAGCCCTTTAAGGGAAAAATTGACAACTAGTTAGTGACAATTTATCTTTTTGAAAATCCTTGTAATGAAATAAAAAGCCAGGTAATTTTGAAAGCTGATAGATTAGCATGATTTAAAGAGAAGGGTGATAAGCTTTAAATAATATCTTTAATCATAACTAAAATAACAACAATTAATACACCCATCAAATTTTTTCTTTAAAGTTGTCTTAAGATTCAATATAATTAAGTAAATCCTGTAAATATACTAACTAGTTATAATAAGTACCATCATTAATAATGGCATTTTTTAAAGGGTAGATTTGGATAGGAAAAGATAAAAATGATAGATTCAGGCAAACGAAATCTCACTCTTCTCTCTCTTCATGCATTCATTGGTGAGCACAAAATGAGAATGCAGAAAAGTGATTACTTTAAATTTTGTTTAGAAAAAGGGGAGAAAAACATACTCTTCTCTTTCTAATTTGAAGGCAGAATGAACACCAAGCATCCAGAGTAAAGAATGCGGTCATAGAAAGTGCAAAAGTTAATTCTGTGCGTACTTCTTTCTAGATTATTAGTAACCTCAGCGCTCTATTTTCCTTCGCAATTGTCTCCTGATTTACTGCTTCAATTTACTTTCCCTGACATTCTTTCTCACAAGTGAAGGCTGATTAGTTTTTCTTATGATTATATGACTTGATCTCTGTGGAGAATCTGGCGGGAGCTGGGAAAGGTGCATAATGAAAAGATGTGTTGCTAACTTCTACTGAGATTACAGAATTAAATGCAATGCAAGCTCTACATTATAAGAAATGCAATCATCCCAATGAGCTGAAGGAAAGATGATAAATAATGGTGCTGTGAATGGTTATGAAGTTAATCTAAATTAAGATATATACCAAAATTAATTGTGTCTTCTTGGATAGCAGAATTCTCCTTGCGCAGCCTTAGAGAGTTCAATGATGCCCTCACTTTCAAATTCATTTGTCATCAACCCAAACAATCTCACAAGGAATTCTGTTAGGCAAAGGAGTTTTCTCAAATTGCCATGGCTGCCTTTTGAGGCAAATGCGTTGGTAACTTTTAGAGGATTCACTATTTGTGGGTATTAAAGTTCAGGTTAGATAAGAATTATAAAGTGCATTGAATCTTCATTCCCATAAGTAGAAACTGATCTGATTAACTGAAGCTAGAGGAAATTTAGGCCAAATGGAGCATTAACAGGCAAAGCTATGAAAATTAGTACTGACAATATTTGTTAGCTCTAATATTGCACTGTTTTACATAATAGATTCAAAAATTCCACGCAAATCTTGGCCCTTTTTAGAAGCCTTCCTTCGCCAAGGCAATCTAGAAGATACCTTATTTCATTTTAATCTTTATAATAATGTCATTGAACCCAATTTGAAATGTTACAATCTCTGTAGAGAAAGTAGCTAGTTCTGGATGATAATTTGGATAAAGAAATTTCTGGCTAGTTGGCTTTCTTGGGTTATATTATATGTTTATAGCTTTTCTGCAACTTACATTTTGTGATTCTTCAAGTAATAGTTGTAGAAGTTGGGAAAACTACAAAAAATTAAATATTTGCCAATATGTTTGTTATCATTGTTTCTATCCATACTTAATAATTATATCAGTAGTAGCTATTTCATGGGAAATACCTTGTACAGCAATTCTCTTAGGAGAGTTTGGAATGCCTTGCCAAAAGACATACTAAATAACCCATTCCTATAATTATCACAGATCAATGTCTTGGTAGGAAATAGAAAACAAGAACACAAATAAGATTATATTTTCAAATTCATTTCTGGCATCCCTACTGTCTTATAAAATCACCTCTCGTTTTCTTCCTAGTCCTTCATTTGCATCCCTTGTCCAGTCTCAAAGAGGGAACGCTCATCCAGATTCAAAAAACAAAAATTAACATGGCAGTGATTGACAAAATACTCATTATCATAAGGAATGACAGCCAGATCAAACACTTCAAAAGCTTGTTGATTTACATCAGAGCACAGAGCAATGAGAGGCTGACTAAATGGAAACAGTATGAATGCAATTATTGACATGATTCTGATTGTGTTTCAGAGCAAAGAATACTTCTTTTTTAAATCATGGAATAATGGTCTCCCATATTCTAATTCTCAATTTAAATTAATATACTGTTTGCCTATCACTGTTTCCATTGTTTCCTCATCTATTTGCCATGAAGTGATGAGATCTGATGCCATGATCTTTTTTTCTGAATGTTGAGTTTTAAGCCAACGTTTTCACTCCCCTCTTTCACCTTCAGCAAGAGGATCTTTAGTTCCTCTTAGCTTTCTGCCGTAAGGATGGTGTCATCTGCATATCTGAGGTTGTTGATATTTCTCCAAGAGAGCTCTAAAATTACTGCAGATGGTGACTGCAGTCTTGAAATTAAAAGGTACTCACTCCTTGGAAGAAAAGCTATGACGAACTTAGTGTATTAAAAAGCAGAGACATCACTTTGCTGATGAAGGTGCATATAATCAAGCTATGGTTTTTCTAGTAGTCGTGTATGAATGTGAGAGTTGGACCTTAAAGAAGGCTGACTGGCAAAAAATTAATGCTTTTGAACTCTGGTGTTGGAGAAGATTCTTGATTGTCACTTAGATGGCAAGATCAAATCAGTGAATCCCAAAGGAAATCAACTCTGAATATTCATTGGAAGGACTGATGATGAAGCTGAAGCTCCAATACTTCGGCCACCTGATGAGAAATGCCAACTAATTAGAAAAGACCCTGATTTTGGAAAAGACTGAGGGCAGGAGGAGAAGGGGATGACAGAGGTTGAAATGGTTGGATGGCATCACCAACTTGACGGGCATGAGTTTGAGCAAGATGGTGAAGGACAGGGAAGCCTGGCGTGCTGCAGTCCATGGGGTCACAAAGAGTTGGACATGACTAAGGGATTGAACTGAACCGAAAGTTTCTAAATGACATAAATATATGAAATAAAAATTTTCATTAATCAGAATCTTAGAATCCCATTATATTTTCTTTATTCCTCTATTCACCATTGACAAGAGCTCTGTTGAAAATACTACCATTACATTTCCATAAAATTAAATATAAAAGCATCAGTAATTTTTTAAATTATTGAGTTATATAAAGTAATATAAAGTTATATACAAGTATATGTTTTAATTTGCAAACATATGGTAACTTTCTAATTATAGTCTTTATTATTAGCTACTTTATTCATTGCATTGTGCTTAAAGAACATATAAAACATTGTTGATGATTTAATTTCCTTGAATGTTATAAAGACTGTTCTATGGCTTAGCATATGATTAATTTTGACAAACTTTTTATAGTCATTTCAATAGAATATATATTCTATGTTTTTTTAGTACAGAATCTCCAAAGTATAATTTAGGACATATTTATTTATTATTTAAATACTCTGTATCACTATTAATTGTTTTTAGCTATTTATTCTGTTCACTAAAAGAGTGATCCCTCTGTGATTGCAAGTGTGCATAGCTTTTTCACTTCTGTTAATATTTGCTTTTATATATTTTAATCTCTATTAATATCTGTATAACCTTACAGGTTAGATATTTAACCATTTTGATCTTTCTTTTCTTTCTAGCAATACTATTTACATTTTAAAATATATATTTAATATTAAGGTAGCAGTATCTTGACCTTTTCATGCTTAGTGTTTACGTGTTACATGTCTTTAAATTCTCTCATATTCAATTTTTCCCTAACCTCCTTTTTTACATTCTGGTTTATTAACTTGATTTTAGCTTCTTTTTTTCCCCCTAGCTCAGCCAAATTGTCTTTTTAGTATCACAGCTTTCTTTTGTATATTAATTAAATTATTCTTATATAAATATGAATCTTTCCTCTTACTATCTGCTTTTTATTTCTCATATTGTCTTTAGTTTTTTCCTTTATGTATTTTCATTTCACTTAAAAATGTTTTCTTCTCCTGCAGTAATTTGTTGATTTTTACAGGTAAATGACTACTTCTGAGGGTCCCACTTAATATATTTATCTTTTATGATGATATGGAAGTGACACAGATTCAATAAAATCCTTACTTCACATTTTGAATTTTGATCATTTCCAGGCCATGATATGCAGCCCATGAGGCTGGGCAGGGACAGTGAGCCACCACACAGTCAGCAAAGCCAGCTCACAAGGGCAAACAGCTGACACACCACCGTTTTATATCCACACAGCCATCCCGCTTTTCGCCCTCAGTACAGTGTTCAACAAATTCCATGAGATGTTCAACATCTTATTGTAAAACAGGCTCTATGTTAGATGATTCTGCCCAACTGTAGACTAGCATAATTGTTCTGAGAAGATTAAAGGTAGCCTAGGCTAAGCTATGATGTTTAGTAGCTCTGTTGTATTAAGTGCATTTTGAACTATAATATTTTAAACCCATGATGAGTTTATTGGGACACAACTTTGTCATAAAGTTTGCATTTTACTCTCTGGAATCACTTACTCTTAAAATTGTGAGAAGAACCCTGGCCTTGTTAAGTCTAACATAACTCAGAACATTAAATAAAAGATTCCAGAACAGTTTCAATGCACTTGATTCCTCATGATATATTTTGCTACAGAAATTGTGCTTATATATTTCCCACTGAGATTTGCCAGGATACCTCTTCCAATATGCAAGCACTGGGCTCCATTTATTTTATTTTTTTTTTAGCTCTAACCACTCCCACCCTAACCTGCTCAAATTTTCAAAAATTCCATTCAATTACTCAGTCTTCCAACTGCATCTTCATGTATTGTCAGGTACCTCTAGAGAAAGCAACACCCAGTGGTAAGCTCACTCCTTAGAGCTACTGGCTGCCTTAGACGTTTCCCCTGCAATTCTCCCCTGCCTTGTCAGCTCTCTGTTGCTTTCCCCTCTCTCAGGATCTCTCTTCTAATGTCCTTCCATGCATAGAAATTCTACATATCTATGAACTTAAGAGACTGAATCAACTGTGTATAAAAAGAAGACTTAACAATCTTTATCTTAAATGCTTAGACTCTTCGTGAAAAATTGCCTTTATCAGAAACAGATGAGAAAGTCTACTGTTTTTTTATTTCACTTAACTGCCAAATATATTTTCATGACGCAGGGAAGGTGCAGTGATTTTTGAGTTGCAAGAGTCTTGCAATGTTGACAAGGCATTTACAGAGCTTAAGAAGGGACTCCTCTATTTCATCCAGGACACTGCACCTCAGAGAGGCAGGATTTCTTTTTGTTCTTCTTTTTCTTTTTTTACAATAGAAAAGCTGTGTTGAGGTAGATTGATTTTTTCTTAGGCTTGGCCTAAAGGACTAAGCCTGACTAAGAAATATTTTCTTCTTAATTAAAAACGCCCACCAGACCTAAGTCTACTGCTGGTGATTGAGCAAAGTAGACTTTATATTAGTCACTGTTTAGTCATTTGTGTTAGAAGATATTTACATTTTGATTTTTGTGCACCAAGATGTGTTTGCAAAGTGGTCATGCATGAATAAAATAAAAAGGGAAATCTTTATGAAATAAGAGTCATAGAAAATGTATTTCTCCTTTCTGGCTATGAAGAGCATGGATTGAAACCTTCTCAGCACAATAGCCAAAGAAAACCACAAAGAATATTCCTTACTAAGCAATAAGGCATATAAATAGTTGAAACGGTTAATATAATACATGTATACTACTGAAAACCTTAGGCTCTTTTCACCTGGCAAAATATACTGACTCTGCTAATATAAAGCACATCTCAGGGAAAGAGATTATCTAGAGAACTCATCAACATGCACTGGGAAGAAAAAAAAAAAANGCTCGCCTTTGGTGGCGAAGCCCGCGCCTGTGCTGTGAGCCCGGGGCAGAGGGTCGGGGGTCGGCTGGGGGTGGACTTCCCCGAACATGTGGGCGGGGGTCCAGGCCCTGAAGCCCCAGGAGCCCAAAGTCTTGGCCTGAGCCAGCCCTCTGGGTTCCAGCGGCCCCTCAGGCGGATCAAGTCTCTGTCTGCACTTTCTCCGAGGCTTGTGTAGCTGTTTGCACACACTGGTGAGCTGACGTGCCTCCGTGAACCATCTGACTCCAGGGGCTGACCCTGGAGGGCCGTCTCCTGGGGGGCTGTGGTGGATGGGCGGACAGGAAGATGGGAGGGCTGGGTGTTCCCACCTCCCTGCTTGACCTGAGAAAGTTACCGTTTCCTGGGCGATCCTCACACGCGCAGCATTCTCTCCAAGTCCTCACAAACCCGCCCGAGCCTCACGCTCCGGGGCAGTGGGCCCTTGGGGAGACCCTCACACTGCTGACCCAGGGCAGAGGGGCCCCGCGTGCGGCCCTCCCCTGCCACCAGCACCCCCAGCTTCGCGGCTTGCTGTGGGGACACCCCTGCTCCCCCAGGGGTGAGTGGAGGGGTGCTGACACTTGATGGGTCTAAGGAAAGCGTGGGAAAGAAACAGGCGGAGAGCCCTTCACAGGCAGACCCCCGCTGGCCCCAAGGTCGGAACCCAGGGAGGCCGGGAGGGAGCTGCCCAGCCAGGGCAGGGCCAGCCTCGTGCCCGCCCCCAGGCAGGTCTTCCTGCCCCCGCACAGGGACTCAGGGAGAATGGGATCCACCTCCCGAGCGTTGCTCTGCCTTAGCCATCCAGCATGGCCTCTGTGGAGTCCGTGGTGGACCCGCAGCGCTCTGGGGGGCGGTGCCGTCCTCGGGGGCTCGGGGAGGGTGGCGCTCGAAGCTCGCAGACTCCCTGTGTCTCTCCTTCCCTGTCTGTCCTGGGGGGCTGCTCGGTGATGTGTCTGCTCCCCACCTTCCTGCAGCTTCAGGCTCTGAGGGTCCCCGGGAGTCAGGCGGGCCCCGCGCACCAAGGAGGGGGGCTGCGCTCCTCTCCCCTGAGGCGCCAGGCTGCCTGCACGCCCGGTGCTTGGTGCAACACCGAGCTCCTCACCTCCCAACCCTCCTGTGGTCCCGTGGGCTCTGTTCCCCTGGTCACCGCCCCCCCCCCCAGAGTCACCG
>SJYV01055552.1:48239-74580 GCA_006410875.1 Neotragus pygmaeus
TAATATATTATATAATTATATAATATTATATTATATATGTGTATAGATAGAATTCATTCAAAGAATAGCTTATAATAATTATAAGTTTTACAATAAAATTACAGAGTCTTAACTGACGGCACTGCAGTAAAAGAATCTGCTTGCAATGGAAGAGACACAGGAAATGTGGGTTCAATCCCTGGGTTGAGAAGATCCCCTGGAGAAGGAAATTGGAACCCACTCCAGTATTTTCACCTGGGAAATCCCATAGACAGGAGAGCCAGGTGGGCTACAGTTCATGGGGTTGCAAAGAGTCAGACAAGACTGAGCACACATATTACATATAATTATAAATAAATACTTTGCGTTTAATATGTGTGCATGAACCTTTTCATTCTTTTAGAAATAGTCTCCTGGTTTGCTTTTCCTATTCTGTTCCTTTCATTATATATTTACACATATGCACACAAACACATTTATATCTATCTATCTATCTATATATATATATCCTTAAGTAATCTCTATTTAAGAAAAATGCTTACCATACATTACTAAATATATTTTTCAAGAAGCCTCCCTTAAAGTAGTCACTACAACATTTTGACTTCTTCCTTATGAATTCTAGAGCTTTCTAAGAGTTCAGTCTAGGTCACTTAAAGCTTAATTTTTAATCAATTATTTAGACTCAAGGTTGATAGATTTCAAATCAGTGCCTAGCACTTTGTCTGGAAGCTGGACCTGTGTTTTCTGCATCTCGTCTCCATTACTCTCTTTTATTATCCTGAAGAGAAGGCATTATTCTTGGTGTTATGACAGCTCTGCCGCCTCCATCAAAGAACAATCTTTGCCATTCCTCACTGCTTCTCTTCGTCCCAGCTGATCTCTTGCTCCCTCTGAACCAGAAACATCCCTTAGATTTATGGACACTTCTTGTACAATGTTCTTTTCATTTTGTTGCTTAGATCTTTGCTCATTTTGGTTCTAGTTTCTTTCACTTCATTTTGGATGTTTTCCAATCTCCCAACCTTTGAAGTTACGGTCTGTCTATTATCCTTATTTCTGTGTGTGCTCTTTATTCACACAAAGAGTAGTCTAACCCATTTATATCTCTTCCTGAGCAGAAAGAATTGTACCTCTGAATAAATAATCTTTTTCGGTGCATTTCCCCCATATACTGCTCCACTACTGAGTGATTAATGTCTCACTTACTAAGGGGCTACTTATGTGTCAGAAAGCGTAAATCAACAAGGTTAATTAATCCTCAATACAACTGTGAAGTGGATATGATTCTACAAACGAGTGAGGAAAAGCTCAGATAGATTGAGAGGTCAAAGTTTATATGATGAGTCTCAGATTCATTCTCTCAATATTTACCAAGCTATTTTCAAACTCAGACTCTGGATCAGACATTGGGAATATAGCAGAGGATATGATTATTAATATCCATACCTTCAAGAAATATTCTGTTGGACCAGATGGGTATATAAGTAAATGTGTAAGCATATGTAAAATGATATATGTTTTAAGCATATTATTGTTGTTGTTATTTAGTCACTAAGTCATGTTCAACTCTCTGTGACTCCATGGACTGTAGTTTGCCAAGCTTCTCTGTCCATGGGATTTCCCCAGCAAGAATACTGGAGTGGGTTGTCATTTCTTTTTCCAGAGGATCTTCCCAACCCAGGGATTGAACAAGTCTCCCGCACTGTTGGTGAACTCTTTACCACTGAGCCACTTGGAAAGATTTTTAAACATATAAGTAAATACATAAGATGTGATACATTCAACAAAGACAATGAATGCATATTGTGATAAAACATAACTGGGTGTGAGGCTGTTGGAATAGCCCTCACTGAAGAAATGACATCTTAGCGGAGATCTGAAAGGATCTGAAAGCTGCTAAGTCACTTCAGTCGTGTCCAACTCTGTGCGACCATAGATGGCAGCCCACCAGGCTCTGCCGTCCCTGGGATTCTCCAGGCAAGAACACTGGAGTGGGTTGCCATTTCCTTCTTCAATGCATGAAAGTGAAAAGTGAAAAGTGAAAGTGAAGCCGCTCAGTCATGTCCACGACTCCTAGCGACCCCATGAACTGCAGCCCACCAGGCTCCTCTGTCCATGGGATTTTCCAGGCAAGAGTACTGGAGTGGGGTGCCATTGCTTTCTCCGAAAGGACAGAAGAGTTAGTTATTAGAAGTGAGATGAGTGTTCCAAGCTGGGAGATGTGAATAAAGCAAGAATATATGATAGGAAAACTTGCACGTTCCAAAAGCCAAATATATCCACTATCACTAGAGTGTAAACAGCCTGAGACAAGATGGAAAAGCAGAACTGTCATGTTCCAAAGAGCATAATCTTACACGTCTCTCTCAGAAGGCAGTGCCATTCTCTTGACACAATCATAAAACAGTGCTTAACTCTCCAGGGCACTTATTGACCCTTGTTACTATATCAACATTGAAGTGCCTCAGGTCTCAGGCCTGGTTACTCTTATCTGACTATACTCACTCCCTTGGTGAACTCATTCGATCTCAGAGCTTTAAATACCGTGTATTCCCTAGTGGTTACTCCTGTTCGGTTGCTCAGTCACGGCTGACTCTTACGACCCCATGAACCATAGCCTGCCAGGCTTCTCTATCCATGGGATTTTCCAGGCAAGAATACTGGAGTGGGTTTCCAGGCTCTCTTCTCTGAATTTCAGATCTATGCAGCGCAATTTCAACATGGATGTTCAATCAAACATCTCAAACACAACATGCCTCAAAGTGAACTCCATCTGAAAACTTCATATGGGATCTGGGATTGGATCTTATTCCATTTATAAGGTATTAAATTAACCTGCATCATTTTGTGGATGCTGTCAGAAGACACTGAACACATGGATCAGAAGAAAGATTAAAGGGATTTATCACTAATGGCACCACAAACAGTATGAGCATCAACATACTTGTGTTATTTTACTTGTCCCCAAGTCCTACATGGGGAGGGGGGGAGAGAGACGCTACACGTTCAGTGAATTTTCACTCCTGCCAGGATATTCTGACTTAGCATAATCCACTAGAACGAGCCACAGGCAAAGCGGCTTTCTGTCCCTGAACAACATTATTTCATCTTTCAAGACTGCACTCAACAAACACAACCCTGGAAGGTGGCCAAGCTGAAGAGCACTGAAGGCCTGGCATTCTTGACATACCTGGAGAGACGTGTAGGAATTCAAGGAACTCACAGGGGATTGCCTCACCACATACTTCCATAATGTGGATATGAGGTGGCTGACATAATGGGTCTGTAAAAAGGGACATAAATCTACAAGCTGCCACCATAGCTCTTGAGAATAAAGGTAGTTTTGTGGCACGTGAAAGTGAAAGTCACTCAGTCTTGTCCACCTCTTTGTGACCCCATGGACTATACAGTCTATAGAATCCTCCAGGCCAGAGTACTGGAGTGGGTAGCCTTTCTCTTGTCCAGAGGATCTTCCCAACCCAGGGATCCATCCCAGGTTTCCCACATTTGCAGGTGGATTCTTTACCAGCTGAGCCACAAGGGAAGCCCAAGAATACTGGAGTGGGTAAGCTATCCCTTCTCAAGCAGATCTTCCCCACCCTGGAATCAAACCGGGGTCTCCTGCATTGCAGGCAGATTGTTTACCAACTGAGCTACGAGGGACTTGAGCTTGTATCAAAGAGGTCAGCCATAAATTTAGCCTGTCTCCTCATATTTCATCCTGGTAGACTGATGGTTTCCTAAGATGGAATGGTTTAGGTACCTGGGTCAAAAGTGGCTCCCAGTTTCCCCCCACTCCATGCCTACTCCTTCGTTGTTGGGTTCTCGATAATACAGCTGTGTTTGAGTCCATTTCCTCCCCTAAGAGAGAAAGGGCACCATCACCTGAGTCAGCATCCCAAGAATGCAGACTCCCCACCATATCTTGCTTGGTCTTCGTGTGGTTGAGAGAGTCCTTTCCTAGGCAGATTGATAAGAAGTCAAGGGGTCCCCAAGGAGAGAGGGGTCTGGAATTCTCAAGGAGGAGGAAAGGACAAACTTTTTTTCCCTCTACATTCCTTAGGATTATATAACAATAATGCATCCTGCCTGAGGACAGTCTCTGGATTAAACCTTCTGGCTAATCCTGTTATCTTAAAATGTAAATTATGGGAGTAGGTCTGGTGAGGTCTTTACAATCTCCAGACATTCTTTGAATTCATTGGAGAGTATATAACTCTATTGCTAACGCTAGCAAGGGGGTACTCTTTCTATCCCCTTCTGATGTCTATGTCAGAAGATTTCTCTGTCTCCTTTATACTTTAATAAAATTTTATTACACAAAAGCTCTGAGCGATCAAGCCTCATCTCTGGCCCCAGATTTAATTCTCCTCTGGAGGCCAAGGATCCCAGCGTTTCTGTGTGGTTCAAGGACAACCTTTCGTGGTCATGGGTGGACATGCATCTCAGGGAGACAGGAGCAGCCTCTCACGGCTGCCCCAACCCTACAGTTGTAATCTCAGCCTCTGCAACCTCTCTTCTTCTGAGAAATAAAACTGTACCAAGCCCTGGGTCTTTCATCTTTCAGAGCACATTGTAAACCAGGCGTCCTTTGTGCTAGAACTCTGGGGACTCTGGACTCATTTCCCCATCAGATCATGGAAGAGTGCCCAAGATTGGAGTCCCAGTATGGGCTCGTCCCCTCTGGCTGGGGGCTGAGTTGTGGAGATCCCTAGCTGGGCTTTTACACAAGGGCCCCACAGACGTTCTCTGGTCCAGTTCCTGCTTTCTGTAGGTCCCTACACTCAGAGACTTCACCACCAGCACTGTCCTTGAACACAGCTTAGGAAATGGGCCCACCTCTTTCCTCCTGCTCCAGCCTCCCTACTTGTAATGTGTTGGCATTTCCTGGTGGCTCGGTGATAAAGAATCCGCATGCAACTGAGGAGACACAGAAGGAGCTGTGGGTTCAATACCTGAGTCAGGAAGTTCCCCTGAAGAAGTAAAGTGAAAATCCACTCTAGTATTTTTGCCTGGGAATTCCATGGACAGGGAAACCTGATGGATTACAATCTACAGGGTCGCAAAAGAGCCAGACATGACTCAGTGACTGAACAAGTTATCTAATTTTTAAATAATACTGCATCTCTTCCATTAGAATATAAGCTCTCTGAAGGAAAATAATTTTGTATTTTATTTTCATTCATATCTCTAGCACCTAAAATAGTGCCTCAAATATTTCCAACAATGTATTAAATTTACTAATGTAATAAAATCAATTGCATTAACTTCAGTGTAATTTATGAGGCAGAATGAATGGCAATATCACTGTTCATTTGTTCACTGACTGCCTTTAACACTAGAGTGTATTCTCTGTTAGATTAAGAAATTGAATAATCTTTTTCACTGCTGTATTCCCTATACCTAAGACAGTGGCAAATCATAGATTTTCCATCAATGTACACTTACTAAATTGATTGAGTGGTCAAATGAATTAATTTTCAAGTAAATTTTTTCTTTACATAACAAAATATAATGGTTAATGTTCATTATACCTTTTATGGGTCACTTAAAAATTAAGTTTATTTTGTAAAATATGACTCATTTATTGATTCAGCAAGGATTTATTGAGTACTTACTATCTACATGCCCTATATTAAGAGGTCATCCCTCAAAATAGAACATATTAAGAAACATTAACAGCAGAGTATGTTATAAAACTAAGCTAAAGATGCCCACTGAATTTGAGCAAAGACTGCTGACTATTTGCCAAAACCTATATCCTTTTCTCCTTAGGCTCACACGTGCCACTGGACAGCTTTCCAACAGCTGTGTCCCACCAGAAGTATTTTCTGATCAGTAGAATGCAGGCAGAAGAGAAACGTTCTATTTACAATCTTGACCTATAAGATTTTCCATATGCAACCAAATTCTCTTTTTTCCCTTTGGCTATCAAAAAGGGAATAGCATCCAGGACAATATTGGGATCTGCACATAGAAGATTACAGAGCCTCATTCAGATCTGGGTCCTGAATAATCACATGGAGGACAGCTGCTTGGCCAAACTCTGCCCCTCTCTGAATGTACTTTTTATTCAGGCCACTGGATATATTGGGAGTCATTTAGTGTACCTGAACTCATTGAAGGAATACATACATATATATATATATATATATATAGCTTTAAAGTGCACTTAAGGATTTATTTTTTTTTAAATAAAAGAATGTCAGTTCAATATTTGATATCTCTTCTTATCCAAGACCACTAAAGGTGCATGTATAAAGAAACATTTTCTATTGGAGTTTCCGTCACAAGGAACTTAAAAGATTCTCACAGAAACTCTTCTGTGCAGTTTCACTTAATCGTTTCTGGGGAGCCCTAGACACTGTGCCTGCTCCATGTAGGAAGTTCCATTGCCCCCTCTCTTCCTCTGACAGCCTTAGGTGGTATTTCTTGGAAATGTCTCCACAGTGCCCAGTCTTGCAAAGTATCCTACACGGTGGTCTCTGGCACTTGCCCTGAAGACATGCCCCCAGCATAGGTCATGGAACTCTACAGATGAACATATCAACATTCACTGTGTGCTCTGAGCCTCAGAAGAACAACATCATGGTTGGAAGGTGTGGAGAGATGACTCCCTTCCTTTTCTGCTATCTCCCACGTCAGAGTGAAAACAAAGTATTATTTTTCCTAATGTTGCTTTCTTCCCTTAATCTTTGCTGATCTGACCCCAAACGTGATTCCTCTTCCTTCAGGAGAACATCTAGGGAAAACTAAACTGAATGTTCTATTCCAAATCCCTCTTTGCACAAACAATTGAGTCTTGTCTAAGCTTCTCTGTTCTTCTTTGTCCTTCAGAGAATTCTTTCTTGAAGTCATCACACAAATAAATTCTTGGCCACCAGACACATAAGTGCACCAGGATAAATTTGGACAGTTTGACTTTCCAAGCTGAACAGAGGTCAAAACTCAGACTTAATTCTGAATAGCAATTAAATTATGGTCAGTGTGTTGCTTGTCACTAGAACACTCACCAAAAACCACATGGAGAGAACTTTATAAAGAAATGAAGAACAGAGGTGTTTTGTATCTACTTCTGTTTACTTGTCATAGATAAGTTGTCTGTGTCTGTATGTCTATGACAGTGTGTGTGTGTATGAGTTTATTCAACTTTACTGAAAATATTATCTACTTTACAGAATTAAAAACATATAGTATTCGTTTAACCATGACTATACAGACATCTATTGTTTATGTTTTCATTTTAATAAAGAACACATGGTAAACTGACATTTCTACTAACCCCTTTTAGATAAAAATTCAAGATGAAATACAGAAAAGAATACAGAGTTTTTAATCAGCCTTGTGTCCTCAGGTGAAGTGAGTAGTGATGATTATAAGAACTATAAATATGCTCATTTAAGTTACATGAGGGACATTGCATCTCCAGATTTAGTTTTTGAATGCTTAAATAAAGGATGTTAGTCATTTTTACAATGGCATCATGGGGCTTACACATAATGTTTGCAAAGTGACAATCTTTTTAGGTACTCAATGAATAAAAGCTACTTTTAGTACATAGAGAACAGAATCTGGAATTTGTGTTTAGGTAAATAATTTAACCCTCTAATTTCTAACTGATGTCTCTCTAAAGTGGGGAGAGCAATGTTACCTGTCTTATAAATTTGAGGTAAGACATACACCCGACTTCACTGGTCTTTTATGTTAAGTAATTACATTATACAATCATTATGCTAGTTTAAAGTGTAGAACATAGTGATTTGAAAAATACATTGTGAAATGGTCACCAGTATAAGTGTTTAATCCATCACCATAAGAGTATTACTTACTATATTCCTTATGCTGTGTATTAAGTTCACATGACACAAAGTATTTATTTTATGTCTGGAATTTAGTACCTCTTCCTCTCCTTCACTTGCCTGTCCCTCTATTCCTCAGCTCTCTGGCAACCAGCAGTTTGCTCTCTGTATCTATAAGTCTGTTTCTATTTTTGTTTCTGTGTTTTGCTTTTTAGATTCTACATATAAGTGAGACCATATAGTGATTAACATTCTGTTTGACTTATTTTACTTCCCGTCATATCTTCTGGATTCATCCAAGTTTTGGCAAATGGCAAGGTTGCATTCTTTCTTATGGCAAGTAATATTCCCTTGTAAATATCTACCTCTTCTTTATTCATTCATCTATTGATGGATATTTAGGTTGCTTCCACATCTTGGCTATAGTAAATAATACAGCAATGAACATGGGGTGCATGTATATTTTCAAGTTAATGTTTTTTGTTTTATGTTTTTCCTTTGAGTAAGTACCTGGAAGTGGAATTGGTGGATTGTATGGTAGTTTTATTTTTAATTTTTTAGGAACCTCCATATTGCTTTCAGAGGCTTCCCTAGTGGCTCAACAGTAAAGAATCTGCCTGCAATGCAAGAGACACAGGAGATGCAGATTCCATTCCTAGGTCAGAAAGTTGCCCTGCTAGAGGAAATGACAACCCACTCCAGTATTCTTGCCAGGAAAATCTCATGGACAGGAGCTTGGCAGGCTGCAGTCCATAGGGCCGCAGAGAGTCGGAAATGATTGAATGACTGAGAGTGGCTTCACCAACATATGTTCCCAGCAGAGTGTGAGCCTTCCCTTTCTGCCACATCCTCTCCAGCATTGGTTACCTCTTGTCTTTTTACTCACACGGGATGTTCACAGGTGTGATGTGATAGCTCATTGTAGTTTCGATTTACATTTCTCTCATGATTAGTCATGAGGAGCATATTTTCATACCTGTTGGCTATTTGTAAGTCTTCTTTGGAGAAATGTCACTCAGGTCCTCTGTCTCTTTTGTAATCGAATTGGTTTTAGTTTTTTTTTTTTTTTAATGAGTTATATAATTTCTTTATATGCTTTGGATATTAACTCCTTACTGAAAATATAATTTGCAAATGTCTTCTCCCACTCAGTAGTTTGCCTTGTCATTTTGTTAATGGTTCTTTTTGCACATTTTAGCTTAATATGGTCTTGTTTATTTATTCTTACTTTTTCATTTTGCCTGAGGAGACAGATCTAAAAAATATTGCTAAGATCAATGTCAAGAGTGTATTGCCTATGTTTTCTTCTAGGAAGTTTATAATTTTAGGTCTTACATTTAAGTCTTTAATCTGTTTTGAGTTTATTTTTGTATACAGTATGAGAAAGTAGTCCAACTTGATTTTTTTTACATGTTCTTTTTCCATTTGCCTAACATCATTTATTGAAAAGGATGTCTTTCCCCTGTTGTACGCCTCCAGCATTTTATATTTATTAATGCTGTTTAAATGGAAAACTTTGTGCATATGCATTTTCATATTGTGATAGTGTAATTTTTAGAAATATAAGAATATAATTAAAAACTCACACATTTCATCTAATACCATCACATTGGGTGTTAGAATTTCAACATATGGATTTGGCAGTATGACAGACATTCCGATCATGTAACTGATTTTCTGTCACACCAGAGTTATGCCTATCGTTAGTTAAGGAAGAGAGCACGATTATGTCCCAGTGAGCAAAGAGAACCACCATATGATGCAAATTGCTTTATGCCATCATTTTCTTCTCCATTCCCCATGCTCCAGTAGAATAGCATATTTCTTAGGTTTGTAGAAGTAAATAGACTTGCATGCTTCTGATGAGCAGTTTATCTTCCCAAAGATAAATCTAAAATAAATGCATGACTACTGCTACTACTGCTTCTACTATTCATAATAATCCCTATTGGATAATGAAGCATACCATGAGTTGTACTACATATATTAATTTATTTAACCACCCAGTGAAGGCGGGGGGGGGGTGTAGTATTATCATCCCTATTATATTAAAAAAAAAAAAGTAAACAGTGGTGCAGAGAGTTTAACTCAATGCCAAAGTCATACACGTAATAATGAGGAGTTGAATTTGATCTCTGTGTTCTGAATCCACAGTGTATTAATACACTGAGTGGAAATCAAGAATACTGATGGATTTTAAATAATAGGGATAAGCATTTTTGTGTGCCTCTGTGTTAATATTTCCTTAGAGCTTACTACTTACCAGCTACTCGGCCAAAATCATACCAGTCCACACCTATAGCTCTCACATCTCGACGAGAACGGCACGTGATTGCCACCACTGACTGCCCCAGATTACCAAGCTCATAGGGCAAGTCAGGAGTAACTGTAAGAACAGCTTATTCCACAAACTCTTCTCTTGATCTCTAGCCTACCATGGTGACTTCTAGTCATTATACATTGATCAAATCTGTAATCACCCTTCTTTACACTTTTTTAGCTTTTGTTAGTAGACACAGGAGATTACGTGTCTGAGAGAAAGGCTGTCCAGTCCAGGTAACCGTAGCTGTTTTTGCCCGTGAGAACAGTGGATACATGAAAGGTACAGAGAGACCTTCAGGGTCACAGGACCATCAGTGGTGATCCTTGGACTGAAACTCTGGGTGGAGAGTTCCCAACATTCTCAAATTGGGGGTTCAAACATCAACATTTAGATTCATTGCACTGAATGTATCTAAGGAGCCTTATATTATCTTTTTAATAAGAATATTCCTATGTGGGCTTTCATTAGTTGAAATAAAGACACTTGCAGAATACTGGCTGTTATTTAAACATCCCAAGTAGGAATCAAGAGATCCATTGCTAGTCCTGTTTCACTAATTACCAGCTATGTGACATTTGGAAATCCATTTACACTTTAGTACCTGTTAATTGGAGGCTTGTCTGGCACACACACTTTTTTAGAGACATACAGTGAACTCAGAGGCCCATAAATAGCAGATGTGCAGGCTGCAGTCAATTGCCTTTCAGGAAACTCCCAAGGAGGGGGAATCCATATAAGGATTAACCTTCTCCTCCAAAAGACACCCGAAGATATGGACCTAAGAGGCACATTGATTTACATATTTTCTCATAACATTTGGCTTCATCTTTGGCTGATTCTGAATTTCTGTTGGGAGCGAAAAAAAAGTGCTAAAATTAGGCTCTTAATTTATTCTGCTAGTCACATATGCTCTCTTTCATCTCGCTAACTTGCAATAAGAAGATGTCCTAATCTCATCATTCATATCTTTTTCCTGTTGGCAGGGTTAAAAAATAGGGAGAGAGAGAATAAAAGCAGAAAGAGCAATTTGTAGAGAAGAATATAATAAAATCCTCTGGTCCCCCCAGAAGGAACTTTTTCTGTTAACACGACCTTACGTTGTCCCACTGAATAATGCAAAATTTGTTTGGTTGTACCCTGCAGGGCTCTGGGGCCCAGAAGCCAGGGGCAGCAACAGTACCGAGTTGGCACAGAGTAGCAGAAATGTCATTTTTTAATTATGTGGTTCTGAGGGGAATCTATTATCCACTGCTGAGATGCTGAAATCAGACAATTTATCTCCAAGGCAGCTCTGTCTGCAATCTAGAATATATATCTCTTGTCATTGCAGGAAATAGAACAAAAGGATGTTTTTATTTCTGATGCCTTGTGTTTATAAATTTATTCTTTTAAGATTTGCCAGCGAAAGAGAATAACATATCACTTGGGTCCACTCTGCCCCTTTCATGAAGCGTGTTCACATCACTAGGCTCTTCTTTCCCCCAACTGGTATCAAAACTTCTAGGTCTCACGTTGAAGAAGTCTTTACACAGCCTCCATCTCAAGTTACAAATGCGCATTGCCAAGGTAAACAGAAACAAATCATTAAGAAGGACCAAGCAAACCAGAGGCATCCACCTAAGTGAATATAAACACAGATTGCTCTTTTGCATTTCAAATGAGGTGCTGGAAACTATTTGAAACACATCCTTTCTCCTCTTGTGTGCTATTTTCATTTAAATGTAAACCAATACTTATACCTACCAGCTTGTTCATAACGTTTCTTCATTATTTCTGACTCTTTTCCCGTAAAGTATTAAGGCAAATGAAGAAATTTGGTTCATATTTGTCTACCTCCCCCAAGTTTCTTTTAAAAATTGCCAAATTCATTATGTTCACTAACTCTCTCGGCATCAGAGCTCCAAACAGTTCACATCTATTAACCATCAGGTACACGCTAAGTGCTTTTAAAATAAATGTGTGCAGTTTATTTTAAATTAATGTATGCTTTCTACGATATTCTATAATAGCATCAGGAAAAGTGAGTCTGAGCTGGCAGGCCAGAATGATAATAGCTGTACTGCCCTCTCGTGGAGTAAGGTGGGCATAGCATGATAGGTATAGCAAACGACAAGCAGAGAATTCTGTGAGGGCCCATGTGTCGGTTTTCAAATTCAAAAGAAAGTGAAATGTCACCTTCCCGACTACTGAAGGGGGCTTATCGTGAAATAAAGTGTTTTCAAAGGGTGTCGGTTGGCTTTCTAACACCAAAAGCATATATCACTAAGGTATTTTTCAGCCATCCTATCCAACAGAACCAGGGAGGTACTATAGACTTCATGGCTGTAAATACTAGGATGAAAATGTTTACTCCAACCACAATCTTTGTCTACCCCTGGTATTCATTTTTGAAGAAAAATATATTCTTCAACTGTAGAGTTTATATTTCTGTGTTTACAAAATAAGTCAAACAGAAAAGAAATCATTATCTGGCTATCGGTAACACACAGCTCCTTACCATTTACAAATAGCTATTTTACTATTTGCAATGTTAGATTCCCTTAGGGATTTTATTCTGAGTCTGTCAAATCAACCCTCTTTAAAAACTCTTCTAGACTATGAAAAGGAATACTTGGGAATTTTGACATATTGATACAAAACACACAAAAAATAAAGATAGGAAAATAAACGTTGATAAGCTGGAATTTATTTTCCAGCTTCCTTGTGACTTGAATTAGCATATAAATCCATAAACAGCACAGAATTGCACCCTAGACATGCCTTAATTTGTGTGACTCATCCAAATTTTGTAACTTCTTACGCATGCCACGCTAATCAGCTGGGTATGTGATACAGCATTCTCATCTGTTCCCATTTCCCAGACACTGACGCAGGCAATTTTACCACTCAATATTTTTTTTTTTTTCCTAACTAACTGGGAAGCAGGAAGAGTCAGTTGCAGAATCAGACATCACATGTTCATACCCTGTATCCAGCCCAAGCTCTGGCACTTCTGGTAAGTTACATAACATTCTGAGCTTCAGTTTCCCATCTCTGAAATGCAGGAAATAAAATCACCTAGCTCATAGAGTCATCTAAAAACCAAATGAGCTGGTTCACACAGAGCTCTCAGCTTAATACTCATCATCTATGGATACACCCCCTCGAAGCAGCTACTAATCATATAAACACTGTCTGAACATCAAAGCCTACAGCAATATGACCAGTTCATACTGTCCATTAAGACACAGTCCCCAACGCCGCAGCAAAGAGCTGTAGAAATTGACATTACCTGTGTAGCTAGAAGCAGCATTAGCGTCCCCTGAAACGCTCTCCATCTTCCATAATGAAGAGAGAAAACCGGGAGGGCTGCTCAATTCCTCCAGTCCTCTGGGAAAACCCTCTTAATATATTAATGTCCAGGAAAAGAAACCCACCCATAAAGCAATCGCTTGAATTCTCAAATTGCCTCTTTCCTTGGACTCTTAGATCAGGCATATGGAGGGCAGAAGAACTTCTCTGCTCTTCTCTAATACATTCAAAGGGAAGCAAACTCTCCAATTTATTAGTGTGTTAATGTTAAAAGAACTTTCCATAGCTTGGAAAAACGAGAGAGAGGCTACAGCTCACGTAACTAGTTCCCTACTAAATCTTATGAAAAGGACTCTGTTCTCAGGCTACCGTGGTCCTGATCTGAGAAAAAAAGGATTTAAATCTCTTTCTGTTACAGTTTCACGTATGACTCTGTTACTTAGCTGTGTCTTAACTGATTCAATAAAACCTAATTCAGAAACCTGGTTCCATCTGCTAATCCAAATTTACATACATGCCTCTCTCTGTATAGGAATGCATGCCTGCTAAGTCACTTCATTTGTGTCCAACTCTTTGAGACCCTATGTAGCCCACCAAGTTCTTCTGTCTGTGGAGTTCTCCAGGCAAGAATACTGGAGTGGGTGCCCATGCCCTCCTCCAAGGGATCTTCCTGACCTAGGGATTGAACCCATGTCTCCTGCATTGGTGGGTGGATTTTTTACCACTCATGACACCTGAGAAGCCTCTATATAAGTATACATGTATATTTATTTATGCATATAAGCACACATACATGTATATAAGCTAATATTATATATATATACAATTATCTACTGTTTAATATATATGTACATAAACGTATATATGTCACAACCTTCAGGGAAACATTTAAGTAACTTAGTCCAAAAATATACTGAATATGTGATATAAGAATATTCAAAGCATTATAAATTTAATAAAAGATCAAAACAATAAAATTATGAGAATTAGTTTTGACAACTGAATTGCTATCCTGAAATGAAGTTGTATATAAGTTATTCTGGCAAATTCAGTAACAAATAATAACAAAACTATTTTCCCTTATGAAAATTCATACCTAGGCAAGTTTTTTAGCTCTCAAAATACAAAAGATAGGCAGAATATCAGCAGTTTAAGTATTTTAGGATAAGTTACCAACTGAGTACCTTTGCAACTGCATTTTTTTTTCAAATTTGAAATAAAAATTTGCTATGTGTTTCATAACAGAACACGTATCCACCCACTTATACCTGCACACACAGCTGAATGGTTGTCAAGACCTGGATTTTGGCTAAAAGAAACAGTGCATTGCATTAAATCTTGCCAAGTATTTTGTTCTGTTCTTACTCTGCTTGATTCATATCCGGCAGGTATTTTTACCATCTTCACAAATGCAGACAGATTTTGGAGATGATGAAGTTTCAGTTCCAGACCACCACATCAAAACCAATATCACAATGAAGCAAGTCACACAAAGTTTTTTCTTCCCTTATGCATACAAAAGTTATATTCACTGTTCTGTAGTCTATTAAGTGTGCAACAGTAGTGTATCTTAAAAAGCAACATACATATCTTAATTAAAGAAGTCTCGACTGATAAAAAGTGCTGACCAGCGTCTGGTCTGTGCTGCGTGCGCTCAGTCGTGCCCTGTTCTCTGTGGCCCCATGGACTGCAGCCCGCCAGGCTCCTCTGTCTACGGGATCACCAGGCAAGAATGGGTTGCCATTTCCTTCTCCAGGGGATCTTCCCAATCTAGGGATCGAACCCGAACCCAGGTCACTCGCATTGCAGTGGATTTGTTACCATCTGAGCCAGCAGGCAAACCCAACCAGCATCTGAGCCTTCAGCAAACTGTAATCATTTTGCTGGCAGAGGTTCTTGCCTTGACGTTGATGCTTGCTGACAGATCAGAGTGGTAGTTGCTGAAGGCTGGCGTGGCTGTGGCAATTTCTTAAAATAAGACAACAGTGAAACGTCGCATTATCTTTTCTTTTCATGAATGATTTCTCTGTTGTTTGCAACTCTGTTTGATAGCATTCTGCCCACAGTCTTCTTTCTAAATTGGAGTCAGTCCTCTTAAACGCAGCTGTTGTTTAATCAATTAAGTTTATGTTTTGAATCCTTCATTGTCATGTCAACAATCTTCACCAGGAGTGGATTCCCTCTCCGGAAACCCTTCTCTTTGCTCACCCATAAGAAGCAACTCATCTGTTAAAATTTTATTATGAAATTGCAGCAATTCAGTCACATCTTTAGGCTACACATCTAATTCTAGTTTGTTGCTATTTCTATCACGGTTGAAGTTCCTTCCTCCACTGAAGTTTTGATTCCCTCAAAGTCACCTGCGAGAGTAGGAATCAACTTCCAAGCTTCTGTTCATGTTGCCATTTTGACCAACCCATGAATTAGAAATGTTCTTAAAGGCACCCAGAATGTTGAATTCTTTCCAGGACATTTTTCACTTTGCCCTGACCCATCAAAGGAGCTAGTGTCTATGAACTTTATAACCTTAACAAATATATTTCTTAATTAATAAGGCATAAAATTCAAAATTACTCATTTGATCAGTGGGCTGCCACATGGATATTTTGTTAGCAGGCATGAAATCAACATCAAACTTGTACATCTTTATCAGAACTTNTGTTCTTAAAGGCACCCAGAATGTTGAATTCTTTCCAGGACATTTTTCACTTTGCCCTGACCCATCAAAGGAGCTAGTGTCTATGAACTTTATAACCTTAACAAATATATTTCTTAATTAATAAGGCATAAAATTCAAAATTACTCATTTGATCAGTGGGCTGCCACATGGATATTTTGTTAGCAGGCATGAAATCAACATCAAACTTGTACATCTTTATCAGAACTTTTATGTGGCTAAGTGCATTGTCAATGAGCTGTAATATTTTGAAAGGATTCTTTCTCTTTTTTTTTTTTAACTGAGAAGTAGGTCTCAACAGTGGAAGTTACAATATAAAGGCAACCGTGTTGTAAACATGCACACTGCCATCCAGACTTTGTTGTTCCATTTACAGAGCACAGGCAAAGACTTAGCACAATTCTTAGAGACCTTGGGATCTTCCAAACTGTAAATACACATCTGCTTCAGCTTAAACTCACCAGTTGCATTAATCTCTCCTAAAGATCAATCTTTCCTTTGACTCTGTGAAGCCACGCACTGACCTCTCCTTTCTAGCTATGAAAGTTTTAGATCACATCTTCTAATATTAGTAGGCTGTTTCATCTGCATTGAAAATCTGCTGTCCAGTGTACAAAGGTACCCACCTTTGTAAAGTATCTTAGTTAAATCTTCTGGATAACTTGCTGCGGCTTCTACGTCATCCCTTGCTGGTTTATCTTGCACTTTCATGTTATGGAGGTTACTTCTTTCCTTAAACCTCAAGAATCAACTTCTGCGAACTTCCGGTGTTCCTTCTCCAGCTCCCTCACCTCTCTTGGCCTTCACAGAAGTGAAGGGAGTCAGGGTCTGCCTCTGAATTAGTCTTTGTCTGAAGGGAGTGTTGTAACTGATTTGGGGCTTCCCAGGTGGTGTGGTGGGAATCTGCCTGCAAGTGCAGGAGATGCAAGACACATGGGTTCAGTCCCTGGGTCGGGAAGATCCCCTGGGGGAGGGCATGGCAGCCTACTTCAGTACTCTTGCCTAGAAAATTCTATGGACAGCAGAGCCTAGGGGGCTACAATCTACGGGGTCACAAAGAATCAGATGCGACTGAACACGCAGGCATGTACGTACCTGGTCTGGTCTCTCCAGACCACTAAAACCTTCCCACATCAGCAGTCGGACTCTTGATTTCCTGCCATTTCTGTGTTCACTAGAGTAGCACCTTCAATTTTCCCTCAAGGATTTTCCTTTATGTTCAGAACTTAGCTAACGAACTTGCTTTCAGCCTTTTTTGACTTTTGACTTGCCTTCCTCATTAAATTTGCTCATTTCTTGCTCTAAATTTAAAATGAGAGGCAGGAATCTCTCTTTCTCTTGAACAGTTAGAGACCATGGAGGGATTGCTGGGTACTCATGTGCTCACTCAGTCATGTCCAATTCTTCGGGACCCCAGGGACCATCTCTCACCAGGCTCTCTGTCTGTGGGATTTCCTAGGCAAGAATACTGGAGTGGGTTGTCATTTTCTCCTCCAGGGGATCTTCCCAACCTGGGGAACAACCCTGCATCTCCTGTGTCTCCTACATTGCAGGCAGATTCTTTACCTGCTGAGTCCCTAGGGACTGTTAATTGACCACAGTTCAATATTGCTATGTCTCCGGGAATAGGAAGGCCAGAATCAGAACACACACATTTATTAAGTTTGTAATCTCACATGGGCATGATTGATGTCATTCTGAAACAATTCCAATGGTAACATCGGAGATCTCTGTTCACAGTTCACCATAAAAAAAATATAATCATCATAATATAATCAAATTGAAACCTTGTGAGAATTATCAAAACTTGATACAAAGACACAAACTGAGCAAACAGTGTTAGAAAAATGGCACCAATAGACTTGTTCAAAAAAGGGTTGGAACAAATCTCCAATTTGTAAAAAACATGATTATCTGTGAAGTGCAATAACGTGAAACTCAATAAAACAAAATGTTTCCTTAATCCTGTTGTGAGCCTAGTTTCTATCTTCGGTTTCATTAAAATATACTTTAACAAATGCTCACAGAAAATGTAGCCTTTCTTAGGTATTTTGTAATTTTTTTTAGCCCTTAAGGCAGAATTGTGACTTTCTAAAAATCTGTTTCTAGTATAATTTGTTTGTATTGGGTTGAAAAATAAAAAGAACCTTTTTAATAACTCTTTACTGTCAAGTGACAGGGACCTCTCCCCACTTAACAAAAATTACATTTTTTTTTTCTTTTTGAGGCTATGATGAAAATATCCGAAAGATTTCCCCGCCTCTTGTTGTAATTCCTGTAACTCTTTTCAGCCTAATTAATTTGTTTTACCTACTTTTATTTTTTTTTAATGCAAAGACATCTTTTTTTCAGTACAGTGATGTCACCACATAACAGAAACAAAATGTTGCCTAAAATATGCTAAATTTTCACAGCCTGAACAGATACATCCAAATTTAGGATGAGATCAGCTAAGCATCAGGTAGATTTTGGCTGAAGAAAATGAAACTATGAACTCAAATTAAATCTGTCCAGTAAGGAAATATACACCCAGAAAAAGAATATATGATGAGCAATTGTTTAAATGCCATTTATAAACAAAACACTAGCAATGAAGATGTAGCAGCATTTTATGGTTATGTCTACTAGTGTAGATGTTCATTAAAATATAGACAGACCTTCAACATAATTTGTGAACATGAAAACCGAGGAACCTGGTGTGGATATATACATATATTATGAAAGCCCTTATTCTTGAACATGACTGTGTTTTTCCACTCCAAAAATATATATATATATATAATAATAGTTTCTTATTTCTTTTGGATGACTTAAAAAACTGTTTTGAAGGACTGTGAGCCATGTATTATTTGTAAGAAAATCAAGAGAGAGGTAAGGGGGAGATTTTTTTTTTTCCAAAATAAAAATATTGAGTATCTAACATTGTTATTTAAAAAGAACTAACAAAACAAGAGCTTATGGTATTTTCTGATACCATTTCAATCAAGGATGTGATCTTTTCACATTATGAAAAAACAAAAATTATTTGAATTAAAATCTTAATTTGATATAATTTAAATGGCTATAATCAGCTAATTAAAAAGCAAAAATAAATAAACACAACCTTAATTAAATGCATATATCAAACCACTGTTTATATCTTTATTTAGAAATACAACTGTTTAGTCACAAGCTCTCATTCTTTGAATTATGATTTCTAACCTGATTGTACTTTGCCTTTGTACTTTTTGAATGGTAATTTCTTGTGTTTTTTTTCCATTAAAATCTATTCACATCATTATATCCACGGTATATATGCATGAAGAACAATAAGAAATCAGAAAAAGTTAACAAGCAGTCTGTTGCAGGAACCTCAGCATTTCCTTTTAAAGAAACATTTCTCTGGCTTCCTCAGTACAATTCTTTTGAGGGTGAGTGGTTTGTTGAGTGTGAAAAGAAGGAAAAGAAAAGTCGTGGGCCATTACAACGTATAGACAACATAGAGTAGCAAAACAACATTGTGAGTTGAAGGTGCGTAGAGGCCCCCCACTCCAGTGCTCTTGCCTGGAAAATCCCATGGACAGAGGAGCCTGGCAGGCTGCAGTCCATGGGGTTGCTAAGAGTCGGACACAACTGAGCGACTTCACTTTCACTTTTCACTTTCGTGCATTGGAGAAGGAAATGGCGACCCACTCCAGTCGTTCTCGCCTGGAGAATCCCAGGGACAGCGGAGCCGGTGGACTGCCGTCTATGGGGTCGCACAGAGTCGGACACAACTGAAGCGACTTAGCCTCAGCAGCAGCAGCAGACTCCCCTAGGTTAGCTGCTACCCTGTTGCACTTTCACACATTCACTAGTGGCTGGAAATGCAATGAGAAAAGGAAATCTAGCCTGAAGGTTTTTACTGCAATGATGCAATCTAGCTTTTCAAAACCAAATCCAAACAATTTGCTAAGCGATTGATGCCAAGCAAGTATTCCCTGTTTATCCTTCTGAATAAACACCAATTTTGGAATTTATTGGAGATTTTTGAAATATTCAGCTCAAGTCATGTAGAAAATACATGTTGCATAAGATCATATCTGACAAAACTAATGTTCAGCTAGAACTGAACTTCTGGTTCAGAAGAGGCTAGAATTTGAAATACAGGATATGGTATTTTGAATTGATAAAACCATATTAGGACTTGGAGAAAACTGTTCCCTCTCTCTTTTCTGTTAACAAACTATTCATTCTCCAAATTAAAATAAAAAAGAGAGAGAGAAGAAAGACAGACATTCCTCCTGAATGCATTATAAATTCATAATGAATTGCTTAAGAGAAATCAGAGTAAATTAGAAGATGAACCTATATGTGTCAGTCAATGAATATGATTAAAAAGCAGATAAGCTTTCACATCAGTGACAACACTGAAGATGGATGAAGATGGACAGCAGCCATGACTCAGCAAGGCACAGTTCAGTTCATTCAGTCACTCAGTCCTGTCTGACTCTTTGCGATCCCATGGGCTGCAGCACACCAGGCCTCCCTGTCCATCACCTACTCCCAGAGCTTACTCAAACTCATGTCCACCGAGTCAGTAATGCCATCAAACCATCTCATCCTCTGTCATCCCCTTCTTCTTCCACCTTCAGTCTTTCCCAGCATGAGGGTCTTTTCTAATGAGTCAATTCTTCACATCAGGTGGCCAAAGTATTGGAGTTTCAGCTTCAGCATCAGTCCTTCCAATGATTATTTGGGACTGATCTCCTTAAGATGGACTGGTTGGATCTCCTTGCAGTACAAGGGACTCTCAGGAGTCTTCTCCAACACCATAGTTCAAAAACATTAGTTCTTCAGTGCTCAGCTTTCTTTATAGTCCAACTCTCACATCCATACATGACTACTGGAAAACCATAGATTTGAATAGATGGACCTTTATTGGCAAAGTAATGTCTCTGCTTTTTAATACACTGTCTAAGTTGGTCATAGGTTTTCTTCCAAGGAGCAAATGTCTTGTAATTTCATCATTGCAGTCACCATCTGCAATGATTTTTGAGTCCTAAAAAACAAAAGTCTCTCACTGTTTCCATTGTTTCCACATCTATTNACTGGTTGGATCTCCTTGCAGTCCAAGGGACTCTCAGGAGTCTTCTCCAACACCATAGTTCAAAAACATTAGTTCTTCAGTGCTCAGCTTTCTTTATAGTCCAACTCTCACATCCATACATGACTACTGGAAAACCATAGATTTGAATAGATGGACCTTTATTGGCAAAGTAATGTCTCTGCTTTTTAATACACTGTCTAAGTTGGTCATAGGTTTTCTTCCAAGGAGCAAATGTCTTGTAATTTCATCATTGCAGTCACCATCTGCAATGATTTTTGAGTCCTAAAAAACAAAAGTCTCTCACTGTTTCCATTGTTTCCACATCTATTTGCCATGAAGTGGTGGGACCAGATGCCATGATCTTAGTTTTCTGAATGTTGAGCTTTAAGCCAACTTTTTCGCTCTCCTCTTTCACTTTCATCAAGAGGCTTTTTAGCTCCTCTTCACTTTCTGCCATAAGGGTGGTGTCACCTGCATATCTGAGATTATTGATATTTCTCCCAGCAATCTTGATTCCAGCTTGTGCTTCTTCAAGCCCAGCAATTCTCATGATGTACTCTGCATATAAGTTAAACAAGCAGGGTGACCATATACAGCCTTGACGTACTCCTTTCCTAGTTTGGAACCAGTCTGTTGCTCCATGTCCAGTTCTAACTGTTGATTCTTGACCTGCATACAGGTTTCTCAGGAGGCAGCAAGGCACACTGTGTTTCTACTTCTGTCTCTCTGAATAAGGGAATCTACCACATTTACCCAAGTCTTTTATTCAACAACACCAAAAAAATTCACTGAACATCAGCTGTGTATAAGCACTTTTATAGGCATAGCAAATACATCAATTAAAAAAAGATGAAGTGTTTCCCCACATGAATTTTACATTCTAGTGGAAAAGTTAGAAAATATGCACAGTTAGTTCCAGTTCCAACTACACAGAAACAAAAGACAACAATATAATAGTGACTAGTTGGTACATGTATGGAAGGCTACTTTACTGAGACTAGAGAGAATTTTCCTAAAGGGGTAATATTTGAACTGAGATCTAATTGGTTAAAAGAATGCATTCATTCCAACATCCAAAGGAAAGGGCCTCTTGGACACAGAAGAACCGGAAAGTTCAGAAGCGCTTGGTTTATATACATCTGTCATGTTAAAGGGAAAGAAAAAATATAAAGAAAGAAAGGTCTAGAGTGTTAGCAGACAGGAAGATATGCATGGATTAGATGGGATTTAGTCAGAGACATAAGGACAGGCCAGATCATAAAATGCCATTGCAAAGCTGTGGTGTTCTGTTAAAAATATAATTACAAGTCATTAGAGAATCTTAAGCAAGGGAGTGGATACTACTTGATTTGCCTTGATAAAAAATATCACTTGCATGTTATTTGGAGAAAGAGTAGGCTATGCATGGTGGACAGAGAAGGCAATGGCACCCCACTCCTGTACTCTTGCCTGGAAAATCCCAGGGACAGGAGAGCCTGGTGGGCTGCCATCTCTGGGGTCGCACAGAGTTGGACATGACTGAAGCGACTTAGCAGCATGCATGGTGGAAGAGGTAGGTGGGAGTAAAGCAAAGATATAATTTGGGAGGTTGAGAAATCACTTAGTCAAGAAACATGTTGGTATCTCCTTGGGTTTTATCACCTAATATGATGAGAAACTAGTAGGTCTCTGATTTGGGATTTATATTAGAGGCAAAAATGACCTGGCTTTCTGGAAGCTTCGATATGAGCTATAATGGAAAAGAAAAAAATAATCCATTCTCCCTAGTGGTCTGATTTAAGAAAATAGATGAAGTGTTGTTTACTGAAATAAGAAAAACAAATGAAGAAAAAATTAAAGAAAAAAAGGGTTTTGCTTTAGATATGATGCTCTTGGCAACCATATTCCCTATTAAAGCACAATGTGGAACAGGCAGTTGGATAAAGGAGTCTGTGTGGAGGTAAGGGGGCTTTCCTGGTGATTCAGATGGCAAAGAATCTGCCTGCAATGCGGGAGACCTGGGTTTGATCCCTGGGTAGGGAAGATCTGCTATAGAAGGGAACGGGTACCCACTCCAATATTCTTGCCTGGAGAATCCCATGGACAGAGGAGCCTGGCAGGCTACAGCCCGTGTGGTTGGAGAGTTTGGGTGAGAGATGAATGTATAGGAACACTGTATAGAGAGTACTTTTAAAGTATTTTAACTGGATTAGATCAGAAAAGATGAAACTTTGAGAAAAGACAGGATAAGACTTCTCTGCTTTACAGATTTGGGACAAAGGCAGGGAGTTAATTAAAAAGAGACTGGGAAAGATAAGTTCACGAGGAAGGAGGAACACAGTAAAAACATGATATTGATGAATCTAGAGAGTGAAGTGTCTCAAAGAGATTGATGCTCTTTCAAATTCTCTGAGAAGTAAGATGGGGAAAGAAAGGCAACCATTGAATCTGGCAAGGTAAACCTCATTTGAATTCTGTCAGTGGAGTTCATTTGTTACAAATTCCAAATTGGAGAAAGTCAGGAAAGGAACAAGGTCAGAATAGTTACAAGAAATAGTGACACTATTTTGGAAAACTTTTGCTATGAAGGAGAATGGAGAAATGAGAGCATCTAGAGGGTAGCAGTGCTCTAGAAACACCACACACACACACACACACACACACACACACACACACACACACACACACATATATACTTGCTCAGATGGTAAAGCACCTGCCTGCAATGAAGAAGACCCGGGTTTGAGCCCTTGAGAAGATCCCCTGAAGAAGGAAACAGCAATCCACTCCAGCACTCTTGCCTGGAAAATCCCATGGATGGAGGAGCCTGATAGGTTACAGTCCATCAGGTCGAAAAGAGTCGGACATGACTAAGCAACTTCACTTCACTTTCACTTATTTGTTATATTTTCAAGAAACTGTAGAGTCTATGGTGTAGACCATATGTAACCTCACCATTGTAGAACACTTTGTATTTTTCTAATTATATTTATATACGTATGCTCACCTATATAAATATATACAATACATTATTGCCTCATTGCTTCAGTATTTGTGACATTGTGTTATGATCAAGTCCTTCCCTGTTTTAATTCTCATTATGATTCAGTTTGTCAAGGTAAAAGAGAAACTGCTCCAGTGTCCAGGTCATTGCTGACATGAAATAGGCTGTAAGTTCTTGCTGAATAAGTAAATAAAATATTAGTTCAGTTCAGTTCAGTCGCTCAGTCATGTCCGACTCTTTGTGACCCCATGAACCGCAGCACGCCAGGCCTACCTGTCCACCACCAACTCCTGGAGTTTACCCAAACTCATGTCCGTTGAGTCAGTGATGCCATCCAACCATCTCATCCTCTGTTGTTCCCTTCTCCCCCTGCCTTCAATCTTTCCCAGTATCAGGGGTTTTTTCAAATGAGTCAGCTCTTGGCATGTGGGTTGTTTCAGCACTGAGCCACATGGGAAGCCCAAAATATTAGTACAGTCCTGGAATAATGCACCCACTAATATTTAGAAACACTTTATTATGGGTAGGTAGCATGCTTTCCCAGGTGGCTCAGTGGTAATCTGTCTGCCAATGTAGGAGGTGCTGGGGACAGAGGTCCGATCCCTGGGCTGGAAAATCCCCTGGAGGAGGAAGTGGCAACTTACTTTGGTATTCTTGCTGGGAAAACCCGAAGACAGAGGAGCCTGGTGAGCTGCAGTCCATGGGGTCTCACAGAGTCAGACACAAGTGAGCGTCTGAGCACAGCACGTTGTTGTGACTAAGTAGCATGGTGCCTGTAATGCCATGGTAACAACAACTGATATTAGTGCAAAGACTCCTCAAACGGAAAAAACAGAATCTCCACTAAGGACCAACAGCGAGTTCACTTTACAAGGTAGGGTTAGGAAGGGCCCAGAAAACAGCTGTATTCAAAGAGCAGCCCTGGGCCGTCACCAGTGTCGCTTGTAGCGCCTCTTCTGTCTGACGGCATCGCTTGAATCGGAACCTTTTCCACAAGCATAAGGCTTTCCTGGTGGCGCAGGTGGTAAAGCCTCCACCTGCCGTGCAGGAGACCCAGGTGCAATCTTTGCATGGGGAAGATCCCCCGGAGAAGGAAACGGCAACCCACTCCAGAATCCCTGCCTGGAGAATCCCATGGACAGAGGAGCCTGGTGGGCTACAGTTATACCACAAATATAACACATATGACAATACCTCTTGAAGGAAGACCTTTAGTTCATTGCTCCTCTGATTCTGCATTTCCCAGATCCCAAATTTTCTACACTGACTTCACCAAGATAAACCAATACCGGTACTCTAGTCAGCAAGTTGAACAGTTCTCTTCTCAACTTTCTCTGGGTACCCAGGCACGCACACCATCTCTCTCTGTCTATTTTTGTTGTTGTTCTAGTTGCTAGTTCAGTTCAGTTCAAAAGCTCAGTCATGTCTGACTCTTTGTGGCCCCATGGACTGCAGCACACCAGGCCTCCTTGTCCATCACCAACTCCCTGGAGCTTACTCAAACTCATGTGCATTGAGTCGGTGATGCCATCTGACCATCTTGTCCTGTGTTGTCCCTTTCTCCTCCAGGCCTCACTCTTTCCCAGCATCAGGGTCTTTTCAAATGAGTCAGCTCTTCACATCAAGTGGCCAGTGTATTGGAATTTCAGCTTCAATATCAGTCCTTCCAATGAACATTCAGGACTGGTTTCTTTTATGAGGGACTGGTTGGATCTCTTTCAGTTCAGTTCAGTTCAGTTCAGTCACGCAGTTGTGGCCGACTCTTTGCGACCCCATGAATCGCAGCATGCCAGGCCTCCCTGTCTACCACCATCTCCCGGAGTTCACTCAGACTCACGTCCATCAAGTCCGTGATGCCATCCAGCCAACTCATCCTCTGTCGATCCCTTCTCCTCCTGCCCCCCAATCCCTCCCAGCATCAGAGTCTTTTCCAATGAGTCAACTCTTCTCATGAGGTGGCCAAAGTACTGGAGCTTCAGCTTTAGCATCATTCCTTCCAAAGAAATCCCAGGGCTGATCTCCTTCAGAATGGACTGGTTGGATTTCCTTGCAGTCCAAGGGACTCTCAAGAGTCTTCTCCAACACCACAGTTCAAAAGCATCAGTTCTTCAGTGCTCCTTGCAGTTCAAGGGATTCTCAAGAGTCTTCTCCAACACCACAGTTCAAAAGCATTAATTCTTCAGCACTCAGCCTTCTTAACAGTCCAACTCTCACATCC
>SJYV01055552.1:78756-103799 GCA_006410875.1 Neotragus pygmaeus
TACGTGACTACAGGAAAAACCATAGCCTTGACTAGACGGACCTTAGTCGGCAAAGTAATGTCTCTGCTTTTGAATATACTGTCTAGGTTGGTTATAACTTTTCTTCCAAGGAGTAAGCATCTTTTAATTAAATTAAATATGATTTAGTTGCAAAGTCATATTTAATTCTTTGCGACCCCATGAACTGCAGTCCACCAGGCTCCTCTGTCTGTGGGATTTCCTAGGCAAGAACACAGGAATGGATTACCATTTCCCCATCCAGGGGATCTTTCTGACCCAGGGATCAAACCTGTATCTCCAGCATCTCCTGCTTTGGCAGACGAGTTCTTTTACTGCTGAGCCACCAGGGAAGCCCTTTCTGTCTATATGCAAAATATATAAATATTCTTGCATTACCAACTTCATAGACATGAATTTGAGCAAACTCCGGAGATAGTGGAGGTCAGAGAAAACTGGAGCGTTGTACTTCACAGAGTTGCAAAGAGTCAGAAACCACTAAGAGATTTAGCAATAAATGTGTGTGTGTGTGTGTGTGTGTGTGTGTTTATCTTCCAAAGATACGACATACTCCTTAAAGAAACATTCCATTATTTACTTCCTAATTTGCTGACTCAATTCGAGGTCTAATTCACAGTCTGTCTGTTTAGATGAATGAAATACTGTCTGAGGTCTAAAGCTGAAATTTTATTTCTTTAGCATCTAATGCAAATAGTTCCAAGAGGAAGCACCACCTTGACAACTTTTATGTAAGGATAGAAATGTGTTTAAACGCATACGTCTAGGCTGAATAAAATCTAATTTACTTTTTAAAAGGTCCTGAATTGTGTTATGGAAATTAATATCCCATGAAAATTAAAACTTCTAAGCGTCTGAATGTTCTTCGCTTGTTTGTATTAATCTCTATTTTAATGGGAGGACTGGCTTGTGGTTTTACTTCCTCTTGTCAGCATCAATACCCATTTTTCATGTACTGTGTAATGTGAGACATTAAAACCTGCCAGTGAGATTCATATTGAATCTAGGATCACAACAAGGATCATAGCTTTTTTCTTATAATGTCCAGTCATCACTGATATTCTGTCATGTCTCATCTTTTCAAGTATAGTGAATTATCATCCAGATTTGTATCTTATCAGGAAATTGCTGCAAGGCACAGAACATACACTTGAAGTAGTTATTTTGAAAACTGATGTGTAATAAAACAAAAGACACTATGTAAGTCTAAGTCTATTTTATGCTTTATTTTGCCAACAGCAGCCTCACCTACCTCAACCATCGATAGTAAAAGTCAGATGCTTTCTATTGAAATTGTATTGAAAGAATTAATTTGTATAAAATATAATTTCTGTGACTTAATCTTAAAGCTGTTTGAACTCCCTGTAAAATTTCAATCAAAATTTCAAGTTCTATATTTCCAGCCTTTTCTCCTTGTACATTATTCTTAGTCTATATTTTGAGGTAATTGTGCAAGGGCATGGTTCTAGAAAGTTCAATTAAAAAATAAATAAAATAAATGTGGGGAATTCACTAAGGATTTGGTGGAGGCCGGATATCACTAGAATGTTTCTAAATTTCACCTTTATTCATAAAAGGTGCCTTACTTCTATAGGATGAACAGCTTTTTTTAAAACTATCATAATTGCTTAAATGAAATTGGATTAATTTTTATTTGAAGAAGTAAGAACATAAAGTGACAACTAAATATAAAGACAGCACATCTTTGCTTATATGAAAAATGCTTTGTATTAGTTTTAACCTAAAGAATATCTCACTGGGACTTTAGAGACAAGGAGATGAGTGTCTGCAAACACATCAAAGATAAAGGAGTGTTTTAAATATTTTCACTTGGACATCAGTGGGATAGCTTCTGATTTTTCAGAAGATATAACTTCATTACATATGGCAATATATTATACATGGTGGACACCCCCAAATAAACCTGAGCTATTTCATTGAAACCATTCATTCATCTTTGTCAGCTGAATACGCTTGCCATGGCTTATCAGTTTCAAGCCATGACTTAGCAATGAAAGTACTTTTACAAAGAATAATTTTCAAGAACGCTTTCCTTCTGAGTGTCCTAGGGTCCTGATGTCCTTTGAAATCAGGATTTCAAAGATTTCTTCTTTGAAATCTTGTCTCACAGCTTCTTAGCATTTATTCCTTGGCCAAGGTTGTCTACACCTTTGTCATGATGTCCACCCATGGTGAATTCTCTCTCTCCCTGTCTAACTCAGCTTTTCCCATAAAACACACACACACACACAGAGGCTGCTGATAAATAAGAAATTTCCTCATCACAAATTTCTTGGATCTATCAGTGATAATATTATATATATATATATATACACGCACACACAGACACACACAAGTGACATTATCAGTGGTACAATAAGTAAATTTAGAAAGACTAAGAATAATTTTCAACTTGGAGCTGGTCTTTTTGAGGAGTGCAACAAAATACATCTTGTTACTTTGATTTCTAATTTTTTCATTCCATCTCAACTTCCCGTTGCAAAGTCTGCATCTTAATCTGGACCTCCCAGATGACCCAGTAGTTAAGAATCTGCCTGCCAACGAAGAAGATGCAGGAGACATAAAGTTTGATCCCCGGATGGGGACGATCNTTACTTTGATTTCTAATTTTTTCATTCCATCTCAACTTCCCGTTGCAAAGTCTGCATCTTAATCTGGACCTCCCAGATGACCCAGTAGTTAAGAATCTGCCTGCCAACGAAGAAGATGCAGGAGACATAAAGTTTGATCCCCGGATGGGGACGATCCCCTGGAGGAGGAAATGGCAACCCACTCTAGTATTCTTGCCCGGAAAATCCCATAGACAGAAGAACCCATGCGGACAGTCCATGGGGTCTCAAAAGAGTCAGATATGATTGAGCAAGCATGCACCAAAACTTAAACCATGCTAAACAGAGTTCTGTAGTTCTATTTATGATGAAATTGATCAACAAGAGTTTCTGGTCTTTTCATCTTAAATATTTAAACTATTAAAAGGCTAATAATATTTGTAAAGACTAATAATAGTAAAATCAACTTACACGCTAATATGTGAGGCTAACACCAAAATGATGGGTTCCATTTGAAACATTTCCCTGCTTCCCTTTCCTTTTCCATCATCTTCATAATCATCGTCATCATCATCATCAACATCTTCTTTTAGAAATGGCCAGACACGTGCATTTTGTAGCACTTTTTGGTAGTAAATTAATTTGTTTCTCTACAAATGTAGGGATAGCATCCCTTCTAGTCCTTCATCTTTATTCTTACAAAACTAGTCACTACATCTTTCATGACTTAGCATGTAAAGCCTAACTCTTTGAAATTATTAAAGAACTCACTCAATTGACTAAATTGTCATTATCATCTGTTACTGCAGGAACTGGTGGTCCCTTCTGAATTAGAGAAAATAGTTTATAATAGCAATTAATGCTTAAAACTAGCTATTCCTAGAAATAATAACCCTTAGCTATTGTAACCTGGTGGGTCCTGGGAGTATTAATTAATAGCTAGTCATTAACTGCCCTGCAGTTTCCCAGCAAAGAATTTCATACTTCTTTTCCTGAATTGTTTTGCATATAAACATCACTCGTCTTAAGAAACCCTGCTTGAAAACATCAACCTGTGTGTGGTGGTGGGTGTGATATTTTTTAAAGAAAATCTGAGGTGACATGTTGTACATTTAAACCACAGGTGTAAATAGAAGTAAACAGATGTGCAGAATCAAGATAAAAGATGGCCTTGACGTGATCTGGTTGTTTTTCTATGCACAGCCTGATGCTGTTGCCTCACTGACCTTTCCTACTCTGATCTATAGTTGTTTTATGAAAAGGTCAAATCTTGCCCCAATATAGACCAATTAAACACTGCTGAAAATATAAGATAAAGATTAACAATTGTGTTGATTACTTTTATATGTCAATTTAACTGGGTTAAGGGATGTTCCGTTAGCTGGGAAAACATTATTGCTGGGGCTGTCTGGGTGGGCATTTCTCAAAGAGGTGAGCCCTGGATTTAGTAGGGTGAGTAAAGTGATTCACCCTCGGGAAGTGAGATGGGCATCATCCAGTCCACTGGGGGCCTGAAGAATGAATTTCCTCCTCTTTTTTGAACTGATACCTCCAACATTTTTGTGCGCAAACCTTAGAGCCCTTGATTCTCATGCCTTAGGACCCTGACAGCAGCAGCTGCTTGGTTCTCAGGACTCTGACCATGGGCTAAGACTTAGGCCAGAGGCTGCCCGGGCTCTCCAGCCTTCGGTCTTGGGGTGAAACCTTATCAGAGGCTTTTTTCTGGTTCTCCAGCTTGCAGACAGCAGATCATGAGACTTTGGGGCCCCATAGCCTTAAGAGCCAATTCCTACCATAAATCTCCTTGTGCACACACACACACATGCATATCTTATTGGTTCTGTTTCTCTAGCACATCCTGACAAAAGGAAAATCTGAGAAAAACAGATCCATCTCCATGCGGTACAGTTCAGAGTCCTCAGTACTTAATACAGCTGGAAGCTTCTTCCCTTTGGACAGTGTCTCTACTGGGAAAATGTAACACTGTTTGGCAGGTTTGGAGGGAGCATAATTTGAACACAGTACACAGAAAATTGAGAAATGAACTTTCCTGAACCTCTATGGAAGGCCAAGATGTGTGTTTATTGATGCCTCACATACAGTTTCGTGTTGACTCCAATACTTTAGCCACCTTATGCAAAGAGCCAACCCATTAGAAAAGACCCAGATGCTAGACTGAGGGCAGGAGGAGAAGGGAACAACATAGGATGAGACGGTTCGGTTGGATGGCATCATGGACTCAATGGACATGAGTCTGAGCAAAGTCTGGAAGATAGGGAAGGGCAGGGAAGCCTGGCATGCTACAGTCCATGAGGTTGCAAAGAGTTGTACATGATTTAGCTACTGAACAACAATCTCTTTTTAAAATGCCTATTTTTAGGTTGACTTAGAGAATAGCCTTGTGGACATGGGGAGAGGAGAGGAGAAGGTGAGATGCATGGAGAGAGTAACATGGAAACATACATTACCATGTGTAAAATAGACAGCAACGTGCATTTGCTGTATGGCTCAGGAAACTCAAAGTGGGGCTCTGTGTCAACCTAGAGAGATGGGATGGGGAGTGAGGTGGGAGGGAGCTTCAAAAGGAAGGGGACATATGTATACCTATGACTGATTCGTGTTGAGGTTTGACAGAAAACAGCAAAATTCTGTAAAGCAATTATCCTTCAATAAAGCTAGTAGAGGTGATAGAATTCCAGTTGAGCTATTTCAAATCCTGAAAGATGATGCTGTAAAAGTGCTGCACTCACTATGCCAGCAAATTTGGAAAACTCAGCAGTGGCCACAGGACTGGAAAAGGTCAGTTTTCATTCTAATCTCAAAGAAAGGCAATGCCAAAGAATTCTCAAACTACTGCACAATTGTACTCATCTCACATGCTATTAAATTAATGCTCAAAATTCTCCAAGCCAGGCTTCAGCAATACGTGAACCATGAACTTCCAGATGTTCAAGCAGGATTTAGAAAAGGCAGAGGAACCAGAGATCAAATTGCCAACATCTGCTGGATCATTCAAAGAGCAAGAGAGTTCCAGAAAAACATCTATTTCTGCTTGATTGACTATGCCAAAGCCTTTGACTGTGTGGATCACAAGAAACTGTGGAAAATTCTGAAAGAGATGGGAATACCAGACCACCTGACCTGCCTCTTGAGAAATCTGTATGCAGGTCAGGAAGCAACAGTTAGAACTGGACATGAAACAACAGACTGGTTCCAACTAGGAAAAGGAGTATGTCAGGCTGTATATTGTCACCCTGCTTATTTAACTTATATGCAGAGTACATCATGAGAAACACGGCTGGAGGAAGCACAAGCTGGAATCAAGATTGCTGGGAGAAATATCAACAACTTCAGATATGCAGATGACAGTATCCTTATGGCAGAAAGTGAAGAACTAAAGAGCTTCTTGATGAATGTGAAAGAGGAGAGTGAGAAAGTTGGTTTTAAGCTCAACATTCAGAAAACGAAGATCATGGCATCCGATCCCATCACTTCATAGGAAATAGATTGGAAAACAATGGAAACAGTGGCTGACTTTATTTTTCTGGACTCCAAAATCACTGCAGATGGTTACTGTAGCCATGAAATTAAAAGATGTTTACTCCTTGGAAGGAAAGTTATGGCCAACCTAGACAGCATATTAAAAAGCAGAGACATAACTTTGTCAACAAAGGTCTGCCTAGTCAAGGCTATGGTTTTTCCAGTGGTTATATATGGATGTGAAAGTTGGGCTATCAAATCAGCATGTTGTATACCTTAAATTTACAGTTATGTGTCAAATATATTTCACTTAAGTTTTTAGAATATCATTTAGTTACAAATAAGGCACTAAAATAAAAACATATAAACTAATAGATGGCAAGCAACCACCTAAAAAAAGAAAGAAAGAAAGAAAGAAAGCTGAGCACCAAAGAATTGATGCATTTGAACTGTGGTGTTGGAGAAGACTCTTGAGATTCCCTTGGACTGCAAGGAAATCCAACCAGTCCATCCTAAAGGAAGTCAGTCCTGGGTGTTCATTGGAAGGAATGATGTTGAAGCTGAAACTCCAATACTTTGGCTACCTCATGCGAAGAGTTGACTCATTTGGAAAGACCCTGATGGTGGCAAAGATTGAGGGCAGGAGGAGAAGGGGACAACAGAGAATGAGACAGTTGGATGACATCACCGACTCAGTGGACATGGGTTTGGGTGGACTTCAGGAGTTGGTGACAGACAGGGAGGCCTGACATGCTGCAGTTCATGGGGTCACAAAGAGTCGAACACGACTGAGCCACTGAACTGAACTGAATAAAAGATCTGTTTTTAGGTTGAATTCCAAGCAAAGTGTTGCTCTGAAAAGCACCCCATTTCCACCTTACCAAAAATGAACAAAAGGGGAAAAAAGCAAGAAAAATTGGGAGAAAGAACTGTTAAAGATTTTTATTTAGCTGCACTCAGTAGAGAATACAGACAACACCCATGAAATCATAAGAACATTTGTCAGTACTAACTATATACATATATATATATATATCATCAGGAGGAAGCATTTTATTTAAGATGTGCATTCCTTGCCACCAATTTTAAAGTTTCTCTTTTAAGAGTCTAAGGTGAGGGCCTGAAACACTCTTTTACAGTTTTACGAATGATTCTTAAGTCCATCCATTCATAACCAACAGATTAGAAAGTGAAGGACAGAGAATCGAAGCCCTGTATATTGCATAATTGTAATGAGTATTGACATAGATGACATGAGTTTTTAACAAGTGCAGAAGAAAGTGACAATATATTTCCTAATAAAATGGAGATATAAATCCAAAAACTTGGCCTTGAATCCTAGGACATGTAAAAAGGTAGCACAGGCAGGAAGAGAACAACAGAGAAAGAGAAAGGCCAAAACTTGTCTCTACCCGTGAGAGCTTTTTGGCTCATCTTGGATACAGTTCCCAGTCTGTCAATCAAACCCTAATGTAGGTGTTGCTGTGAAGATTATTTTGTAGATGTAATTAATGTTCATAATCCTTTGACTTTAAGTGAAGGAAATTTAGCCTAGTAATTTGGTGGACATGATTCAATCAATTGAATGTCTGTAAGAGCAGAAATGAGGTTTCCTGGAAGAAATTCTGTCTGCAAACTGTGGCTTCAACCTGCCCTTCCATTAAGCCTGCCCTGCTGATTTTGAGCTTGTGTAGTCAGACACCTTGTCTTAAATTTCTCAGTATACAAGCTCCTATTCGTTCTCTGGATGAAGCCAGGCTGTGGAACTACTGTAAGACTATTTGCTTACAAAGGGCTCATTATAAAGAAATCCATTTCTGTCAGGACCCCACCCAATAGAGGGGCCCCAGAGAGCCTCATTCTCCCTGTAGTTGAGGTCATTCTCCAATGGGTGATTTTCCCATAGAATACCATGGGATGAGTGAAGACACCAGGGTTGTGCAAATCTATGATTATTGCTCAGCCCTCTTTAAAGTTGTTTTGTATAATAATCTAGGGACAGTAGAGTGAAATAGTCCTCACCTGGAAGGAGGAATATAGTCATTCTCAACTGATCACCTCCTTTTCTTAGTGATGTTTCAAATAAAATATTCATTTTGAGTAAAATAATAAATGGAAATAGGATATATTTTATGACCAAATCAATCAGGCACTGATTCTTAGAGAAGACTAACTCTGAGAGTGCAATATTTTATCAAGGTAACTTTCCTCCGGGAGTTGGTGATGGACAGGGAGGCTTGGCGTGCTGGGGTCGCAAAGAGTCGGACATGACTGAGCGACTGAACTGCACTGAACTGAACTTTGCTTTGCTTTGTACTACAGGTTACTGGAAGTTGCTAAATGTTCAGTGTAACCCTCACTTGCTCTGTGGAGCTTTCTCTGTGTGTCAGAGGTCAGCATAAATATATTTTACTCTTCTCTAAGGCTTTCCATGAGCTTCCCATGTGGCGCTAGTGGTAAAGAACCCACTTGCCAATGTCAGAGGCATAGGAGACACGGGTTCGATCCATGAGTCACGAAGATTCCTTGGAGGATGGAGGCTACGGTCCATAGAGACACAAAGAGCTGGACACAACTGAAGCGACTTAGCGCACAGGCACACAAGTCTTTCCATATTCCAAGCATCCTTTTGATATTCCATTTTGTGTTCCATCTTTGGCACTTAGGAGATGATTTGTGTGTTACTGCTTTTCTTGTGATTTTCATATGCTTTTTCTGATATTTCTCATGTATGTGTATCATGTGCTGTATTCTGTCACATCCCAGTTTTCTAGCTCACAACCAACTTACTGGTTTTTAAATAACTATTTTTTCATGAAATTATAGTTACACTAGAAGACTTAATGACATCAACAAATGAATCATACAGAATGTGTAAAATAATCTGTTTAAATTCATCACAGAATATCTAAGCATACAGAGGGTTTAATAATTATCATAGCACCGTCAAAATCCTATGATAGTAAATCAAACTTTTATAATTCCTTTTTTGTTCCATTTCTAGCAATAGAGATTTGGGCAGATCTTATTGGCTCATTTTTATTAAATGTTCTCCTTCAGGATATTTTTTCTTAGACACAAAACAGTCCTCTAACATGAAGCCAGATAGAGACTCTAATCAGATGTTTCCCTAAATTCATGGTGAACCTCTTTCTATAGACGTCTCATCACCCAAAGAGCTGGGCTTGAAGACTGCAGTCGCTTGTATTGTTCATGCACTAGCTTACCTTGTCATCAGGAAGTTTCCCTCTTGTAAGTAACACAAACCTGATAATGAGTTTCACTTCTATTAATGAGTGTACAAAGTTAAATTTATTTTAACACCTGCCAAAGAAATTCGCTATTAATGATAAAGCTGTGAAGGAAAATGAACTCACAAATCTGATCCATTCTGTGTATTACATAGGCTAACAGCAGTGGNAAGTAACACAAACCTGATAATGAGTTTCACTTCTATTAATGAGTGTACAAAGTTAAATTTATTTTAACACCTGCCAAAGAAATTCGCTATTAATGATAAAGCTGTGAAGGAAAATGAACTCACAAATCTGATCCATTCTGTGTATTACATAGGCTAACAGCAGTGGTGCATTGGAGCCGGTTTGCACCAGCCAAGATAGAAGCCACAGCTCACATTTCTTTCCATTTTGGTGTCTGCACTCCAGAATTGGCATGCGGTGAACATTCATATGATAGAAACCGTCAAATGCTCAAAATTTAGGTTTTTCTTCTTCCCTTTCTACCAAACTGGTTGTTTAAACACTTACCAGCACAGTACTACTAGCAACAACAGATTTTTTATGACGAGGAAAAATACATGAAGGCTGTGCTCATTCTTGGCTTCTTCTGTTTTTTAAATACTTTCATTCATTTATTCACCGTTGGTCATGCTGGACCCTTGGCTGTGCTGTCTCTGTTGCTGCCCATGGGCTTCCTCTAGCTGGGACGTGCGAGGGCTGCTCCTGCTTGCAGAGCACAAGATTCTCGGTGCAGCAACTCCTCTCGTGTGAAACACGGGCTCCAGGCACACGGGCTTCAGGAGTTGCGGCTCCTGGGCTCTCGGGTGCAGGCTATGCAGCTGCGGCACACAGGCTTCGTTGTTCTGCGGCCTATGGGGTGATCCCAGGTCAGGGATCAAACCTGTGTCCCCTGAATCAGTTCAGTTCAGTCGCTCAGTCGTGTCTGACTCTTTGTGACCCCATGAATTGCAGCATGCCAGGCCTCCCTGTCCATCACCAACTCCCGGAGTCCACNATAAAGTCTGACACTGTTCCAATTGCACTCACAGAGATCACATTGTCTTAGGAAAGTCATTAAGGAAAAATAGGCAGCTAGAAATAACGTATCATGACAGTCTACAATAACGTTTATATGTCAGTAAAGGTAAACGTCAATGCTTGTCATCATGAATGCATGAAACATATCTTCAGTGTGAATGGTGTTTGGTGTTTCACAGGGATTGTGATGCTTGTAACTCTCCATGAGACACTACTTTGTTTCTACAGACTTGATTTGTGATTTTTTTTCTGACTTGTTTGTCCTCGTAATGAGCAACACTAACAAAAATATGTCATATCAATCAAGATGTCAATATCCTATCTATTTTTTGTTTAATCATTTATTTTTAGGAAGCAATTGGGCTCTGTGCTACATTTAAAGATCTTTTTGACTACTTGGGCTTGGAATAGGGGATGAAGCAACTGGCAGAGTGGGAGTTAGCGCTTGCTCTAGCTGGACTAGACTTCTATCTGATGGTGAATCACACCTCAGACAGTGAAGGTGCCGGTTCATGATCTGGGGTCTGGCGAGGTGCCCAGGGTGCTGCCGCTTTAAGTCAGTTCTCTAGATCTGATATGAATGAATCACAGAGATGATGATTCCTTTTTGGAACATCCTGTGTTTTTATTTTGCTCTTCTAAATTCTCGTCCTAATAAAACATGTGCCTCAGAGAGTGCCTCTTTTTCCATTCATTTTGAAAAAGTCTTGTTCATCATTATTATTTATCAATATGATGATGCCACTTACTTACACCAGCAGCTATAGGGGCAAGAATACACAGTGAGTTAACACTCTGTATAGGTTGGGTCACTTACTCAAAACTAGGAATCTTCAAAAAAAAAGGGATGATCTCTATTAGACGCCCAATATCGTAATGCCATTCTAGAACTGTATTATCTGGGGCATATCTATGACAGTAACAAAAGCTCACTTCAGCTCATTTTACAAATGAAATAAAAGAGCACCAAATTCAGCATCCTCAGAATCCAAAGGTCTAGGTTGCTCTAAGGAACTTAGGAAGACCTTTTGCCTCTGTTTGCATTGGGATCTCCTACCTTATATCTAACGTCGCATTTCATAAAAAATAAGTTGATTGAACAATAGCCTCGAAAGCAGCTGATGTGTATTGATCACTGTTCATGTGTCATTTGACATGCCAAGGGACGTATATACATCATCTTGTTGGCTTGCTTTAAAGTGATAGGAGGTTGATTGCTGCACTGATTTTATACTTGAGCAAACTGAAGTATGGATTAGTCAGTAATGTGCTTAAGACAATAGTCTTTTAGTGTACAAGGTAGGAAATGCAAGCCCATCAACCCTTGCTAAATTTACATTTTCATGCCTTAGGAAACAAGAGAAATCAACACGGAAACCATCTATTTCCTGCTTCACATTTCTAGGGGAGTTGCTTGATGTGTTCCACTTTGTTTCAGAACCATCACTCTGGGCCCAGTTACCAGTGTCTGCATCATCTTTTTCTGGTCATCTGAATAAAGGTGTTTTTCACTTTTATTCTGACTTAGATGACTTGAGGTATCAATCAAGCTTCTTTCTCTTTGTCTCCTTTATAGTTCATTTTATTAGGCTTATTTCTAATTTATTTACTCTTTTCAACTTCTTTCAAATTAGTTGCTTAATCTCTCCACTGAATTCTTAACTTTAATTACCAGAATATTCACTTCTAAGTATTTTACTTTTAGAATTTTTTCTACGAGTGGACAAAGTGCTAGGGAAGGTAGAAGGCAGGAGGAGAAGTGGACAACAGAGGATGAGATGGTTGGATGGCATCACCAACTCAACGGACATGAGTTTGAGCAAGCTCCGGGAGATGGTGAAGGGCAGGGAAGCTTGGTGTGCTGCATTCTTCATGAGGTCACAAAGAGTCAGACACGACTGAGCAACTGAACAACTACCTACAGGTGGATCTTTTCCAATCTGCCTGACCATTCTATATAGTATTTCATTGCTTAATTGCATTTTGACTCCTCATTTAAAACATGTGAAATACACTTACATTCCATATTTGATCATTCCAATATATTTGACTAGTTAGGATTATAATTATGTTTCTCTATAGTGACTTGTTTTCTCTGATATAATGTTAGTTAATTTCAGCTCATGGCCTATGAAAGTTTTTGCTTTAAGCATTCTTTTGAGCCCGGATATAAGATACTTCTGCAGAAAGATTGTGAACTTTCACTCTGCTATGCTCCTTGTGGGTATGGGAAATCCTAAAGCAATTTTAAATATGAGCTTAAATATTTGGACCACACAAGTAGTGTGAATCCTGCCTTCAAATCCTTTTGAGAATCAGCTTATAGTTAGGAATTCTCAGCAAAGACACTCTCCCCTCTGACATAACATGAACATTTTTTACATAATCTCTGACAGAGTACGGCAGAAGGTTGCCACTCTCAGCCTGATCTTTAAACAGAGATGTTTGTCACAACTTCCTGTTTCATAAGTGGCCTCTGCTCTGTCCCTGTTCCGTGTGCAGAGTCCGTGTCCACTACCCCTTGGTCCACTAAGGACCGGCCGTGCTCCACGGCACAGCCACCAACATAATGTCTCATTGGTCTCCCCGGGGTCACGATCAGTAATCAGGGTAGCTTCTGGGCTTTCAGTTATGCTCATCATTATATGTGTTTCCTATCAAGTGCAGGAGCGGAGTTTAGTGTCATCTATTAATACAATTGTGAATTTTATAATAAAAATTACAAGTATTTCATTGTTTTTATAACCACTTGATCTACTCTTCTGCTTCAGTTCAGAAAATTGAACAGCAGTTGAAGCACAAAAATGCCCAACACAGTACTATTGAAGATAAAAAATATGGAAACAACCAATAACAAACAAATGAGTAAATAAATGTTGCTTAAATAGGGGGATTCCAACCTATTATTAAAAGTAAGATCTACTAAGAATATTTACAAAGGTAAGCAGTATATTATAATAAGAAAAAAGTAAGATGCAAATTTATCTATACTCATAAAAATCTATACCAATCTTTATGCCCACACATACATACACAAACACACGCAGAAGGAAGGACATTAAGATGTAAACAACACTTTTACTTGGATGATAAGAGTGTGACTGATTTGATTCTGACTGTGACCCCTTCAAGATGTGTGAAATTATGAAAGTTATTTTTCAGATGCTCAGGATTTTGCTAGCAAACACAGGGTCATTATTACCAACACTGGAGTTCTTACTTAAGAGGAAAAACAGAGACCATATATGCAAAGGCCTTAGTAAAATTATAACCATGATGTTTGTAGATTCCTATGATTTTGAAATTCTTAAACAAAATGTGTTAAGAAACAAAGAAGTCATTTGCCTTTTAAGATAGTAAAATAGCATAAAAATATAAAATTAATTTTTTGCATTAGGAAGACTTTCAGTTTCAGTCCCATTAGTTGGGGCCATTTGAAGAAACCTGCTTGCCTAGGATCCTTCAAAAGAAAGTGCGTGAATGTGAGATAAGAAGAACCTACCCATTTTTACACTGCTTTTTTTATGTGGAGTCTAGCTCTGTATTTTAAATGTTTCTTACATCTGAAAGTGTGCTTGGTGCTTGCAATCTCTGAAAACTAATGATCCCAGAGGAAACAACTAAACAGCAAATTGCTATGGATTATTTTTGATTTGTATAGACTTAAGCAACGGAGGTCATCAGATTCTTTTGTTTCTTCAATTACTGTCTCTCTCATTTTTATCAGCTATGCTAAAGCTTCATTGACAATTTCAACTTGAATATAGAGGGAATACATTAAAAATAACATAAGGAATCCAACTAATTTGCTTTCAATGCATTCTCTTTATGAGATAATATTGCTGATACCCTGCTTTCTTTTTACCCCTTTTGTGCAGTGCATGATGCCAGTCTATTTTTCACTTTGATTTGTATGTCTGAAAAGGTCAGCACAATTAGAAGAGTTAGAAGTTAGCCCTGCATACTGTCTTCCAAACACAGAAACACAAGCACTGCCAAGGTAAAACGTCAAGGATAACAGTTCTGCACAGCAACCAATGGAGTCAAATATAGAAATGTGGGCTTTTTCTAAAACCCAACGGTGTGTATTGCCACTTTTAACTCTGCAACTGAAAATGATCATTCTTAGCGTGCAGAAGAATAATCAAGTTCCCTACCAGAATTCTGAACTTTAGAAATAAGATTAAGGAGTAAACAGAGAGAGAAAATACCACTTCTATTGTTGGAAAGCTAGTAGGAGATGGAGCTTATATGAAAGCAAAAAGGAGTTTCCAAATTTCCCATGACTTACTCCACTTTTGAAGCGTTGGAAAAGCCCACTGGTAAGGAAGTTTGATGTTGTAGAGATAAGTGAATGACTGTCTATGAAAGCTTATGCCTTTTCCTGAATACATTTATACTGAATTTTTGTGGCATACCGTTAAGAAAAAAAGTTTACAGAATTTTCTTTAATGTGTTCTTAGAAAAGTGGATTTCCAAACAAACAGACAAACAAAACTGAGAATAAGTAGCTTTGATTTGGTGCCCTATGAGATGTATACACTGAGCAAATTACCTTGACATTATCACCTAGGAACCCGACTCAGACACCTGTAAGAAGTGTGAGCTACAAGCCAGCTGAGGAGAAAGTGCACAGATCAGAAACAGTCTCTTTTATCATCTAGTTTTGTAATGTCAGACAATTATTATCAATTATTTGACTGGATCCTGGTCTGTAAACATTATTCTCAGAAAGGATTTTTGTTGTTTTTCATCTTCTTAAGACAGCTTGCACAAATAAGCTTCTAAATTTTCTTTAAAGAACTTTCTCCCCATAAGAAACTTTCTCTCCTCCCTCCCAGAAGTGCTTGGACTTTTGATAGGACTTGGAGGACTGCATTTCCAGTATTCCAAAGTTTGTCTAAAGACTTAGGGGCATGTTTTCTACCATGTTATTTCATTCCAACAGTGCCATTATATTGGGGGTCACAAGCGACAGATGGAGCAGGAAATGGCAACCTCTCCACTATTCTTGCCTGGAGAAGCCCATGGACAGAGAAGCCTGGCAGGCTACAGTCCACCAGGTCACAAGAGTTGGACACAGCTTAGTGACTAAACCGACAACAACAAGCAAGAAAAACTGACGCTAGATAATGTAATGAAATGAAAAGAAAAAACTGTTTGGGAAATTTATACGGGACCTCACAGTGTGAAACAGCAAACCTGAACAGCCACAGGATTGCAAGAAATACTGGACTTGGGTAGTTCCAAAGAAACTATCGAAATTAAGGTCTCTTCAAGGGAAGTTTGGGGATTCCACAGTCAAGGAGTAGGGAAGCCAAGTTTTTTTTTTTTTTTTTTAATGCTGTGAAACTCTGCTCCACATTAAAAATCCAGGAAGGAAAAGAGATTGGCAAACCTTCATCAAATTCTTAAAGGGTTCTCAATCCAGTCAAACCAGAGGAATCTCAAAGGTGTACGTTACATCAGGAAGGTTCCTTGGGTGTCTTCTAGATGCCTGCATCCTATTAGGGTTTCAGCGTTTATATGTCTCCACTGGTCTGGACCTGTTCTGATTCACACCTGTTGTCCCGCTTTAAATGTTAACAGTGTTGCTTTAACTACCAAGACTGTACCTTTTAGGGACACGTGTGTTCTCTCAACAGTGTAGAGAAGCAGGCCCCTCTCAGCTGGCACCGGTTCTGCACGTGTGGCACTTTCCAAGGCCATGTGGGTAGTCTGAAATCAGAAAAAGCAGGTGGTTTATCCCATGGCATTTGGCAAACATCCAAATCAGATCTTCCAACATCCCCCAAAACCCTGGCCCCCAAGAGATGGTGTCACAGCACACCAAGGTATATTGGACTGGTTTAGATTATAGACTGTTCTTTGCCTTCATAGCACACACACTTCCCTTTTAACAACATGAAAAATGTGAAACAGAATTGCCCTGAAAGCTAACCATTAGAGGAGAGACAAATAAAGACATCCCCAGAGGCTCGTTTCTTTTGTTTTCTCTGGAACAGAGCAAAGAGCAGGCTTAGCAGAGGGAGCTCACACAGGAATAAAAGGCAGATCAGCTGGGCTCTGGAGGACTTCCTTTCTAACCTGACCCTTTCATGGATGAGGGAGTGGCATTGCTACGCAGACACTGACTGCCCCTGGCCTTCCTTTCGCTGTAAATGGTAAGAGCGCTATAGCCACGTGGGGACTCTCTCTATGGGAATGCTTGTGTGCTGCCTTCTGTCCAGCTACATCAGCCTGATCACATTCTCTGCGGGCTGAGGATCGCTCTTGGCCATGTGAGGTCTGGGTGTTCTCCACTTGTCATCTTTGCCCAAACTGCACGTGTCACATACAGGCAAAGAACGGCCCATATATGACAAATAGGACTTGCCCACTTGTTATATCTACCTCAGTAGTATTTGTTGCATCTGCGTTCCCCTGCACATGCTCATTCCTTGGAAAATAACATACCACAAAGCAAACACTTATTTTACTACAGTCATCTAGTAGGAAAAATAGCTGTCTCTGTGTCACAGATCTGGAGACAGTGCTTCAGCTATTTCAGAGGATTACATTTGACCCTCACAAAGAGCTTATCAGAAAATAGCACATCCATTCTTTCGTGAAATGGAAAATAATTGCAATTATAAATGCTTTCAAATAGTAACTGCCTCATATGTACTGTACTTTTACCAGGCAATTTATATACACCATCTTATTTCAGTTTCATGAATATATACATATATATATACACACACATACGTGTGTGCATGCTTAGTTGCTCAGTCGTGTACAGCTCTTTGAGACCCCATGGACTATAGCTCACCAGACTCCTCTGACAATATAATTCTTTAGGCAAGAATACAGGAATATTCATTCCCTTCTCCAGGGGCTCTTCATGACCCAGGGATCAAACCCAGGTCTCATGCATTGCAGGTGGATTCTTTACTGGTTGAGCCAGCAGGGAAGCCCCATATATATATACATATGTATGTATACACACACACACACACGTATGTGTATATATATACATATGTATATATGTTATATGTTACACATAATATATATGTAATATATAATATATGTATGTATATATGTGTGTATTATATATTATAATAGATATGTAATAATATAATATATGTATGTGTATATATCCCCTAATAGATGAATGGAAAAAAAAAAACCTTTTGATTTCTAAGAAAAACTTTTTTGAAAGAGCCTTTGGGCATGGGGTTCCAAAACACAGTAAGGTAACTTGACCAAGGTTGTATAACAACTAATCTGTATCCTGAGAGAATATCAAATATTCTCTAAGGACACTGAAACATTTTTACTTTAATTTCTTTTTGAAGAATAGCAATGTACAATATTTTATATCTAGTGCATTACAAAAAGAGGATCTTTCTTAACTTTTTCCTAAGGTTTAGAAAATCTGCATTTGAGTTCCAGATCTGTCACAACTCGTGTGATTTCAAGAGACCTTGACCAATTTATTTAAACTGTTTTCTCATCTGCAGAATGGTAAATATTAAAATCTCTACAATTCCAGAATACATTTGTGATGACAAAAATAGATACTTATTATGAAACATCTTTGAACATTACCTGTGCTATACACACAGTGTTTTTCATTCAGATTATGAGAAGCAATAGTAAATAAAAATGCAGTAGTTTTTTTTTCAGCTATATGATTCTTTTCAGCCTTGTACCCTGAATTCAATTTACACTCTGTCATTCGAAAGTGTATCAAAATATATTTCAAATAATTTTCTCTACTTCCTGTTGTTAAATGGTGGCTTTTCATTTCTTTTTTAGTATTCTATTCAATATATTCTCTTTATCCCCTAAAGCCCTGTAAAGCTGAGAATTTTGCAGCAAAGCTATATTGAAGTATTTCTCTCGCATCTCACATTTTCTAAATTCCTTCAACTGCCTTGATCATTACTGATAGCATCGTCTTGACCTGGATTCATGTATTTTCATGATATATACATTCCCCAAAACCTATCATAAAGAGAGAGAATCTTAAGGCATAAGCCCTCTCTTGACCACTCATGCAGGCAGCTCAGCCTACTTCTGTCTGGTTAGATTGGGGCGGTCTCTGACTTACTTATGCACTTATTTTTCTTGGACTGTGAATTCCTTGAGCCTTACTGAGCTAAGGGATTTTGAGAGGAGCCAGAGCATAGTATTATAATGCATTCAAAGAGCAAAAATTCTGTGTCAGAAAAAGTCCTATTTTTATTTCAGTTGCAATCAGAAAAGAAGAAAAGTAACAATTTGAACAAGGAAATCAAAATTAGAGGGAAATCAAATGTTGGATACCTTTACTATTTTCACTTCTGTGTTCATGATACAAACATACCTGCACACAAACTTACATGCATAATTATTTAATAAACCAGTCCTTTGAAGCTCTTAATGGCAGAGACGTGCATTCCATTGCAAGTATTTTAAGAGTAGGCAGCATTATTCTGAGATATCTTAAAAGAAGATTGTCACACAGAATCCTTTCACCTAATTTGAAATTCTTTCTGGGACCAATATTTCAGATATTTTAAAAGCTAACTTTCTTAATTACAGGTGTATTCTTTATGTCTTATTTTTCCCTATGTTTGTGTGATTTAAATGTACAACCAGGAGTCATTGAGGCATTTAGAAATTTTTCTGGCATTTTAAATTGGCCCAAGTGACTTTGAGAATAAAAATGAACTATGCAGGGAGCACTGTATGAGAATGTATTAAAACATTTTCACTTATTTACTGTCTTCTTTCAGAAAAATGAAAGCTTTGGGAAGATGGCTGATAAGAAAAGGAAATCACTGGAATATATAGACTGTAAGGGACTATAAATTTATATTTAAGTCAGTAGTAACTGCATTATTTAAACATCTTTAATGTCTAATTAATAAAAACTGTTTCATATTTTACTATTCCCATTTCTTAAGTAACTTCCAAAAGCATAACATTAATCCAGTAAATTTATATTTTTATTGTTTGATAATAAAGCATATTTCAGACTATCTTATGGATATTTGTAATCTAGTTTTTAAAAATTCCTTTAAAATGATGACTTGCTATTTCAAATGTTAACCTAATGATTCAATTGGTAAAAAATCTCTGCTTCCATTTAATAATTTTTATAATGCCTTCCATGGTATCTCTTTAAACAATAAATCTAAAAGGGAACAAGAAGTATATGTTTCATTCAAACTTCACATTTTAGGAATTAGAAAGAAGAAATATGTTGCAAGGTTATAGAATTCTACTTTGCTGGGATCACCTCTATTTTGCCACGGATTTTTGTTTGTGTCCCATATTTAATCCTGGGTTATTTTGTATGTGTGGCTTGATGCTTTTGATGATCAAGACTGTCAGAAGTTAGTTTGACATCTTTGTAAAAACATTTTGATCTAAGTTTAGCCTGGTTACATTGAAAATTGGGCCCCTTACACAAAAGTCAGCTTTTATAACGTTTGAATCCTCCTGGTTTGACCACCCAAGACCAGAATGGAGCAGTAAGTGATCAGAGAATCCCACATGGATTTTTCTTTTGGAGAGAAGCTGACTTTTCTCAGCTCCCTTTATATATGTGACCTTATACAATCTTCTAGGTTTCTTGTTATGACCCCAGAACTCTGCCTGTTGGTTCTTATTTAGAAATGATCTCCATGGACAGAGGAACCTGGTGGGCTACAAGGCCATGGGGTCGCAAAGAGGCAGACACAGCCGAGTGACCGAGCCACTCACAGCCATGGGCTCTGCTCTCTGTATTCCTTAAAAAAACAAAAAGACCACTAGTCCAATCTTAGATTCAGAAGAAAGTTATCTTCCACATCTTTCCTCTTTCTCTTTGTCCAGAAGATACATTTTCAATGTTCAGAATATTCTCTTTGGGCTTTACTCATAATCACGTAAGAGTAATAAGAGTTAAAAATGAGCTTGCCAGTGTTTCAAAGTCTACAACAGTTACATACCAGGCGCCCGTGGATAGTTCCCCACTGTCTTCAGAGAGAACGTTTGGAAGCTGTAATGGATTCCTACCCAAGGTGTAGCATTTAATAGTGAGGAATTATCCTTCCTCTCGGTAATGTAATAAACAGTTTAATATTTGGCCTTGTGCCCTGGCACAGAATTCCTAAAACCGGTGGAATTTACTGTTGTTTTCACGCTAATGAGATAACCGTTGGGAGGATGAGGGCTGGGAGCTGAGTAGCTTCAGAACGGAGGATGGCCACCAGAGAAATCAAGTGTTGGCCAAGGAGCTGGAACCTTCAACTCCACCTCCCGACTTCCAGGGAGGGAAAAAGGGCTGAAGACTGATTTCAGTCATTGATGGCCAGCAATTCAACCCAACATGCCTAAATAATACAGCCTTCATAAAACCCCTAAATGGTGGGGCTCAGGGAGCTTCTGGGTTGATGAACTCACTAACGTGATGGGATGGTAGCATGCCAAAAACAGGGTGTGGAAGCGCTTGTTCCACCTCATGCCTCGACCATTGCGTCTCTTTCATTTGTCTCTTCCTGAGGTGCACCCTTTAAAATAAACTGGTTCACTTACATAAAGTGATTTCCTGAGCCAAGTGACTTTCAGTGACTCATTCTAGCAGACTGTCGAAATTGAGGAGAGGTTGTGGAAACCCTTAAAGTATAGCTAGTCCATCAAATGTATGGATGGCCCCTGGGGCTTGCAGAAAAATGTGCACACTGTGAGCATTTGGAATCTTTGAGTACATCCAGGCTTCATGGGAGCTATGTTGGTAAACCACAAGCAGACACATGGGGTACTTTGTAAGGAACAGATTAAATTCTACTTTCATCCTCATGCTTTGGAATGTACCAGAAGCCAGGACTACATGTCCTAAGTATGTACCTGTACTCATTTGAGGCAGTGTATCCTGCATCTGAACCAACCCTCTCCTTAATAATGTTCTAAGAGGATCTTCACTGAACGGCATTAATACATTTGGAGATAACATGATATTATCATTAAGGTATGAAAGGCTTGCAATTATTGGCTTGTAGAAGAAGGAGGAAAGGGAGATGACAGAGGATGAGATAATTGGATGGCATCACCAGCTCAACGAACATGGGTTTGAGCAAGCGCCTTGAGTTGGTGAAGGATGGGAAAGCCTGGCGTGCTGCGGTCCATGGGGCCGCAGAGAGTCAGACGTGACTGAGCGACTGAACAACAAGGATCTTCTGCTGAGCACTGACTCTAGCCCCAGTGAAGATCTACCTTCTGTGAAGCATTTCTTTGAAGTTGTGTTTTTGAGGAGTCTTGTGTTGCTTTGTCAATCAGGCATTAGCGTCATCCCTCAGTCCTCTTTTCCTATACACCGTGGTTTCCCTGAATGCTCCATATCATCAGCAGTTCCCTGGGGGTGTGTGGGGGTGCAGCCTTTGATTTTATAAGTGCATAGATTTCTCTGTTTACTGGCCACTCATGTCTAAGATTTTTTTTCCAGCTTTTCCATGGGACCCATTGAGCCCTCAAGTCCTTAAAGCTGTATGATATCTCATGGCAGAGTTAAGATGAATCCATACATCCTTTTATACTGTAATCAGATCTCTTGGGTCACAAAGGATGAAAGCTTGGGTTGAAATACAGTTCTTAGCTTAATCAAATAGCACTAATGTGCTTACTGGAAATCATCTTTTCTTAAGGACCTGGTTACACAGCCTGAAGGATAAGAAAAGAACATATTTCAATAACAACCACTGAGCTATGCACATGAATACTCTGTATCTTCTAAGAATCAAGACTTGGTAGCTATATTAAATTCATGGCAATCACCTATTTCTTACTTTAGGATTAATTCTCTCGTGGAGATAGGTTGGGTCCCCTGCAAACAGACACTCAGTAGCTTACTATGTTGGTTTTTTAAACACATTAAGTCGAAGATAAATCTCCCAGATTAACCAGAACTGGAATTCTGTTACAAAATTTCTCTAGCTTTCAAAAAAATGAAAACATCTGGGATCTAATTTCACTAGTTTACCAGATGGCAGTTGTTTACTCTAAATTCAACCTGTACTTAAACTAAGACTTCCCACCAAAATTAAAACATCCAAAACTAAAGTAGGAGGCTAAATGTACACACAGGTCCCTTTTGTATATAACAGAGCTTGTATTAAGTTATTTATATCATGGCTTCTTTAAAAAAACAAACCAACAAGCAAAATGCAATCCAGGAAATTTTTCTTCTGATATTGCATCTTATTTAAGCAATATCCTAAATTGTATTTGCTAAAGATAAGTAAGAAATTACATATATTCTGGCTCTTTTGCCAAGATTACTAGTTAGAGTCCCATCACCAAATGTTCCAGTGTTAGTTCTCCATTACTTCAGTCCTTAGGTTTTGGGGAATGAACGTTCCAAGGTCAATGTGATCATTATTCTGCCCTATGGACAACTAATGTTTATTTTTAATTTGAGACTGGTAAATAAAGCTTTAATGGGATTTTGATGGCAGGTTGGACACACTTCAGTGTCCAGAGATGTGGCATCATACTCAGAAATGTCATTATCTAGATTAATTATCAATAGCAGACAGATATCATTAACACAATGTGAAAATGATAGAGGTTCTAAAAGAAATTTGCTAGGCAGAGAAGCTAGAGGAAAACAATATTTGATTTGCAGCTATTTATTACATCTAAAATATTTTTTTGTAGTTTGTGTGGGTTTTTTGTTTTTGTTGCTGAGAATCTACCTGAAATAATACCAGAGTGGGATTTTAATTACTTAGTTTAATTTCTAAGGTCAAGCTATTCTCCTTTAAAAGTTGAACATGTGTCTGAGTACCCTGGGCTATTAGAAGAATAAAAAATACACTTCTCAACACAGCACTTTTTCTGAAATTTATTATGTTCACAGAAAGAAAAAGTTTAAGTATATTATGGTATGGTATGCACATTAACAAACTCTACTCACTGGTTGATCCAGCCTTAGAATAGTTAAAAAGTAACCAAGATGGTCAAAAAGGAAACTAACCTGAATGACAAAGTTTTTTTTTTGTTTTTTTAATTTTATTAATGGTCTGCATGCTCAATAACACCAAATAATTTAAGGAGTATTTTTGCTTTTAATTATGCATCTTTGTTTTCAATGGTACTATTATATATACACATCAATGGAATTTACACAATAACATATAATATCAGCCTGGAAAAATATCTAATAGAAATATTATTATGCCTATTTTAGAGGTTTGAATACAAGCCTACCTGATTCTGGCAAATCTAAATGACTCAACTGTAAAATATGACATTAGTTTATGTAACACATTGCAAGGAAAAAATGCCCAAACCGTAACTTTTAGTTTCACTCTTAAACTATAGAATAATGTATCTTTGAAGACATTTTAGATGGCAGTTACACTCAACATCTGTAGTTTTAACAACGTATATAACTCAGTTAAAGAAATGACATAGAGAATGGCTATGACCAGGTAAAGCACTGACAAGAAATGACAAGTCTGTCCTCCTCATTATTTGACTTAAGGTGATCGTAAGTGAATCCTAATTTCAGGATGCAAAATTCAAAAAATAAAAAAAATGTGTACCTTAGAATTGGTGGAATGTGGAATTTAAAATCCTAGATTCATCCCTTGCTAATCTTTGTTTAAGCGAGCAACTTGAGTGTTTCTAAAACTTCACAGGCACCCACTTCCTCATATTGCTAAGATGAAGCAAAGCTTTGTTCAAAAATATACAGAAAGCTTGGGCTTTTATTTGTTTATCGGGATGTGGTATATAATGATCCTGAATTTTCCCTTCCTAAGGATGCACCATACAGCTACATGGAGCAATTCCATCTGCCATCTGAGGGATGATCCCCGAATCACTTAACTCTGAGAGTCAATGGGGCTTACATTTATGAGTCCTACAGGGTATAATGAAGAAAGAAATAGTTTTCAAACAGGTGGAAAAGCACCTTCATGACTGGGCTGTACACCAAAGCTTATTGCCCAGGGAGCAAGTAACAGTGCCTATCTCTCAATTTATCCTGGAAGGAGTTTAACTGCATCCTTTCCCAGCTGCTTCCTTCAAGTCCTGCTTCCAATCAACCTGTATCTTGTACTGATATCACTCCTCCACTTTGGGATACTGGTGGGTTTTGACAAATGCTTACTACTAGGATATGCTAATAACAAAGAGAGCAGCTTGGATGGTCACAAAGATTTGAAAGGCAGCCAAGTATATAGGGAGGGAGAAACCTCCTGTGAATCCCTTGGGAGGGGTTGAAAGCACATGCAATAGCACATTAAAAGAATCAAACATCGTGATCAATGAGAGCTATCATAGGGATGCAAAGCTGGCTCAACGTCCACAAATCAATCAGGGTGATATACCACATTAAAATATTGAAGAATGTAAACAACAATCATCTCCATAGATACAAATCAAAACCACAGTGAGATGCTGCACACCAGTTAGGCCATCTATTATCAAAATGAGCATAGGTAACAGACAGCAGGCAGGACACGGAGCAAAGGGAGCCCTACACTTTGCTGGGTGTGTGAACTGGTACAGCTACAGGGGAAAACCGTGTGGGGGCCTCAAGAAGTTAGAAACGGAACTGCCAATGATCACTTCCGGGTATATAGCCAAAGGAAATAAAATCAGTATCTCAAAGAGGCTTCTGTGTTTCTATGTTCATTGAAAAGTTATGCACGATAGACAAGCTGTGGAAGCAACCTAAGTGTTC
>SJYV01055552.1:103865-163395 GCA_006410875.1 Neotragus pygmaeus
AAATAGTATATTTTTATTGTGGAGAAACTTAAAACACATAAGGACAGAAAGCGGTTAGTATCTCCCTTTCACTCCCAACTCTGCCTTGAGTTTGGTGTATGTGTTTTTAAACGTCTTCAGTGTGTGTGTGTGTGTGTGTGTGTGTGTGTATGTATGTATGTACACATTTCTCTATCTCTCCTTGGACATCCTTATGTCTACTGTGCGTGAGGATGGTACAGATCACTGCAGTCCTGTGTAGTTTTATTATATCCCATAGTCTTAGTATATTTGGGTCCTACTGCTGCTGCTGTTAAGTCGCTTCAGTCGTGTCCAACTCTGTGCTACCCCAGAGACGGCAGCCCACCAGGCTCCCCCGTCTCTGGGATTCTCCAGGCAAGAACACTGGAGTGGGCTGCCATTTCCTTCTCCTAAGGAGAAGCTTTTTGGACATTTTGGTAATTGCCACTTTCCCCTTGGGACAGATTTTGTGGGCCTGAGCCTCCGNTACCCCAGAGACGGCAGCCCACCAGGCTCCCCCGTCTCTGGGATTCTCCAGGCAAGAACACTGGAGTGGGCTGCCATTTCCTTCTCCTAAGGAGAAGCTTTTTGGACATTTTGGTAATTGCCACTTTCCCCTTGGGACAGATTTTGTGGGCCTGAGCCTTAGCCAGGAGGGCAAACCCTGGAGGGCAGGAGATTGGCAGGCTTGCCCCCTTACGCCAGACCTTGGTGAGTGGTGGTAGAGCGGCTGCTCATGTAATCAACTTCATCAGCTTCTTGCAGGTGCCAAAGTGAATGAATTAACCAAGCACCGCCAGACCGCCCTCCACCTCGCTGCCCAGCAGGACCTTCCCACCATCTGCTCAGTCCTTCTGGAGAATGGAGTGGACTTTGCTGCTGTCGATGAGAATGGAAATAACGGTAATTCCCAGGCGTTCCCTGTGTGCGGTGCCAAGGGCCTCAAGCAACCCCTTCCTTCTGGGGTGGCAGGGCAGCACGCACCGTTGGGTCTGTTCCCCGTCCCGGAGATTGGCTTTTACAGGGGCCAGGCTGTGACAGGAAATGCCCTGAGCTGGGCATGCAGCCTGCTCCTTGACAGGCACCTGGGCAGCCTCCTGATGTGAATGATGACCCTAGAAACCCAAATGGCTTCTTGTGAAACCATTAAATCTCACCTTTGGATAACTGCAGAGGCACAAAGCAAATCTTAGGAGGTTGCATTTAGATTTATTCTTAGGGGCAGTAAAAACTGGAAAGGAGGGCTCTGTGAGCGGATGGTGGCTGCTCTGACTGGGTCCCATTCAGTGGGAGATGTGTGAGGCTGAGAAGAGTTGAGATGCTCTGTGTGTGCGTCTGGGCTTGCGCTGTAAGAGGATTTCTTCCCCAGCTCTTCATCTTGCTGTCATGCATGGCCGACTCAACAACATCCGGGTCCTCCTGACAGAGTGCACCGTGGATGCTGAAGCCTTTAATCTACGGTGAGTATGTGTGGTTCAGAGCAGAGGCCAGGACTCCACGTCCCCTGGTTCACTCCTCCGAGCTGGTGGTCACGGGCATCTTACATGAGCCTNGCTGCAATTCATGGGGTCACAAAGAGTCGGACACAACTGAGCGACTGAACTGAACTGAACTGAACTGAACTCTGCAACTCCAACTCAATGGACATGAGTTTGAGCAAACTCCAAGAGACAGGGGAGGACAGAGGAGCCTGGTGTGCTGCAGTACATGGGGTCACAAAGAATTGGATATGACTTAGCAACTACCACCGCAACAACAATCTTTGCAGTTAACATCATTAAACAAACATCTTCATCTACTTTTCTCCTCTTCCCTTAGAACAAAATCCTATAAAAGGAATTGCCAAGTCAATTGATTTTTTTTCAGGATTTTTGTTCCATACTGCTAAATTATCAAGCAGAATTCTGAAGTATGGGGTGAAACGTATTTCAAAAATGGGGATCTGAATAAGAAGACTCTTTAATGTACAGTTTTGCTATTGCTCTGGCCTATTTCAAAGCATATCAAAAGCAGTCAGGCAATAATATCACAGTCACAAATAATCTAGCTTAAAGCAGAAAGCACTTTGGGGAGAGAGGGTTCTTCAGAGAAACTCCAGAATTGGCAATATTTGTCAACCTTAGACTGCTGATAGTAAAGATCATCACTGTCACTTGTCCAGGCAGATTGTAAGGTCTCACAAAATTAAGATATTAGTTTTCTTAAATTATAAAGGGGTCAAGAAAATTACTTTGGAGGTTTCTGGCCATTACAATTTTAAGAAACCCTTAAAGAAGTAAGTATAGGCAAATTTTCCCGGAGGTAGAGGGAGAAATTATATATTTTAGAAGCCAGCTTTATACTGTGAAAGAATTCATCATTTGCAGAAACAGAGACAAAAGTAAAAGCATAAAGGAAAAACATTTGCTCTGACAGAGGAGTCTGCTGAAGGAAAAATGGTGAACAAGATGAAGGAAGAGAAAGCATGAGAACAGAGTGAAAACTCTGTTGATTAGGAGCTAGAGTTACAGATATATTGTACATCTTTCAAAAATTTGATGTGGGAGTCATACAAGATGTTTAACAGGGTAAGAGAATTCTTTTGAAATCTCTGAACTGTCATTTATGCAATCAAGCTTAATGCTTAGAAGTTAATTTCAATTTGTCAAGATTCAGGGTTAGGTCATTAAGAACTCTGGGTATATGGCAGTGTGATTACTGAGATATAAATTCTTGTTTTACTTTCACTGCTGTAAAAGTATTAGAATGAATCATGCCTTAATGCTATCCATAGGTTTTGGGGAAAAATATTTTCCTTCTTTCAACTCACATCACCCTAACAAATTTTACCTCCTTCTTCATGATTCAATGAAGAGTTAGAGTTTTGTGTTCCTTAAACATAAGAGAAGTTTGGAGAAGAAAATTCATCCTCCTGCACTTTTTGAAAGGCTAAAGCAAATCAAGATTATATTTGGAATCTTTTAGGGGAAGGGAGAGATATGAGAAGTTTAGAGAAAAACTAAGAATTGAATACATCTAAGCCTGAGTAGTGCTTTAAAGACTGTAAACTCCATAAGGAGTAGAGTTTAATGATGGATTTCCTCTAGAGGTCCTGTCAAGTGATGAAAACTTGAAAGGTAATGTCTAAATGATATCATACGATCATTGGACCCTAGAGAAATAGGCTTACAGCCATAAAAAGACATAATATACTGGTGCATTAGGCTGGGATCAGCTGCAATAACAAATAATCCTTCAATTGCCTATCACAACAAATGTTTATATCTAATTCATTCCATACACTGCACATCCTTATTTCATGGTTATTCAGAAACTAAAACCACTGGGGGTCCTCTGTCTCAACATCGATGCTTCCTGTTTACTGAGGCGGAGGAAAGGAGCATATTGAGGGTTAATACTTTATTTTCTACGTTTTATCCCCAAAGTAACTCACAGCATTTTGATGAGAATGTTCCATACAGCCTCATTTCAAGACAGAACATTAACTCACAGATGAAAATGGACTATTTGCTGAGCATCGCTGCCTCTATTAGAAGCTTCCATGGTGGTTCAGTGGTAACGAATTCACCTGCCAATCCAGGAGACGTGGGCTCAGTCTCTGGGTTGGGAAGATCCCCTTGAGAAGGAAATGGCCATCCACTGTAGTATTCTTGCCTGGGAAATCCCATGGACAGAGGAGCTTAGCAGATTACAAAGGGGTTTCAAAAGAGGCAGACTTGACCTAGCGACTAAAAGCAACCACCTCTATGACAAGTATCCATTACTTAGCAGTGGGATCAACAGCTTTCTAGGGATAAAAATTTCTAGGGCACATGCAGAGTAAGGCAACGGACATTTCAACAACAGCTGCATCGACTGAAGATCGTCCTGAATGTTTCCTCTGGATCAATTACTTAGGACATTAGCATAAGTCATGAAGGAAAGCAAAACTTAAGGTGAGAAAGTATTGCCATACAGCCAGAGTAGAGACTGAGAATAAAATTTAATTTTGATTAAAGACAAATGATATTTGCTCTACTACCTGAGTTTCTGGAGTTACTCATCTATACTACTGTCAAAGTGTGAAACAGCGTTAGCTGCTCAGTCGTGTCCGACTCTTTGCCATCCCATGAACTGTAGCTCACCAGGCTCCTCTGTCCGTGGAATTCTTCAGGCAAGAATACTGGAGTGGATAGCCATTCCCTTCACCAGGAGATATTCCCGACCCAGGGATTGAACATGGGTCTCCTGCACTGCAGACAGATTCTTTACCGTATGAGCCACCAGGGAAGCCCCAGAAAGGATCCTCCACGTGCTCTTTTTTGTTTTGTTTTAAATAAAGTTAAAATGCCACCTCAGATCACTCAAGATCTGGGTCTCAGTTTATGAGAAGGGAGGTCCTTTCACTTACCAAAATACTCTAAAATCATAATTATTTTCCATTATTAATATTGAAAACACCTATTGAGCATATGGAGATGACAGAGTTAAAGTGAGTGGCCTATATCTTACTCCTCTCCTACTAAGGAATGTCTTCAGGAAAAAGACATTGGTCATAGGCCATAGACTAGTCTCTCTATAGATGTGATTACTGGAACCCTGAGAAATATATGGTAATGATATTTTCTAGGAGGAAATCAGGACAATGGACACATAGAAACTAGCATATTTATAAAATAGAATCCTATTTAGTAATAGTAGTTAATATTTCAAACTAGCATATAAAGATATGTCAATCAGTACTGCTGAAAAAGAAGCAAGTTTCTGAAGTGTACATATATGTATATATATATGTACACATACACACACAGATTTTATAGGCTATATAGGTATGTATATGCTATAAATGTATGTTAATGTATATTTATAATACCACTTCAAAGAAGACTAAAAATATGTTAAATACATATATATATTTATATATATAATACCAAGTTTGTAAGTTTCAGTTATTAAATTGAAGAATGCCATAAAAAGTATTTGCAACAGATTGAACTAAGATTTATGAGAGAGGGAAATACAAAGTGCTGTGATAACAACTCCAAGAAGGGACTCAAAGGAGTCATAAAATGTTTGCTGGAAAAGCAGATACTGGAGCTGATTCTTCACCAATGGGAGAACGGTGCATTGGTGGAAAGAAAAGATGAGTTGTGATGATATTCCAGGAAGAAGCAGCAATATTCATAAAGAAATGGAGATAAAGGAAAACAAGGACAGTTCTAGGAATTGCTAATAGTTCACATTTATCAGGAGGGTAAGAAGAGATGGAGTTTAGAAAACAGGGTGGAGAGATAGTGACCATATCATAAAGGGATTCCTTTAACATGTTTTACCTTCTTATCTATAAGGACTTAACAAATGTAAGCAAGGGACTAGCCGTAATAAATTCACACATAAATCTAAGTCTGAAATAAATAATCGCTAAATAAAGCTCTGGGAAACAGAACTTAGGAAACAGCATGAAAATTTTCTCAGAGATAGCTCTGAGAAACTGCTCCAAAGAGGCAGGAGGGAAGGTCTGTGTGTGTGTGTGTGTGTGTGTGTATATATATATATATATATATATANTTTTTTTTTTTTTTTTTTATGGTTTTAGGGGTTTTGAGAATTCAAGCCAAGAAAGGAGTTTTACATAGGATTTTAAGAGACACATATTACATTGAAATAGTTACCAAGAGTTTAAAAAGTTTTGTGATATAGAAATAGCTATATGTGCTTTTATATAAGTGCATTAAATAACAAGGTCTACTGGTGAGTCTAATAACTACTGTAATTTTGAAGCACTGATGAGTATAAAAGATATTTTACAATGTCTGCCAACTGTGCTGTGAAGTGAAAATGTCAGTAATTTCCACTGTGACAGGTGCTGGTACTTCTACTGTGGCCTGCTGCTGACATTCATCATTGGACGGAGCACTAAACTGCAGTTAGCGGTTAGTGAAAATAAAGGTGCACTTTCCGTCCATACAAGTTGCTGGACCTTAAGTCAAGAACCTCTGAGACTCTAGAGATCCTTGTCCTGGTGCTGGGCGAGGGTCGGGGCTTGTTGGCCTCAGTTCTTTGTTCAGGCCGGAGTAGAGAAATATGAATGCAGGGCTACCCGGTTCCCTAACTGAAATGACCCCAGGCTACTGTTAGTTGCCATATTTTGTAGGAAAAGCCAAAAGGGACGTTCATGGTGGCCTTCTGTCCTGTCCTCACTTATGAGAGCAGAGAGGTAGGGATGAGGGGGACACAGGAGTCAGCTGTAACAGATAACTCCTGTCTTAGCTAGCACAGAGACGAAGCCACAAGGGACCCCCTTGGTGAAGATACCCAGCCTGGGAGATGGGTCTCTGTGTGTCTTCTAGCTTCGGGTGAAAGAAGCGTCTTCCTCTCACTTTGACAAAGATCTGAGGCATGGTATTACTGAAGTTGCCTCTTGCTTTAACCTCACTTTTCCAGGGATGCTCACCTAAGTGGGGGAGCTCCATTGGGCAGCCTGAGTCCTGGGAGGGAGAGTGACTCATTTTCGCCTCTCATTCTCCCAGTTACTGAAGGAGATGAAATGGGGTTGAAAAATGCACACCTGGGCCAAAAACGATAAGTATAAGCTCTGGGAGGTGTGAAAGCGTTCCACAGTCCCTTAAAAACGTGAAATGTTGCTGCAATAGTACAGTTATGACCAGTTGAGCTATTGCTGGAAAACACCAGGGACAGACAAAACTTGCTCATTGGGATGCTCAGACTCAGGCCTGCATGAGGATGAACAATTCAAGTTCTAGACAAAAGAAAGTGATTTCTCTGATGAATGGTGGGAGAGATGACAAACTTCCAAGGAGAGGTGCTCTCAAAGCAGCCTCCTTGGCAGGGATCTTCTGAAACTGGTCCTCACGGCTGTTTGGAAGCACATCATGACCTGATTTTCACCAGGAAAATGGGCTGTGAAAGAGGCTCACAGAATGTCATCTGCTTACCAATTTTACTTCTTGCTTCATTTATGCTTTCTCCCAGGGCCTTAGCTTCAGAAAATCTGGAGGGGGAAAAAAAAAGAAGAAATGAGAGTTTAACATTTTCTGTTCATCCTAAATTATGTTTTAAAAATAAGAGATTCCTGAGAGGTCTCTGTTATAAAACTTCATGGAAAGGGACATAAAAAGACAATTTAAATGAATGAAATATATTTGACTTAAGAGCAGAAATAAAATTTGTATTAATTACTGGTGTCATGAATTTTTACTCCTCTCTTCAGTGTAGAACTTCCTTCTCATAGTCTCTAATTTATGACTTTTGATTTCTAATGTTTTATGATACCAGGAAACCAGAGTAAAGCAGGGCTCTACGCCTTATGTGCGCTGTTCTATTAATCATAGTACCAAGATCTTAGAGTCAAAGAATATTTAAAGAACTTTTTTTTTTCCTGATCTTTTCTCTTTTTTTTTTCTGACTGGTAAACTATGGCTGGTCATCAGGCAGATTCACGCCATCATCAGTTTCTATAAATCAAGTCGTATGGGACACAGCCACATGGATTTCTTCGTTTACTGTCTAAGGCTGCTCTCACACTGCAAAAGCAGTTGAACGGCTGTGACGGAGACTATGGAGCCTGAAGAGCTGAAAATATTTACTATCTGGCTTTTTCCAGAAAAAAGTTTGTTTACTTTTGTTATAGATGATGTTAAACCACATTTTGGAACTATCAAAGCAAGAAAAAAAAAAACCTCATTATTCCCTACCCAGAAATAGACCTATTCTGAGATCTAGTCTTCTTTCTAGCCAATTGTTACAGAGTTTAGATTATATATATATATATATATATATGATTTTGGTAAAGGGGAAGTACATGAAATTAAGCACATTTTTCTTTTCAGGTTTCTGCTAGCTTTGTGAAGGTTACTGCTAGTCAGTAGGAGTAGATGTCACCATGAAGGACTTCTAATTATGAGGAGATTCAAGAGCTGGGCTCAAAAAATCATCTCCTGGAAATAATCTATCTGAAGACATGTTCTTCCAGTCCCCCCTCCCTCCCTGAGCACAGAGCGCCTCATTTCTGATCTCCACTCTGAACTCCTCTCAGGGGGTGTTGCAGGTCAGCACCTGTGGTGGCTGGTAATTCAAGCCTTGTAGAGGTAGATGCTAGGTTCTTACTTGCAGATGACATTAGTTAACAAAGAATGTCAAGGTCATCTGCAGTTGCAGCCCCACCTAGAGGTGAGCCCTGGAACTCAGGATATGAAAACACAGGACCCTGGCCCCAGATAGGAGAGGGGCATTTTGAAGGAACGATTTCAGTGAGCCCAGACTCTAGCACCTTTCTAAACACAGAAAAGAACTAAATTCTTTGACTTGAGATACCTAGTTTTCTTTAATCAACAGCCATTTTTTCCCCTGCTACCTGCCCTTTGCTGCAAAACCGCTATATACCCTAGCTCCCCACCCCTCACCTCCTTGGAGCAGTCTTCTCAGGATTACTTGAGAAGCTGTCTCCAGTGCTTGAAGCCCTAAAACTTCCTGCGAAATAAAACGTAACTCTCAACATTTAGGTCGTTATTGCATCATAAAAAAGGGTGAAGGACGAAGGATGCTATGAAGGATCTACTGAGAAAGTTGATTTTAGGTCAGTGGATAATGATCCAATTATTAAGCACAGCAACCAAGGGACTGGCTAGACTGTCACTGTCTCTAACAGTAAGCTCAGCATTTTGGAAAAGGGTCTCCCTATGTGGCCTGGTAAACGGGGAAAAAAAAAAAAAAACGGGAAAAATGCAGCAAGACATTGACTCAAATCTTCTACTTCTGACAGTTTTAAAATACATACAAGGGTCTGGACTTCAGTGGAAAACTGAAATGGAAACCGAGTTCATCAGTCATAATACTTTGAGATGGTTATGCCTAACTGTGGTATGGTTACGGTAATGGTTATAGTAACTAAACAAACCAAATGCAAGTATAGGTATATAAAACATACGACTTCACACAAACAAGAGTCTCCTCTATCTGCAAGTCGGCCTTGATATTCTTCCTAAAAGAAATGAACTTGCACAACTGACTGTGGATTATGCCTTCAATTAGTAATTAATCAAAATTATTGTCACATCGACTACAAAAAGATGCATAACTTGACAGTTGCAAGTTAGGTTTGATTTGGGGCAAAATGAGGACTGCCTCCCAGAAGGTGGCGCCTCAGATAGCACTGAGAGACTGCTCCAAAGAGGTCGGAAGAGGAAGGTCAATATGTTGGAAGAAGTCAGAAGTCAAGTCGCTCAGTCGTGTCCAACTCTTTGCAACTCCATGGACTGTAGCCTACCAGGCTCCTCCCTCCATGGGATTCACCAGGCAGGAGTACTGGAGTGGGTTGCCATTGCCTTCTCCAGGGGATCTTCCCAACACAGGGATCGAACCCGGGTCTCCTGCATTCCAGGCAGACGCTTTAACCTCTGAGCCGGGGCCTTTGGCAGGGGGAGTATGCAGTTTCCTCGGTTCTGTTTTGTGGCAACAGTGAATGATGGACAAGTGTTACAGCTCAGTTTTGTTTAGAAAGCAAAGGAAAATACGTCCTAGAGGCGTGAGGACTGGCCAACTCAAAAGACATGAAGAGAAGACTGTGGCTCAATTTTAGCTCCTATTTTTATATGTTTATATATATATATATTTTCTCCTCCTCCTGAGCATACTCTATGTCAATTGGACTAGCCAGGAAAGCTGTTTGTTTTACCTGAGGTTCTCACTCCAGTCCTCGGATCTTCTTTTGCTCTATTTTCATGGGCATTTCCCTGCTTTGTTTTTTAGCCACCACCATTCTGGACTCCTTTTTCCTATTCCAACTGCCTAGCAAATATATGCCAGCAAATCTGGAAAACTCATTACAATCCCAAAGAAAAGCAATACCAAAGAATGCTCAAACTACCACACAACTGCACCCATTTCACACGCCAGCAAAGGAATGCACAAAATTCTCCAAGCCAGGCCTCAACTGTACATGAACTGTGAACTTCCAGATGTTCAAGCTGGATTTAGAAAAGGCAGAGAAAGCAGAGATCAAATTGCCAACATCCACTGGATCATCGAAAAAGCAAGAGAGTTCCAGAAAAACATCTATTTCTGCTTTATTGACTATGCCAAAGCCTTTGACTCTGTGGGTCAAAACAAACTGTGGAAAATTCTTAAAGAGATGGGAATATCAGACCACCTGACCTGCCTCTGGAGAAACATGTATGCAGGTCAAGAAGCAACAGTTAGAACTAGACATAGAACAACAGACTAGTTCCAAATCAGGAAGGAGTATATCAAGGCTGTATATTGTCACCCTGCTTATTTAATGTATATGCAGAGTACATCATGAGAAATGCTGGGTTGGAAGAAGCACAAGCTGGAATCAAGATTGCATGGAGAAATATCAGTAACCACAGATATGCAGATGATACCACCCTTATCGCAGAAGGTGAAGAAGAACTAAAGAGCCTCTTGATTAAAGTGAAAGAGGAGAGTGAAGAAGTTGGCTTAAAACTCAACATTCAGAAAACTAAAATCATGGCATCTGGTCTGGTCACTTCATGGCAAATAGAGGGGGATACAATGGAAACAGTGAAATAATTTACTTTGGGGGGCTTTAAAATCACTGCAGATGATGACGGTAGCCATGAAATTAAACAAAACAAAACAAAACATTTGCTCCTTGGAAGAAAAGCTCTGATCAACCTAAACAGCATATTAAAAAAGCAGAGACATTACTTTACCAACAAAGGTCTGTCTTTTCAGTGGTTTTTTTCAGTAGTCATGTATGGATGTGAAGGTTGGACTATAAAGAAAGCTGAATGCTAAAGAGCTAATGCTTTTGAACTGTGGTGTTGGAGAAGACTCTTGAGAGTCCCTTGGACTGCAAGGAGATCCAACCAGTCCACCCTAAAAATCAATCCTGAATATTCATTGGAAGGACTGATGCTGAAGCTGAAACTCCAATACTTTGGCCACCTTATGTGAAGAACCAAGTCATCGGAAAAGACCCTGATGCTTGGAAAGATTGAGGGCAGGAGGAGAAGGGGACGACAGAGGATGAGACGGTTGGATGGCATCACCAACTCAATGGACATGAGTTTGGGTAAGCTCTGGGAGTTGGTGATGGACAGGGAGGCCTGGTGTGCTGCAGTCCATGGGGTTGCAACAAGTCAGACACGACTGAGCGACTGAACTGACTGACTGAACAAATACACAAGGTTTTGATGAAGGTGGATTTCAACATCATTAATCATGCATTTTACAAAAAATTTTGTCCTAGTCATGAGGATCTGTTGTCACCATGAAGGAAATCAGTGATTTTTAGATATGAGGAGATGCAAGGATTGAGATCATAGAATCTGTTCCTAAAATCATCTATCTAAAGACCTGTCCCACTAGATTCCCTGGAGCACAGAGTGCCTCACTCTACCCTGATCTCCCTTGGGTTGTCGAGGCTCAACAACTGCAGCAACACAGGGTTCAATCTCTTTGCAGAGGCAGATGGCAAATGCCCTTGTTCAGTCACTGGCAATGCTCTTGGCAAGTGCCAATTTGTAGTTGACAGTTGTTGTTGTTTTCCTTTCTGATTTATGATTCACAACCGATACTAAATACTGGAATTGCAAAATGTTTACCAACCATATTTCTGTGTAGTCAGTGTATGTTCAACTCCTAAATACTCCTCTTATATTTCATCCTAAGATGCCAAAAACTATCCCATGCTAAAAAGCTAAACCTATCAGCAACTTCAGTCAAAACACTGGAAATGTATCAGGCAGGAAAAAAGAAACCACACTAGTTATTTCAACATATAGAACATCAAACAGCAAGTTGGTTTAACATATATTGAAAAGCAAATAGAACTTTGTGGGAGCAGAGAGATGGTAATGATACCAAACCCTCTAGCCACTGAGGTTAAAAGGGAGGAGTTTGGATTTTTCAGAACTTGGAATGTCAGAGAAGGGACTCCAAGAAACTGGATTCAGATCTCTGAACAATACAACTGGGGTCAGTTCCTTTGAGCTCTGTGAAGCTGGTACTGATACAGGTGGAAGACACTGAAAACTAGAACCAGTTTCTACTGGTTCCAGTTGGTGCTGCTGGATACAAGTTCTTGCCATGATGATTCTTACAGCATCAGGAAATAAACCAGGAAGGTCCACATTTCCACGTCTACTGCTTTCTCACCCTACCTGGCATCAATTGGCAGAAGCTAAAATGGAGCCAGGGTACGAGAAGGGAATATAATTTGTAGAATTTCAGCCCCTGGGCCACAGAGCTGAGTGTAGAAGGGCGGGATTGTAGCCAGGACAAACAGCTCAATAAGCACCATGGAGCAGTGAGGCAGTGCATCGTAAGGGCTTTTCTCACCAGCACTCAGGCACAGAGCTGATTGGTCCTGCATCAGGTGGTCGCCTCATTTCTTCTCTCTATTGCTATGCGCAGTTTTCTTCCTTGTTTGAATGAAAGCAGGGATATTAAGTATGCAGAGACTGGTAATACGAGGAGGTAAAATTGTTACATTTGGAAGCCCCCTGGCATTTGGTAATTTGGAATCATTCATGTTAAGAACAGTAAACAAATGGGCAAAAATCACGAATCATTAAATGCAATAATGCCAAGGGGTTTAAATTGTAATCAAAGTGCATATTACAAATTAGCTGCCAGTGGGCTTCTTTTTGTCAATCAATCAACAATGAATGTTTAATTGAGTTTGCAAATTATTGCTCAAAGTTTGCTAGAGGGACCTCATCATATGTTAGATTATAAAATCATTGTTTTTATGGGTCAAGAATGATCATATATTAGCAGTTTGTAACAGCGTCAAGTAATACCTCAGTTTAACTACAGACCATCAACCTTGAATCAAACGTAAGCCTTACCTTAGAAAGTGAAGTGGCTTCATTGGTACCTGAAGAAGCTTGAGTTATTATTAAGACTATTAGATACTCTAATTTTATCTTCTCCCATGGCCAGATATTGAATTACTATACCTATGAAAAAAGAATAACCCTGGAAATTTCCAAGTGTAATGCTTAGAAACTCTGATTATTTTATATAAATACCTTTTTTTGTTTTGTTTTATTTTGGATTATCTAGCCATTGTAGTTGGAGAAGGCAATGGCACCCCACTCCAGTACTCTTGCCTTGCAAATCCCAAGGACGGAGGAGCCTGGTAGGCTGCAGGCTATGCGGTTGCTAGGAGTCGAACACGACTGAGCAAATTCACTTTCACTTTTCACTTTCATGCATTGGAGAAGGAAATGGCAACCCACTCCAGTGTTCTTGCCTGGAGAATCCCAGGGACAGGGGAGCCTGGTGGGCTGCCATCTCTGGGGTCGCACAGAGTTGGATGTGACTGAAGCGACTTAGCAGCAGCAGCCATTGTCGTTAGGCAGGTTATTCAAATTATTCAGTTTCCTCATTCATAAAGTATAAAATGCATTGTTTACCAGACAAAGTTTCTCTGAAGATTGAATAGCATATGGAGTAAGTAAAATGTTTTAACAGGGTCTATCATATATTAGTTGGGCTTATCGGGTAGCTCCGATGGTAAAGAATCTGCCTGCAATGTGGGAGACCCAAGTTTGAATGCTGGATCAGAAAGATCCCCTGGAGAAGGAAATGGCAATCCAACCCACTATTCTTGCCTAGAGAAGTCCATGAACTGAGGAACCTGGAGAGCTACAGGCTGTGAGGTCTCAAAGAGCCGGACACAACTGAGAGAGTAACACTTTCACTTCCTCATATTAGTTATCATATTACAAATTGATGTCAACGATATCCTCTATATATGTATCACTTATTCATCCTAAAAAGGATACATATAACAATAGTCCTTATAACTAGAGTTATCATGAGGATCAAAATGAGTTAACAAATGCAGTGTGTATAGATCAGTTCCCAGCATATAGTAAGTGTTCAGTTCATTTCAGTCGCTCAGTTGTGTCCGACTCTTTGCGACCCCATGAATTGCAGCACGCCAGGCCTCCCTGTCCTTCACCAACTCCTGGAGTTCACTCAGACTCACGTCCATCGAGTCCGTGATGCCATCCAGCCATCTCATCCTCTGTCGTCCCCTTCTTCTCCTGCCACCAATCCTTTCCAGCATCAGTCTTTTCCAATGAGTCAACTCTTCGCATGAGGCTGCCAAACTACTGGAGTTTCAGCTTCAGCATCATTCCTTCCAAAGAAATCCCAGGGCTGATCTCCTTCAGAATGGACTGGTTGGATCTCCTTTCAGTTCAAGGGACTCTCAAGCGTCTTCTCCAACACCACAGTTCAAAAGCATCAATTCTTCGACACTCAGCCTTCTTCACAGTCCAACTCTCACATCCATACATGACCACAGGAAAAACCATAGCCTTGACTAGACGGACCTTAGTCGGCAAAGTAATATCTCTGCTTTTGAATATACTATCTAGGTTGGTCATAACCTTTCTTACAAGGAGTAAATGTCTTTTAATTTCATGGCTGCAGTCACCACCTGCAGTGATTTTGGAGCCCAAAAAATTAAAGTCTGACAGTGTTTCCACTGTTTCCTCATCTATTTCCCATGAAGTGATGGAACTGGATGCCATGATCTTCATTGTCTGAATGTTGAGCTTTAAGCCAACTTTTTCACTCTCCTCTTCCACTCTCATCAAGGGGCTTTTAAATTCCTCTTCACTTGTGTTATATGAGGATTTTTTCCTCTAAAAATAATATGTATTATTAACATAGTGGTGGCACTACTTACTAGTGTTTATAGTAACTGCTATTATTACTATGACTTTATTATTTGAGGACGTTTCCCTTCAGTCTCAACTCATAATTATACCTAGATGAGAAAACATTACAGAGTTTAGTTATTTGCATCCAAACTAGACGTGTGTGTGTGTGTGTGCGTGTGCGTGTGTGTGTGTGTGTGTGTGTGTAGATTATTTCACTGGGCCAAGTTATTTCTTTGTGTCAGTTATTATATCTCACTCTATCTTTGACTTCACAAAATTGACAGCAAATACCTTGGAGAAGGGCTTCCATGGTGGTTCAGATGGTAAAGAATCTGCCTACGATGCAGGACACCCAGGTTTGATCCCTGGGTTAGGAAGATCCCCTGGAGCAGGGAATGGCAGCCCACTCCACCATTCCTGCCTGGAGAATTCCATGGACAGAGGAGCCTGGGGGCTGCAGTCCATGAAGTCACTGAGACAGACATGACTGAGTGACTAACATTTTCACCATATTGGAAAAAGAAAATCCGTACTGTGTGCTGTGTTCAATGCTGTATCACACTACTCTCAAATTCAGTTTGAATCCACAGGACTATTGGTATTACATTGACTAGGTAACAAGTCTTCATTTAGTTGGAGAAATAAAGACAGCATCCCCAACAGAAATGGCAAATTACATCATAATCACACAACTTTGGAGGGGCAAAAGCATCAAGAGACCTAGTGGAATCAGATTGAATCTTTACAAATCAAAAAACTGAAATTCAGAGACAACGTTAAGGACTTGAATTGGTTCTGTTTCTGAAAGAACCCTAGAGGTAAAACAATTTCTGCACAAATTTCCCAAGAACTGAAAAATCTTCAGTAAAAGGCCATTTTGCTTGTCTTGGATTGCTTTCTAGGGAACCTTGCTAGAGTAATGCAACACATTTTATTTTTATGTAATTCCATTAAAAGAAACTCACTTAAATTATACTGAATGTCCTCTTAACATTCTTTAAATGTCCTCTTGCTTATGTTTATTGCATCCTAGAACCAAGTTTAATTCTTTTTTATTCACAAGAACTCCTCTAAGTTTATCTACATTTAGAGAAGTAATTAGAGAGATTGTTCTAAACACCATTCTCCCCAGAACTCAGTCCAGGGTCTAGCCTATAGGTGATATTGCTTAGACAATGATGCTGCTGCAAATCAATCTTCCCCAGCCAGTTACTGGCACTGCATCTGGTCTCCCTTTAATAGTTTCAGTAATGACAATATTTTAGATTATTCATGAATTGTCAAAATCTGTGGATAATTCATTACCAGCTTCGCTTTACTCATTATAGACCCTGAAATCCACCTAACACTTTATCTTGTACACTTTTTTAGGTCAAAGTAATTTCAGTCATCTTCTCTTTCTCTTTCTCCTTCCCTCCCAACACCCTTCACTGGATTTATGTATCCTTTCAAACATGCAGTTATATTGATGTTCATTGGGTTTAATAAAAAGCTATTTTCAAAGCTATAAATGTAATTTACTGTGATATAATTGTGAGTGCTATTAATATCTTCCATGCTTAATGTCACTGATTTTATTGCTGCAAACTTTGTTTGCAGCAAAACGAATAACACTGACAGATATCTGTATGTGTGTGCATGTGTGAGCGTGTTTGGGTGTGTAATACATTGCCTTCTATATTAATATATCACCTTATGTAGCAGGTCCTGATGAAAAGAAAATAAGAGATATAGAAGGATTTCTATATTACCTGTGTAACATTTGTCTTCATCAGTGAATAGATTGTTAAAAGTGTACAATTCCAGCCCTGGAAAATGTCACAAGCATTTTTCAGTACAGGGAGAAGTCTGTGAATTGCAAAATGGATATTTAACTACACAAAGGCTCCAAGGATTCACTCTTATTTCTTTTGGTTGTGGAATATAAGTTTATGAAGCATGAATGCATTTAGTACTTTTTTAGGTTTTGGTTAAAATTTTTAAAGTTCACTCTAAGAGTGAGAAGCACAAATGTTCTTTTGTGACTGAAATTTATACCTACACCATTAGAGGCAATCGAAGTTTATAACAGGGAAATAGTTATGGAAAACTGATCCTTTCTCAACTGCAACTCTACTACTTGATCCTTAAGCACCTTAATGGGAAGGAAAATGGTTCGAGGGAGTAAAGATAGACTGGTAATTTACCATTGGGCAGGAAAAAAAAGCCAAATTAAAGGAGCCTGTCAATAAGGCAATAAAAAGCTTAAGCATAGATTTGAAAAAAAAAAAAGTTAAAGGAAGCAGCGTTTGATTTAGTCTATTTTTTTAATTGAACAAAGACTGCATTTTATGGTAAGAGCTTACGTGAGCTTTCTTCCTCCTGCTTCTGGTGTGCAAAGTCAAAGGATTGTTTATAGGGAATCATGGAGGCTTGAAAGAAAGGCAGAGACCAAAACTGTAAGGACATTTTTAGAAGCAAGTTCCCTAGGGTTAAAGGCAAAAGCCTAGATTCATTGATCTCAAAGTAGGAAGGACTTTTACAAATAATGTCTCAATTATTTGCAAACTTGCCTGTAGCTTCAAAATATATATTTCCCCTCTAAAGGAATCCATACAGAAAAATGCAGTGTTTCAAGTGAAAGATGGAATTACTTTTGTTGAATTGAGGAGGGCCAGAATTCTGCAATTCAACTTTCCTTTCCATCTCCGAGATGCCTTAGACTCTTTCCTAGAGCACTTAGTAGAAAAGCTTGAAAACCACAAATCTAGGCCAATTTCGTTATCTTAGAGTTGAAGAAACTGCAGCCCAATAAAGATGAGGTGAACTGGTCCAGGCTACATGTGCAGAGGCTGAGTCGGGGCAGAACACTTGTCGTCTAAGGAAGCAAGAGAAAGGCAGACCCCTTCCAGTTCTCAAGAGTGGGCTCTTCTCTAACACTCAGAAATGAACCGTCCTAGGAGACACATGTGCTGAAAATCCGTCGGGAATGGGTGCCTGGGCAGAGAGCAATAGGGTAAGGGAGCCCAGGAGGACTGCCCCGCCGCGTGGTTCACCGGCTCAGGCTTTATGGTAACTGGGTTAGCTTCCAGTCTGTCTTGGGCTTCCCTGGTGGCTCAGCTGGTAAAGAACCACCTGTAATGTGGGAGACCTGGGTTCCATCCCTGGGTTGAGAAGATCCCATGGTGAAGGGAACGACTACCCACTCCAGCATTCTGGCCTGGAGAATCCCACGGACCACATAATCCATGAGGTCGCGAAGAGTGGGACATGACTGAGACACGTTCACTTTCTCCAGGTTATCTCTGGCCAATCGCTCTGACTCAGGGTCCTTCCTGGAGGCACACGCCGTCACTCAGCCACGATGGACTCCAGCAAGATGGGTTCTGAGAGGCGGATAGAACACATGGCCTGGAGCAGCCGCTTTTGGACCTTTCCCAAATTTTTCTGGTTGGTGGTAGTTGTTAATTCCACATTCTTTACCAGGACCTCCTGTTTAATGTAACTCAAGAAAGTAGTTACTATCATGCAAGCGACCTGGCCAGGGTAGGCAGTTTCAATCAGTGCTGTTCTGTAGTTTTGCACAAACTATTTATTCAGCATAATTAGTTTATAATTTAAGGACCAGGTGAAAAATTTGAATCTTTTCTACATTGCCAAGACTTCCTAAAGTCACTTAGATGTTTTACCCTTGTAGTTTGATTTAATAGCAATTTCCAATCATGGTATAATGCCACTATGAGAAAAGTGGCAACAGCCTGCCTGTGAGGCACAGTAGATAGAAGGTGAGGGTTCCTTTTCTCAAGGAACTTATGCTGTTTATGGGGAAATAAAACAATACCACGTGAGAGAGGGAGAAACAAAAATTCTGATGTTAAATTAAATTTTACTGAATGCCTTTATGATCGAATTTCATTGACGAGAATAAATGAGACAAGGAAGGTAAGGTGTTAAATGCGATACCTGAGATGGGCCTTGAAGGTAGTGTGGGGCCTAAACAAAAGAAAATCACATGCATTGTTTTGAGTTTGAAGAACAGCATCTAAAATGTGAGATAATAAATGAGGAAATGCTCCATACAATCAAACGTAAAGTGTTGCCTTGACTCTTTTTTAACAGTTATGAACACGGTTGATTGGCAATGCTACAGTACGGATTACTCTACCTGGCTGAAAATCCTTGTATGTTCCCTTACATTAACAATGATATTTTCAGGCTGGATAAAATATTTTATCAACTATGAACGTGACTTTAAAAATATTTGTAATTGAATTCTTCAAATGATATGTAGAATTTTTTTCTTTTTTTACCTTCAAGGTTACTTGTGCTTGGCAAAAACACAATATACTTCTCTTAGAAAAGTAGCTTGAAAAGATTAAAAGGTTATTCATAGAATCTAAATCAGAATCCTCAAAAGTGTTGGAAATTCAAATGGACTTTACAAAATAACACCCTAATGACTTCTGTGTAAATAAATGAAAAATTAGAAGACTAAATTTCCTTCCAAAATTTGCTTTTGCAAATTAAAAGTGAAAGTACAGTAGGAATAAATTTGTTTTGGATTTCAAAAGACATTAAGTGGGTTTGTGTAAAATAATAGTAATAATTCTGGAAATTCAGAGCCCTAAAGCAAATTTGTCTGTTTAGAAATGGATTTGAAAATACCCCATTTCTACCCTACTTGAACATTAACTGCATATGGAAACATGGAAAACTAAACATAAAACTTCCTTTTTTATTTTTAATTTCAAGGTAACTCAACTAATGTAGAAGGTAAAATTAATAATTTAGAACCACTTATTTTGTGCCAAAGCATGTATTATTTTTATAGTTTATTCTCAATTATTTAGCTAATGTGTGTGTGTATATATATGAATATATATATTTATATATATATATGCAGGAACTCTAAATTTTTCTTTTTCTGCAATGATTTATTTAATAAAAATACATCTGTCACATTAGTGCTTCCATTACAGAAAGCTTATCTGAAAACTTACTTCTCAAAATTTTAAAGCGTAGTCATCCTAACATATGTTTTCCCCACAGAGCATTCAAAATATGTCTGTCATTTTCTGAGGATCACAAAGAAGCCTTGCTGTTGTGCTCCTCTTCCACGAAGACTTGAAAGTGCTCTTGGTACTATAATATTCAATAACCAGAGTATTTCCTTTCCAACAAAAGTTAACTTATCCACTAATGAAGAGAAAAATGTGAGTTACTTGCTCAGTTATGTCCAACTCTTTGCGACTGCATGGACTGTAGCCCTCTGACTTCTCCAGGGATGAATACTGGATTGGGTAGCCATTTCCTTCTCCAGGGGATCTTCTTGATCCTAGGATTGAACTTGGGTCTCTTAAATTGCAGGCAGATTCTTTATCATCTGAATCACAAGGGAAGTTTGAACAGAAAAATAAGCTCTATACAAAGGAAGGAAGTTTCTGCACTAATTATTTCTCCATAATTAATTAGGCATATATTAATTGCTAGAAAGTTTCTTTATAAAATTTACTTTTCTAGACATTTATTAAGAGGCAAGGAAACAGTGACTTTTAAGTTTATCTTACAAATAATGTAATGTCTTACATTGTAGTTGTAATTGTAATGATTTACATTGTAAGTCATATTTGCACACTAAAAACTCCATTGCTGCTTTTCTCCTTCTGTTTGAGCATATGTCCCTGCAACATAAAGTACAATAATTGTATTTCTGAATATTAATTAGTTTTCCAGAAGGTGAAGATAATAACATATGAGTTCTTTCCTCTAGGACTAAAATATTAATGTAAAAATTTCATCTGGCTAAACACTTAAAAGAATACAATTAATAAGAAACTGAGTGAAGATTAGGTGAAAAAAAAATCAATAAGGTTAAATAAATAAATGATATGCTAAAAAGTTTGTAAGTATCTCAGTTCAGCATACTTTCAGACATTTTCATCATATCCCCTTGTTTAAGACATACAAACTTCTCTACATTAATCAAAATAATATAACTCATCTTCAAAGGGTTTGTTGGACACTTGACACTTTTGATTAAGGGCTTTTATTTCAGTACTAAAGAACAATTGTCATCATTAAAAAAAAAAAAAACACGTGGATTTGCACATCTTATAAAGAATGGGGCAGGTTTTGGTCACTTAGATTTTCATGCCACACCACTTCCTTCCTGATTTGTAGCAAGGCTACCACCATGAATGACAAAGCTCCAGTGCCTACTACCTATTCTCATTCCTATGAGAGCTTCTGTCTTTGAAGCTGCTAAAGATCACATTGTATATTAGCTTCTGCAGTTGAAAAGGCCAGTGCAAAGCTGTAAACTGAAAGGTCATACCCGATGTGACTCAGAGAATGAAAATGGTTCGGTTGTTGCTAATTAAGTGATCACCCATCTTGTCAAATCTACATGCGCTCTGAATATTATTTGGGAGCTACATTTCACCCAAGGAAAATCACAGTCTCCTCTGAGCATGCCTTTAGCCCAAAGTCCAACCTGAGTCTAAGCTCTGCTTTCCCTGGGATATAGACACGTGGACAGATGGGAAGCTAACAATGCAGATCCTTCATGGATGTTTAAGTGCAAGAGTCTAGGGATTCCACTAATACAGCAGAAGATGATCCTCAGAATGATTTTGTCATTCTGGTTGCTTTTTGAATGTCTTAGCAAAGATTTATGAGTCCTATGGGGAAGAGAATTTTATTTCAGAAATCCTAAAATAATTAGCAGAAATGAGAAGGTGTTAGTCACTCAGTCGTGTCTGACTATGCAACACCATGGACTGTAGCACACCAGGCTCCTCTGTCTATGGGATTCTCCAGGCAAGAATAATGGAGTGGGTGGCCATTTCCTTCTCCAGGGAATCTTCCTGACCTAAGGATCAAACCCAGATCTCCTGAATTGCAGGAAGATTCTTTGCCAACTGAGCTACCAGGGAAGCCCAATGAAAGGGAGGATATTAGTTTGCAAACTGGCACCCAAACACGGAGGGGAGGAGAGACTAAAGGGAGAGGCAGACACTGTAGATGGGAAGGGAGCAGATTTAATAAGCAAAGGAGCTTACAAAGGGGGCCTGTCTTGGGTCACTGCAGGGTAACTCTCCATACCTTCCTGCCAGAATCTTCAAAGTTTATATCGAGGTCTTACCAGGGTCAGTCATGTAAACTGTCCAGGGGGGTCTCAATCACACATTGCTTTCTCAAGGCTGAGTTTTTGTAGCAGCTTCTAGCTCAAGGGGAAAAATGTGGAAGGTGCATTTCAAGGACAGGGGAGGGGATGAAGGGACTCTGATTGCCCAGGTCTGTCTTGTGGGTCAACTGGTGATCATGTCCTCTTGATGACCTGTTCCAACAGAGAAATACTAAAATAGAAACTTCACTAAAACCTTCCTGGGATGCTGGGTGGAACAGACTCAGGAGACCTGAAAGTCTGTCAACTAACAAAAATGTCACTGGTAAATTTTAGCCCAAACATGCAATGACATGGACATCAGTAATTCAGAATCAGAACAGGCAAGGGGAGAAATTATGGATTCCAATGAAATAAACTTTGAAGAGTTCTAAGAATTTCTAGGAGAAATAATCTTTGTAGGTGTGGGGACACCTCCAGACATGTAAAAATGTTTAGACATGTAAAATGTGCAGATTCTTGGAATCCTGGAATTTAGAAGCGATTCAGGTCAATTTCTTCATATTGGAGGCAAAAATAAAATACAGAAATGGTATTCATAGGTTAACTTTTTCAAGCTCCCATCCATTTAAAACTGCAGCTGGAATCTCTTCTAACCTTGAGCTTATTTCACTGTATACCATTGGCTTTAGTAGACTATTCAACTCAACAAATATTTGTTAAGCACCTCCTGAATCAATGGAATTAGGTCTTGTCCTTAAGCAACTTTTTGCATTAAATGGTATAATTTTGGAAGAGACAGAAATTTAAGAACTTTAAATTGTCCTGCTTTGAAGAATAGCTCTTTATAATACATCATGTTCCTAAAACTATGAAATCAGCTTCCTATGGTATTGAATCTTTTCCAGTGAGTAATTCAGGCAGTTCAGTCACTCAGTCATGTCCAACTCTTTATGACCCCATGAACTGCAGCACGTCAGGCCTCCCTGTCCATTACCAAATCCCAGAGTCCACCCAAACCCATGTCCATTGAGTCGGGGATGCCATCCAACCATCTCATCCTCTGTCGTCCCCTTCTCCTCGGGCCCTCAAGCTTTCCCAGCATCAGGGTCTTTTCAAATGAATCAGCTCTTTGCATCAGGTGGCCAAGGTATTGGAGTTTCAGCTTCAACATCAGTTCTTTCAATGAACACCCAGGACTGATCTCCTTTAGGATGGACTTGTTGGATCTCCTTGCAGTCCAAGGGACTCTCAAAAGTCTCCTCCAACACCACAGTTCAAAAGCGTCAATTCTTCAGTACTCAACTTTCTTTAAAATCCAACTCTCACATCCATACAGGACCACTGGAAAAGCCATAGCCTTGACTAGATGGACCTTTGTTGGCAAAGTAATGTCTCTGCTTTTTAATATGCTGTCTAGTTTGATCATATATTTCCTTCCAAGAAGTAAGCATATTTTTAATTTTATGGCTGCAGTCACCATCTGCAGTGATTTCGGAGCCCATAAAAATAAATTCAGCCACTGTTTCCCCATCTATTTGCCACGAAGTGATGGGACTGGATGCCATGATCTTAGTTTTCTGAATGTTGAGGTTTAAGTCAACTTCACTCTCCTCTTTCACTTTAATCAAGAGGCTCTTTAGTTCTTCTTCACTTTCTGCAAAAATGGTGGTGTCATCTGCATATCTGAGATTATTGATATTTCTCCCGGCAATCTGGATTCCAGCTTGTGCTTCTCCCAGCCCAGCATTCTCATGATGTACTCTGTATATAAGTTAAATAAGATTGGAGAAGCCCTATACAGTCAGCAAAAACAAAACTGGGAGCTGACTGTGGCTCAGATCATGAATTCCTTAGTGCCAAATTCAGACTGAAATTGAAGAAAATGCAGAAAACCACTAGACCATTCAGGTATGACCTAAATCAAATCCATTATGACTATACACTGGAAGTGAGAAATAGATTTAAGGGACTAGATCTGATACAGTGCCTGATGAACTATGGACAGAGGTTCATGACATTGTACAGGAGACAGGAATCAATACCATCCCCAAGAAAAAGAAATGCAAAAAAGCAAAATGGTTGTCTGAGTAGGGCTTACAAATAGCTGTGAAAGAAGGGAAGTGAAAAGCAAAGAAGAAAAGGAAAGATATACTCATTTGAATGCAGAGTTCCAAAGAATAGCAAGAAGAGATAAGAAAGCCTTCCTCAGAGATCAGTGCAAAGAAATAGAGGAAAACAACAGAATGGGAAAGATTAGAATCTCTTTAAGAAAATTAGAGATACAAAGGGACTATATTTCATGCAAAGATGGGCTCAATAAAAAACAGAAATGGAATGGACCTAACAGAAGCAGAAGATATTAAGAAGAGGTGGCAAGAATACAAGAAAACTGTACAAAAAAGATCTTCATGACCCAAATAATCAGATAGTGTGATCACTCATCTAGAGCCAGACATCCTGGAATGCGAAGTCAAGTGGGCCTTAGGAAGCATCACTATGAACAAAGCTAGTAGAGGTGTTCCAAATAGGAAAAGGAGTGGATCAAGGCTGTTTACTGTCACCCTACTTACTTAACTTACATGCAGAGTAAATCATGAATGAGTAATCAAGGCATGGTAAAAATCTAGAACTGTATGATGGGAGGAAAGAAAAAAAAAAGTGTTCATACTTCAGCAGTCAGGAATATCAGTAACTGCAGACAATTTCCATATAAAACATATCACAGGACAGAAGAAACATTGCAATGGGATAAAATTTGTTTTCCTTCTAAGGTACACCCTTTTATTTTCACTATGTACTTCCTAAATAAGAAATGTCCATAATTGTGCAATGTAAATTGTTCATTCTATCTTGGAAAGCAAATACCATTTAAATATTTATTGTAACACTTGTTCCCATTTTGCACTGACAAGTGTATCTTAAAGTTTCAGTCCAGATAAACACAATTCCACCAGGATGGTGTATAAAAATTACTTCATTCATTTATCTGCATTTTTGTGAAGTTGCATATCATCTTTATATTTCTAAATGGATGCATTTAAAAAGCTTTAACTACTGAAATTTCAGGAGTATTTAAAAGCAACAATTTTAATATTTCTTAGACTAGGTTATTTATCCCCATTAATATTTTTTATTAATTTTCCCAGAACACCTGTATGTGTACTCTCATTCAACCTTCTCCTTTTTTTCTCCTAAATGATCAGCTGAACTTATATTTTTAGTTCATGACTTCTTCAGCAATGTCATCATAGCTTTCACTTTTCCTTGGCTAGCCTAAGCTTAATTTTCAACCCACTTTTTGCTCCATTGCCTTGTATCGAGATGACATGTCACATAATTTATGAAAGCAAGATAATTTAAAATCAACTTGGGGCTTTGAGGTCAAATATTACTGCTAATCTTTTTAGGCTATGAGACTTTGATAACTATAAAGTAAGTCTGACTCACATCATTTAGAGAAGATAGTTAAAAGCAGAAGATGTTTAACCCATTTGGCCACAGATGACAGGGATCAGATTTATCCTCACTTATTATAGCACAGTTGTTATTCAATCGCTCAGTTGTGTCTGACTCTTTGCGACCCCATGGACTGCAGCACACCAGGTTTCCCTGTCCATCACTATCTCCTGGAGTTCGTAATATAAAACAGTAAAACTTGTAAATGAGAGTTTTCAGATATGAACAGTAGGTGGTGGATGACTGTCACCTTTGCAAAAGGGAAAACCATCAAAGTGCAAATAATTTCCCGAGTATGATGTAGACTCGATGTTCTAGACCAAAGAGCTAAATGGGACCCTAAGCACAGTACCACAAACTTGTTGAGTGGGAGTGAAAAGATCAAAAGGCAGAGAGTGGAAGGGCAGCTAGAATTTGCAGAGTAGAGTATCACAGAGGGGAAAGTGGAATATGGGGGAATAATGGCCTGTACCTGCATGATGCTAACCTACCTGCTACTGAGGAAGAATCACCAGAAGTAGTAGGCACAATTTCCAGAGTTCACACTGGACTGGGAATAATTTGTGTTCCACGCAGTACAAAGACTGTATAATACACAGGGTATCATCTGACAAAATCTACTTTAGTAAGTAAAGTTTCTCTGTGTCCATTCTAAAAAAGGTTACTTTAAAAAAGAGCTCAAAAATATTAAACTCTAAGTAACTTCAGTGTGTCCAGATTAGAGATCAACAATATTTAAAGTTACATGACAAAATTCAAGACCCATACATATCAAATTCACAACATCTGGATCCATTCAAGAGTACTCAGACATACAAAGAATCTGGAATATATAACCCATACCACAGAAAACAAAGTCAATCCTATACTAAAAAGCAAAACTTCATAATAGCCTCTGCTGGTGCTGCTAAGTCGCTTCAGTCGTGTCCGACTTTGTGGGACCCCATAGACGGTAGCCCACCAGACTCCCCATCCCTGGGATTCTCCAGGCAAGAACACTGGAGTGGGTTGCCATTTCCTTCTCCACATAATAGCCTCAGAAGATGCAAAAAAAAAAAAAAGAGAGAGAGAGACATTTAACAAAATTGAACACACATTTATAACAAAACTCTCTGAAAACTTGGAAGAGAAAGTAACTTCTTAAACCTATTAAAGCCATCTTTAAAAAATATAGAGGTAACATCAAACTTAGTGGTAAGAGTGAATTATTTTTCTCCTAAGATTTAGAATAAGAGAAACATGCTACTTAATTCAATATTATAACTGGAGGTTCTGGCCAATAAAATAAGGCAAGAAAAAGAAATAAAGTTTTACATATTTGAAAGGAGGAAGTAAAATTGTTATTATTTGCAGATGACATAATAATAAGTCTTAAAACATCTATAAAAATTCTTCTAGAATTAGTAAATAAATTCAGAAAGGTCATAGGATAAAAGACTAATACACAAAAGTAATGCATTTTTTATGTAGCAATATTGCACATTTGGAAGTTGAAATTAAAAATGATATATTACAGATCAAATATAATAGTATTAAAATACACCATCAAAATATAAAATTCTTAGCAATAAATTAAAAAAACTTTAACAAGACCTATATATTGCAAATTGGAAAATATTACAAAAGTGAGATTAGAAGTGTTTGTGAAGGAAGGCCCTTCTAAAAGCTATTTCTCTATAAAAGCAAAAACAACAGGGAAAAAGTGGTCAACAGGTCCATGAAAAGATGCTCAATATTATTAGTCATTAAGAAAACAAGAACTCAATTTGAAGGAAATACTTTGAATGAAATACTTTATCCTCATTAGAATGATTACAGTAAAAGATCAATAGTAACAAATGTTTGGAGGACTTAGAGAAATTAGAACTATCATATGTAATCGGAGGGAGAGTATATAAAATGGTACAGCTACTTTGGAAAGCTGTTTGACAACTGCTCAGAAAGTTAAAGGTTAAATTGCCAATCGCCATGTGACCCAGCAATTCTACTGAGAAAAATGTACTCAAGATAATTAAATGCACAGGTTTGCACAAAAAGTTTTATGTGAATGCTCACGTCAGCATTATACCTAATAGCCAAAAATATGAAACCACCCAAATGTTCAGCAGTTGATTAATGGATAAACAATGTGGTATATCCATGCAAAGGAACACTATTCAGCAATATCAAGATATTCATATATGTAACTACATGGATAGAACTTTTAAATAGTATGCTAAATGGATATTTTATGCATATAAAATGCCTCAGTTCAGTTTAGTCACTTAGTTGTGTCTGACTCTTTGTGATCCCAAGGACTGCAGAATGCCAGGCTTCCTTGTCCATCACCAATTCCTGGAGGTTGCTCAAACTCATGTCCATTGAGTCAGTGATGCCATCCTTCCATCTCATCCTCTGTCATCCCCTTCTCCTCCTGCCTTCAATCATTCCCAGCATCAGGATCTTTTCAAATAAGTCAGTTCTTTGCATCAGGAGGCCAAAGTATTGGAATTTCAGCTTCAACTTCAGTCCTTCCAATAAACATTCAGGACTGGTCCCCTTTAGGATGGACTGGTTGGATCTCCTTGTAGTCCAAGGGACTCTCAAGAGTCTTCTTCAACAACACAGTTCAAAGGCATAAATTTTTCAGTGCTCAGCCTTCTTTATGGTCCAGCTCTCACATCCATACATGACCACTGGAAAAACCATAGCCTTGACTAGACAGACCTTTGTTGACAAAGTAATGTCTCTGCTTTTTAATAAACTGTCTGGATTTGTCCACTGAGCAAGCATCTTTTAATTTCATGGCTGCAATCACCGTCTGCAGTGATTTTGGAACCCAGAAAAATAAATTCAGCCACTGTTTCCTCTGTTTCCCCATCTATTTGCCATGAAGTGATGGGACTGGATGTTATGATCTTAGTTTTTTGTACATTGAGTTTTAAGCCAACTTTTTCACTCTCCTCTTTCACGTCATCAAGGGGCTCTTTCGTTCCCCTTGGCTTAATGCCTTAAGGGTGGTATCATCTGCATATCTGAGATTACTGGTATTTCTCCCGGCAATCTTGATTCCAGCCTGTGCTTCATCCAGACCAGCATTTCTCATGAAGTACTCTGCATATAAGTTAAACAAACAAGGTGACAACAGACAGCCCTGTGTTGTCCTCCTTTCTCAATCTTGAACCAATCAATTGTTCCATGTTTTGTTCAAACTGCTGCTTCTTGACCCACATACATGTTTCTTACATAAAAGTAAGATGGTCTGCTATCCCCATCTCTTTAAGAACTTTCCACAGTTTGTTATGACCCACATAACCCACATAGTCAAAAGTTTTGGAGTAGTCGGTGAGAAATAGGTAGATTTTTTTTTTTAATTTCCTTGCTTTCTCTATGTTACAGTAAATATTGTAAATTTGATCATTGGTTCCTCTGTCTTTTCTAAACCCAGCTTGGGCATCTAGTACTAAGGAGCACTACTCAGCACTTAAAAAGAATGAACTACAGATATGGGAATATGAACATATTATTCAAGCATTTTTCAAAGTAAAAGAAGTAATAGAGAGACTGCATACCATACCAATGTGGACTACATGTGTAGGAGCTGATTAGACACACTGATGAGATTGCAGACACAGAGATCATGGTTATATAAAATTGTAGAAAAGTCAGAGCTGGAGACAGCAAGTAAATCTGTGGTTGTCATGGAATGAGGATGAGGTGGGAGGATTCAGTGAAAAGATTTGTGAGGAAACTTGTGTGTTGATGAAATGTTCTATGGTATATTTATATTTAATTAAGTACAAGTCACATAGTGATTTTAAAAACTCTTGTAGCCATATTTTTAAATGTAAGAAGAAAAAAATATAAATAACTTTAATTACAGCATATATTTGACATAACCAGATATATCTCAAATGTTATGCTCCTCGTTGCACTGGTGTTTCAAGTGCTGAAACACCTCATGTGCTTGGATGCTACTGTAGTGAATGGTTTAGCTCCATCTCATTATTTTGGTGGTATCATCACTACACTCAGATTGGGATAGCCTGACAAAGCTCATAAAATTGTGCACTGCAAAGTATACATTTTATTGCATGCAAATTATACATTAAAAAGCTACCTAAAAAGTGAACAAAATAAAACAGCACAAATAATGATGAGGATGAATGACTCCTGTGCATACTTTTAGAATATAAACAATATATTCATATATCTGTCTCTATCATCTATTTGTCTGTCTTGCAATTTCAACATTCAAAAAGGAATGAATTGTTTCAGAAACTAGATGTTCAATATACAGAGAATCAGAACAGGAAATCAACACTGAATAACCATTGGAAGGACTGATGCTAAAACTGAAGCTCCAATCCTTTGGCCACCTTATGTGAATACCCGACTCACTGGAAAAATCCCTGATGCTGGGAAAGATTTAGGGCAGGAGGAGAAGGGGGTGACAGGATGAGATGGTTGCATGGCATCACTGACTCAATGGACATGAGTTTGAGCAAACTCCTGGAGAGAGTGAAGGACAGGGAAGCCTGGCGTGCTACACAGTCCATGGAGTCAAAAAGAATCAGACAATACTTAGCTACTGAACAGCAATACAAAAAGTCAGAGTTTAAAACAATGTACCTGGAATTCTTTTTCCACAAGTGAGAACACGCTGAAGCCTTGTTTTTCATACTGTCTTGACTTTTTCTATATAAAACACATAGTTTCTAAAACACTTGATTGACTCTTGAGTGTTGAGAAATGCAAGACCTTAATGTGATCCTAACATACACTGGAGAGAAGACAGTCAAAGAGTAGCAGTGTTCCCTTAAGGCACACATCTCCGATAATCAATATCAGTGGAAGCAAAGAAACAAGGGCAAGGAAAGAGAAGTAAATCCCTTTATTATGGATTCATTCTTCAACAGAATCTTTTCAGCTGACTGTTCATTTGAAATTCAAGGCAGAAATAAAAAATAGCATCTGGTCATGTAGCTTCAGATAAATGGATACACGCCTGAACCTCATCACCCTAGGAGCTTATTCTCCTTTATTTCAGTGACCTTCTGGGATAATTATGGTCACCATTTACAGAGCTTATTGATTAAGTAATTAATAAGTGATGATAAACCCAAGCATTTCTAAGTGCAGGCATAGCAGCAGCAGAACAGGCATTGAATACTGACCTCCCACCTGGGCAACTGCAGCCCAAAGGAAATGCAGGAAGCCCTCACGTTTGACAGGTCTAAGCTACAGCTGAGGAAATGGAAGAATTCCAGCCGTTTGCTTCCATCTGCCCTTAGTTAGCAGTCTAAAGTGCTGCCCAAAAAGACATATCAAACAGTTATTTATCACACAAATGGGAAGACTGAAAACCCTTACCCTCCCACGCTTTTTCACACAGAATTTCTACATCTGTTCTCCATTATCTTTATTGTCCTTAGTGTCCTGTTGTATATTGTTGAGAATAATGTCTTCCTGAAAGTCCACAAAGTGAAACATTCTTTATTTCAACTGGAGGAGCAGTGTTCAGATTTCCTATAAAGATACGTTTTTAAAATCCAGTCGAGTTTATTTCTGTGTTTTTTGTATAAAAATAGTAGACAGGAATACATATATGCATGAGAGAGATTATATATGTTTCATACTGGTTTTGATTCACTTAAATATTATGCTTATTGTGGAGATCTAAAAATTGAACTTAGTTTCCTGTTGGAGAATGTAGGGCAATACTAAAGCATATATATTTAAAATATCTTAATATTAAGAAATATTTTATTTATTCACATACATATTTTAACAAGGTCAGAAAAATCTCACTGCTTTATTATTCTTTATAATAGATATATAGATAAACTACAAAATTTAAAATGGTGATTTAATTTTTAACAAAAAAATAAGCAACATATATTATACCTTTTCACAGTGTCTAAGTTCTTAAATAGTATGTTTATAAACAATTTCCCCTAAAACTACATATGTATATACACAAATATTTGTATGTAAGCTATTTATCTATATATATCAACATTCAGAAAACTAAGATCATGGCATCTGGTCCCATCACTTCANTACCAGGCTCTTCCATCCATGGGATTTTCCAGGCAAGAGTACTGGAGTGGGGTGCCATTGCCTTCTCCTGAAGGAGAGGCAGCTCCATTCTATTAAGTCTACCAAGGACATGCTAAATTATCAGGTTTCCCCAAAAAGGGCCACCTATACTTGAATTATGAGTAAGTTATTATGAAGTTTGCAAAGTAGCAAGGACATTCTATGACAAAGAATCTGCATAAGCAAGTTGGAGGTAAGATATATATTGACCTGCTTGCAGAAACTAATGAGCCATATAAGGAAGTGAAGATGATATGATAATTTACTTAAATTACTGTTGGAGTCTCCATGAATCATTACCCATCCTTTGATAAAGAACAGCAATAAAGATGGAAAGTCATCAGTTGACATTGCATTTCTTGTCTCAAAATCCACCAGTGGTCCAATATTTCTTTTGGTATAAAAGCTAAACCTTTTTGACTCAACAATAAGATATTTAATAATTACCCCATTATATCCTAATAAGTACAGTTAGAATTTTTATGTTTACAAAAAATCCCATCTTCTAATTGGTGATTTATACTATGATAAGACATGTTTCCACACATCAACTTACATCGTCTCAAACTTTTCCTCTGTCCTGAAGTACCCAATCTGCTTATCTCTCCTTGCTCATTTTCTGCTGTTTATGGCACAATTCATATTTCTACTCTACAAAGCCTTCCCAGTTTTCACTGATTTTCACACTTTTCAAATTTCAGCTCCATGAAATATTTACTACACATAATTACAACTTCAATAGACACTTAAAAAAATAAACTTCTTTTTTTAGAGCAGTTTTAGGTCCAGAGCAAAATTGAGTGGCAACTAAAGATATATCCCATATATAATCACACTACAAACATTCATACCCTCCCCAGTATCAACATTCCCCACCAGAGTGGTACATTGATTTAAAGTGATAAATCTACATTGACGCAGCAGTTCAGTTCAGTTCAGTTCAGTAGCTCAGTCATGTCCGACTCTTTGTGACCCCATGTACTGCAGCATGCCAGGCCTCCCTGTTCATCACCAACTCCCGGAGTTCACTCAAACTCTCCATTGAGTCGGTGATGCCATCCAACCATCTCATCCTCGTCATTCCCTTCTTCTTGTGTCTTCAATCTTTCCCAGCATTAGGGTCTTTTCCAATGAGTCAGTTCTTCACATCAAGTGGCCAAAGTATTGGAATTTCAGCTACAGCAGCAGTCCTTCCAATGAATATTCAGAACTGATTTCCTTGAGGATTGACTGGTTGGTTCTCCTTTCAGTCTAAGTTACTCTAAAGAGTCTTCTCCAACACCACAGTTCAAAAACATCAATTCTTTGGTGCTCAGCTCTCTTTATAGTCCAACTTTCACATCTATACATGACTACTGGAAAAACCATAGCCTTGACTAGAACGACCTTTGTTGGCAAAGTAATGTCTTTGCTTTTTAATATGCTGTCTAGGTTGCTCATAGTTTTCTTACAAGGAGCAAGCATCTTTCATGGCTGCAGTCACCATCTGCAGTGATTTTGGAGCCCCCCGCCAAATAAAAACAGTTTCTCACTATTTCTATTTTTTCCCCATCTATTTGCCTTGAAGTAATGGGACAGGATGCCATGATCTTCATTTTCTGAATGTTGAGCTTTAACACAACTTTTTCACTCTCTTCTTTCACATTCAACAAGAGGCTCTTTAGTTCTTCTTCGCTTTCTGCCTTAAGGGTCGTGTCATCTGCATATCTGAGGTTATTGATATTTCTCCTGGCAATCTTGATTCGTTTGTGCTTCATCAAGCTCAGCATATTTCATGATGTACTCTACATATAAGTTAAATAAGCAGGGTGGCAATAAACAGACTTGACATACTCCTTTCCCGATGTGGAACCAGTCTGTTGTTCCATGTCCAGTTCTAACTGTCTCTCCTTGCCCTGCACACAGATTTCTCAGGAGTCATATAAGCTGGTCTGGTATTCCCATCTCTAAGAATTTTCCACAGTTTGTTGTGATCCACACAGTCAAAGGCTTTGAGATAGTCAATAAATCACAGGTAGATGTTTCTCTGGAACTCTCTTGCTTTTTCAATGATCCAACAGATGTGGGCAATTCGAACTCTGGTTCCTCTGTCTTTTCTAAATCCAGCTTCAACATGTGGAAATTCATAGTTCACATACTGTTGAAGACTGACTTGGAGAATTTTGGAGATGAGTGCAATTGTGAAGAGACTGAGCATTCCTTAGCATTGCTTTTCTTTGGGGTTGGAATGAAAACGGATCTTTTCTAGTCCTGTGGCCACTGCTGAGTTTTCCATATTTTCTGGGCTGGCATGTTGAGTGCAACAGTTTCACACCATCATCTTTTAGGATTTGAAATAGCTCAACTGCAAATCCATCACATCCCCTAGCTTTGTTCATAGTGATGCTTTCTAAGGCCCACTTTGCATTACAGGATGTATGGTTCAAGGTTAGTTATCACACCATCATGGTTATCTAGGTCATAAAGATCTTCTTTGTATAGGTCTTCTGTATATTCTTGCCACCTCTTCTTAATATCCTCTACTTCTGTTAGGTCCATACTTTGTCTGTCCTTTGTTTCCATTTTTGCATGAAATATTCCCTTGGTATCTCTACTTTTCTTGAAGAGATCTTTAGTCTTTCCCATTCTATTGTTTTCCTCTATTTCATTGCATTGATCACTGAGGAAGGCTTTCTTATCCTCCTTCCTATTCTTTGAAACTTTGCCTTTAAATGGATATATCTTTCCTTGACTCCTTTGCCTTTAGCTTCATTTCTTTTCTCAGCTATTTGTAAAACCTCCTCAGACAAGCATTTTGCATTTTTGCATTTCTTTTTCTTGAGGATGGTCTTGATCCCTCCCTCCTGTACAATGGCATGAACCTCTGTCCACCATTCTTCAGGCACTCTATCAATGAGGTCTAATCCCTTGAATATATTTCTCACTTCCATTGTATAATCGTAAGGGATTTGATTTCGGTCATACCTGAACAGTCTAGTGGATTTCCCTACTTCAATTTAAGTCTGAATTTGGCAATAAGGAGTTCATGATCTGAGCCACAGTCAGCTCCTGGTCTTGTTTTTGCTGACCGAATAGAGCTTCTCCATCTTTGGCTTCAAAGAATGTAATCAGTCTGATCTTGGTGTTGACCATCTGGTGATGTCCATGTGTAGAGTCTTCTCTTGTGCTTCTCTGGTGCTTTGACCAGTGTGTTCTCTTGGCAAAACTCTGTTAGCCTTTGCCCTGCTTCATTCTGTACTCCAAGGCCAAATTTGCTTCTTACTCCAGGTATTTCTTAACTTCCTACTATTGTATTCCAGTCTCCTATAATGGAAAAGATATATTTTGGGGGTGTTAGTTCTACAAGGTCTTGTAGGTCTTCATAGAACTGTTCAGTTTCTTCAGCATTACTGATTGGGCATAGACTTGGATTAATGTGATATTGAATGGGTTGCCATGGAAATGAACAGAGATCATTCTGTTCTTTTTGAGATTGCACCCAATTACTGCATTTCAGACCCTTTTGTTGCCTATGAGTGTGATTCCATTTCTTTTAAGAGATTCTGTTCCACGATAGTAGACATAATAGTCATCTAAGTTAAATTCACCCATTCCAGTCCATTTTAGTCCAATGATTCCTAAAATTTCAATGTTCACTCTTGCCATCACCTGTTTGAACACTTAATTTGCCTTGATTCATGGAACTAACATTTCCGGTTCTTGTGCGGTATTGTTCTTTAGAACATCAGACTTTACTTCCATCACCAGTCACATCCACAACTGAGTGTTGTTTTTGCTTTGGCTCTGTCTCTTCATTCTTTCTGGACTTTTATCCCCATTGTTCTCCCAAGCATATTGGGCACCTACTGACCTGGGGAGTTCATCGTTCAGTGTCTTATCTTTTTGCCTTTTCCATGTTCATTGACTCATCATAATCACCCAAAGTCCATAGTTCAGATTAAGAGCCATTCTTGGTGCTGTACATTCTATGGGTTTGGACAAATATATAATGACATATGTCTACCATTGCTCTAAAAATTCCTTTGTTGTTGTTTAGTTGCTCAGTCATGTCTGACTCTTTGTGATCCCATACACTGCAGGACACCAGGCTGCCCTGTCCTTCACTATCTCCCAGAGCTTGCTCAAACTCATGTCCATAAACTCACGCTCAAACTCACCATCCGGAGAAGGCAATGGAACCCTACTCCAGCACTCTTGCCTGGAAACTCCCATGGATGGAGGAGCCTGGTAGGCTGCAGTCCATGGCGTTGCTAAGGGTCAGACACGGCTGAGCGACTTCACTTTCACGTTTCACTTTCATGCATTAGAGAAGGAAATGGCAACCCACTCCAGTGTTCTCACCTAGAGAATCCCCAGGACGGGGGAACCTGGTAGGCTGCTGTCTATGGGGTCGCACAGAGTCAAACACGACTGAAGCGACTTAGTAGCAGCAGAAAACTCACCATTTAACTATCTCATCCTCTGTCATCTCCTTCTCCTTCTGCCTTTTATCTTTCCCAGCATCAGGGTCTTTTCCAGTAAGTCAGCCCTTTCACCAGGTGGCCAAAATGTTGGAGCCCAGCTTTAGCATCAAAATTCAGGGTTAATATCTTTTAGGATCGACTGGTTGGATCTCCTTGCAGTCCAAGTGACTCTCAAGAGTCTTCTCCAACATCACAGTTTGAAAGCATCAGTTCCAACCTCCCAGTCTCCCCCTCTAGCTGTGTCAATCATTGATCTGTTTACTAACTCTCTAACGTGATGACAGTTTATGTTTACCCTTGGAAGACATATGTACCTTTACATATAAAGTGTCAGCTACCAGGTTTTCACATCTTTAGGCTTCACAAGGCCATCTCGCCATTAAAATGTACATAAAACAATTTGAATGCCCAGTCCACAACTGATGATACTCTTTGGATGTCCATGAGTACCCTAGTAGCATTTAGCTCCAATAGTTAGTTAGTGTTATTCATCAAGTCATGTCCAACTCTTTGCAACCCCATGTTCTGTAACGCACTAGAATCCTCTGTCAGTGGGATTCTCCATGCAAGAATACTTGAGTGGGTTATCATTTCTTCCTCCAGTATCCAGCTTTAATTGAATTTGTATTCTTGTCTATATCTCCAGTATATATCATCTGCTTTCCACAAAATCTCATTCTCAAACTATATTTCACACTTATCTATTTACTCTTTGGCCAAATTTTAATAAACATTCTGGATAAATGGGGAATATTAACATTTAAAACAATCATACAAAAATTAGATTTTAGTGCATGTATTTTTTGGGGTTATGGTTTTCTCTGGGTATTTGCCCAGGAGCGGGATTGCAAGGTAATGTGTACCCCAATGTTTATTGCAGCATTATTTACCATATCCAGGGCAATGGCAACCCACTCCAGTACTCTTGCCTGGAGAAACCAATGGATGGAGGAGCTGCAGTCCATGGGGTCATTAAGGGTCAGACATGACTGAGCGACTTCACTTTCACTTTTCACTTTCAGGCATTGGAGAAGGAAATGGCAACCCACTCCAGTGTTCTTGCCTGGAGAATTCCAGGGATGGGGGAGCCTGGTGGGCTGCCATCTATGGGGCTGCACAGAGTCGGACACAACTGAAGCAATTTAGCAGCAGCAGCAGCAGGACATGTAAGCAACCTAATTGTCCATCAGCAGAGGAATGGATAAAGATGTGGTACATACATCTAAATATATACAATGGATATTACCCAGCCATAAAAAGAACAAAATTGTGCCATTTACAAAGACATGAATGGGCTTAAGCACTGCCATACAGAGTGAAGTAAATCAGAAAGATAAAATACATATATCATATATTTCATATGCAGAATCTAGAAAATGCAACAGATGAGCCCTTTTGCAAAGTGGAAGCAGAGAAACAGATGTAGAGAATAAACATACAGATGCCAAGGAGGAAAAGGGAGACAGTGGAATGAATTGGGAGACTGGGGTTGACATGTTATATATTACTGAATTTAAAATGGGCTTCCCTGTTGCCTCAGACTGTAAGAAAATATGCTTGCAATGTAGGAGATGTGAGTTCAATACCTGGATCAAGAAGATCTCCTGAAGAAGGGAATGGTTACCCACACCAGTATTCTTGCCTAGAGAATTCCTTGGACAGGGGAGCTAGGGAGGCAGCAGTTCAGGGAGTCACAAAGAATCAGACACGACTGAGCAACACACACACACACACACACTTAAAATAGGTAACTAATGAGAAACTACTACATAGCACAGGGAACTCTGTTCAATGCTCTGTGATGACCTAAATGGAAAGGAAATCCCCAAAAGAGGATCAGCTATGTGTATATGCATAGCTGATTCACTTTGCTGTACAGCAGAGACTAATTCAACATTGTATATCAACTATACTCCAGCAATTTTTTTAAAATATAGTATTAATAATCTAGAATTTTAAAGTCAGTGTACTATAGATTATCTACTTGAGTTCCATATTCCCATGGTCTGGCTAGCATCCTCTTTTGCTCTCTCTCCCCACAGGCCTTTTGAGATTTTATCTGGCCTCAAAACATTGTACTTTATTATTCAGAGTACATCAGTTCTCGATGGTACCACACCTTCCTCGTCTTCCAGGCAGCCTAGCAACATATATGCCAAATGGGGGCCATTCCTTATGTTTATTTTAGTCAACAGAGCCCTCTACACCTTGCTGGCTCACCAAGTCCTCCCAGCGTAAAAGTTATAGCTTGTCTGCATCTTCGATCAGGTCACATTCTTAGGCTGGCCTCTAATTTATCCTGTGTGAGCATGAGGGCGGTAGTGTGTGGATTTATGATCCCCTGGTCCAAAGAATAATGGAGGAACTGGTCTTTCAATTATATTTATTAATTAAATTATGGATGAGCTTGGCCCCTTAAAGAAAGGTGAGATTCTAAAACTAATGATGAGGATAGTTCCTTCTGTGTGGGCTGAATTCTTCTCTCTTGAATTCCTCATTTTACTGGAGCTGCAACTCCCACTGTTGCCAGGAGGAATTTTGTGTCATACAAATGTAGGAATGTGGTCCTGGGAATTTAATTATTCCTACAATAAAATTCTTGTTTTATTGAATATAAATAGGTATGCCTAGTTATGTTACTGCCTTTATAGTGCTTAAATACCAATAATTATTCAAACAGATTTATTGAAGTTTAATGGCAATGTAATAATAATGTCGGTATGTTTTATATGCAATAGTTGTTACACCTCATTAAACAGGTTGCTAAATGATCCATTACTGTTTAATTAACATGCAATGACTGTGTTATTAAATCTTAAACTGTAAATTAAATCTTGATTTGAGACACTTAATTTTAAAGTGTGATTGAAAACTTCTTGGGCATGAGCCTCCAGAGTCCCTTTTATTTTCCACAGTTCCTTCTTGCCCTGCCCCACACTTACACCTTTGGAACTGCAAAGTGGGCTGCACCTCATCTGTGTGGCTGAAGTTTTTTTCTTAATGGAGAACAGCATGGTATTCTAGTAGGTGACCAAATTGTGAATGGAGGACAAACTTTATTTCATATCCAATTCCTTACATATGGAAGATTACTTATATATATATATATATATATATTTAGGGAAAGAAACAGTCTAATTTCATGTAACTATTCACTCATACTTTCATAGCAGTATGTTTTGAAAGGTTGATAAGCTAATTCAAAACTAAACACCCACCTATTTGCCAACAGGAAGATCCATGGTCTATGCAAGTCCGTTCAGTCTTTGCTAAACAAGCTGGCTATCAAAATGGCAATTTGATGTTAAGTGGGCAAAAGTAGCTTCTCTATTTTCAATAGCGAGAATCATCAAGACTTTTCAAGCTTTGTAAGTATTTCAGAAACCTACAGACAAAACTTTCTGGAGCATTGGGGTTTGTGCGATAGTGGTCCAAAGAATAGGAATACAATATTTTCAGATGCTGATTAACTTTTTACATCTTCTTTTGTGGTTTTCATCTTTTTGTGTTTTTTACATCTTTTATTTGTGTTTTCTTTTGTGTTTTTGTAGAGCACCAAACAGGTCCCTAGTGTTAGAATTTATATTCTGTGCATCTGTTCTCCAATGCTAATCTATGATGATAGCTTTCAATAATATTTTGCATTGCATAATACAAAGCAGCTCCAATAGCCTCACTAACTCAATGGATATGAACTTAGTAAACTCTAGGAGATAATGAAGGGCAGGGGAGCCTGGTGTGCTGCAATTCATGGGGTCACAAAGCGTCAGACACAACTTAGAAACTGAACAAAAACAAAAAATACAAAACATCCCAAGACTGGAGAAAACTACAGTTTTAAATAATTTCCATCTCTTGGCTAGGTACTGTTTACTTTCCCATAATTCTTTGGATAATAATGAAAGCACTAAAAAGATGCTTAAATTTTCCCTCTCCATTTTTAAAATATTTTCTAAAGAGTTTCCTTTTTAATGGCTCAGTAATACTCCATTGTGTATACGTACCACAGCTTGCTTATCCATTCATCTGCTGATGGACATCTAGGTTGTTTCCATGTCCCAGCTATTATAAACAGTGCTGCAATGAATATTGGGGTACATGTCAATGGCAAAGCCAATAGAGTATTGTAAAGTAAAATAAAGTAAAAAATAATAATAATAAATAATAAAAATAAACCCCCCCCCAAAAAAACTCAGTGTTATGAAAAAAAAAAAGAGTTTCCTTAAGCTCTCTTATTACATACATATATGTAAATTATGGTCCTCTCTTGTGTATATGTAGATCAAGAAAAATGAAACAATCAAATATTACATAATAATAATTGTCCATATGTCATAGGGGCCTCCCTATAGTTCAGTTGGTAAAAAATTCACCTGCAATGCAGGAGACCCCTGGTTCAATTCCTGAGTTGGGAAGATCCACTGGAGAAGGGTAGGCTACCCACTCCAGTATTCTTGGACTTCCTTTGTGGCTCAGCTGGTAAAGAATCTGCCTCAATTGTGGAAGACCAGGTTTCTATCCCTGGGTTGGGAAGATCTCCTGGAGAAGGGAAAAGCTACCCACTCCAGTATTCTGGCTTCGAGAATTCCAAGGACTGTATAGGGGTCACAAAGAGTCAGACACGACTGAGCAACTTTTACACATATGCCTTAGAGTGGCATAATAAAAACGTGTTCTGAAATTTTGTGAATCTAAACGTACCCACTAAATTCTACCTTCATGCGAGTTGCCATCACCCTCATCATTTTAGTTATGTCCAACTCTTTGTGAACCCATGGACTGCAGCCCATCAGGCTTCTCTGACAGGAATTTTCCAGGCAATTCCTGACCCAGGAATCAAACCCATGTCTCTTGCTTCTCCTGCATTTCAAAATGCTTAATCCTGCTATCTGTCTGGAAAACTTTCTTCACACTGCCCCCACCCAATCCACCACCACCAACAACAACACCACCACCACCATGCTATATCTCATCACATCTTTCAGATGAACATCTATTATTTCAAAAACCAACTAAACTTACTTTTGTAACTGTTCCTGTCTACCTGTAAGGAATTAGCTTCTTCTTTGTTGGGACTCCCTGTTGTCAAGACACTAAAGCAGTACAAGATACTTGTGTGTTTCCATGACCACCTCTCCCTAGTGGGCTGTAGGCAACTCGCAGGCCCGACCTGAATCTTGGGTCAAAGCCCAAGTAGAGTGATGTACACATAGTGAAAGCTCAATCCTTTTCCTGATTAAACACTTACCTCCATAATTTCTTGTTTAAACATCTACAGAGATTACCATGACTGCTTTCTGCCTTCTTAACTGGGTTCAGCCATGTCTCTGTCTGTGTAAATATGCATCATTTTCAAGCTTCCCTCCATATTCTCTTTTATTAAAACCTCCTTATAGGCAAGATAAGTTTATGTTGGCCTAATTTTATCAAAATCTCCGCTATGAAAAGTGCGTAACATCTCATCAGTCTTAATGGGACAGGGTTTCTTCTCCATGGNATCATTTTCAAGCTTCCCTCCATATTCTCTTTTATTAAAACCTCCTTATAGGCAAGATAAGTTTATGTTGGCCTAATTTTATCAAAATCTCCGCTATGAAAAGTGCGTAACATCTCATCAGTCTTAATGGGACAGGGTTTCTTCTCCATGGGCTCTGAAATCACTCCACTGGTGCCAAGCAGGATCTTAGCATTGTTGGACCTTAATACACTTTCTGAAATATAGATAGGCTGGAATCATGTATGAGATAACACATTATTATATTATAACAGCATAAATAAAAGTGGTCTTATTAAACTATGAACCTTAAAATAGTGTAATATTCAGATGTGTATTTCTAAAAAAGCATCCCTTTTTGTATGCATTTCTCCCCAATGAAGAAATTATTATTATAGATCTGTACTAATTTGAATTTTCAATCTAATTTCAGCTTAAAAGAAAACCTGAGATGGAATTAGAAAGCATATTTTATTATGTGAACATATAATTAAATCACATTGATATATTTGTTTCTTTTCTGTCTCCATCAATAGAAGATACACTCCAGGAGACTCAGAGTTGTTCACCTTTGAAATGAAACCCGTTTGCCTAGAATAGTGGTTGCTCAGTAAATACATGTGGAAACTGTGCAGATTCTTTTCCTCATTTTATAAGTTCTACTTAAATACGTACGTGACGGTCTGCATTTATATAGTATGTTTTTGTTGCTGCATTTAGTCTTGTAATGGCTCCATGCCATATATAATTCAGATTACATTAATGTAAGTTTGCACATAATGAAGCAAGTAAATATTAAGAGGAATATCCAAATTAACAAGGCCAGATAATAGCAGGATTGCCAATGAAGTAAATGTGCTTTTGTTCTCAATTCAGGGTTATCTCTCTCTTATCAAGATTAATAATTGCAAATTCTTTTAAATATGTGAAAATATTTGCTCACTTCTAGTGTCCAAATACATCTTGGTAAAGAGAGGTTAAATTTGACACCCATCTTAGAAAAATTATGTTATTCTCTCTCCTTTCTGTTGTCTCTCTCTATATATATATATATGCTTGAAATTAATTCATATATATAAACACACACCCTTAAATTGGGGTAAGTTCACTAATACTTTATTTTCTTTATGGTTATCTTTGTTTTGAAGGGATGTAAAGCATTTAGGAAATGATGAATGAAATGATTATACACTCTCAAAGAAGCATATTCTTATTTGCCAGCACTTGCAGTGAATTCCATTGGACTTTCCAAGTGATTACTGTATTTCATAGCCAAAACTCTACATCTTTCCAAACCAGCAGAATATATACACCAAGAGTGAACCCTAACGTAAACTATGAACTCTGGATGATTAGGATGTGTCAATGTGGATTTATAAATTATAATAAATGTACCACTCTGTTGGAAGATGTTGATAATGGGGGAGGCTATGCACGTGTGTGGCTTCCCAGGTTGCTTCATGGTAAAGAGTTCACCTGCCAGTGCAGGAGACCCAAGAGATGTGGGTTCGATCCCTGCATCAGGAGGGTCACCTGGAGGAGGATATGGCAATGCACTGCAGTATTTTTGCCAGAAAAACCCCATAGACAGAGGAGACCTGTGGGCTACAGTCCATGAAGTTGCAAGAATCAGACACGACAGCAACTGAGCATCCATGCCTGCATGTGCGTGGGCAGAAGCTATATAGGATATCTTTATAACTTTTACTCATTTTGCTGTGAAACTAAAGTGACTCTAAAAAAATAGTCTATTAAAAATCATTAGTGAATTTAAAATGCTAAAAAGTAAGAAAAACACTACACAATTAAATAGGAAATTCCTTCCACAAAATATAAAGTAGTAGTAGTTAGCCACCCAGTAGCGTCTAACTCTTTGCGGCCTCATGGACTGTTGCCCACCAGGCTTCTCTGTCTATGGATTTTTCCAGACAAGGACACTGGAGTGGGTTGCCGTTCCCTCTCCAGAGGATCTTCCTGACCCAGGGATCAAACCCAGGTCTCTCACATTGAAAGCAGATTCTTTACCCTCTGAGCCATCACACCGAGTGCCAAATACATGCACATCATTCTACTTTTTGAGTTATGGAATCGAGGCTGAAATACATGTGAGTTTCGTTGGCAAGATGCTGACATTCTTTTTGGCAAAATGAAACATACACACCTACAACAATTTTTCAAGGCCATGTAGTGGAGGTTTGAGGACATATGCAAACTGAAACGAATTATCCCATGCAGAGAGAAAACTAGAACATGCAAAGCCAAGAGGAGATGACGGGGAGTAGCAAGTGACCTGTGCTGGTGCGGGAGCTGAGGCTGTGTTAATCTCAGATGGAAAGGGAGATACTCCTTCTCAGAGATAAGAAAAGATGAATAAATATTCATTTGGAGTACATAGAGATTGAAGAAATATAAATCAGATACGTTTAAATAATTTATTTTGTTAAAATATGAAGTGAAATCTTTGGCAAAACATTAGTGATTTGGATATAGTCTAAAGTTTTGAGATCAGGAAAAATGTTTCAGAGCATGTGGGGGAAAGTGACAAGTGTTCAACTAGAGATTTTTCAAAGATACAGGGTTATCACGTAGAGTGGGGCAGATTGTGGTTGCCAAATGCTGCCCAGATGAGGGTGCAAAGTGGAGGCTGAGGGGTGCTAACTCAGGCTGTGTCTATTCTAAGGAGCACCTTTCTCCAATTCACACAGAAGTGCCAAATGAGTAAGTAAAAGTCTTTTGAAAAAAAGACTAAAATGAATTTGATGTTTGGGTATTGCTAAAGACCTACTGACTCATTCTTGCCTGCAAAATTCCATAGACAGAAGAGCCTGGTGGGCAACAGTCTATGGGGTCACAGAGAGTCAGGCAGAACTGAACATGTGCGTGTTCAATGTTCACTTACTTTTAAGTGAACCTAGAGTGGTTGCCTTAAGATAAATTAGTACGTTTGTGCTAAAAAGTGACCTAGAATTTAAAGAGGGCATCACTTAAGCTTCATTAGCCTTGGATCCAGAGCACCATCAGCCATTCCAGAGTCATGAGGTCTAAATTCTGTAGTGGAAGAAGTAGTCACTGTTAAAAAGCAGGATTTCCTCCCACCTTAGTCATGTTGGCAACATTCCCAAAGCTATTGAGCAGTTTAAATAATTTGCCAATATATTTACAGTGCAGAATTAACTGGATACAATTTCACTTTAGCCCAGTGGCTTTTCTGAATCGGTTCAGTTTGGACTTTCTATCCTGAATACACAGTTCATTCTTAAAAGTTTTTAATGATTTGTCTAGTAGGTAAGTTCTAAATAAAAAGGCATTCTTCCAGATGCTCAGGTGTTTAGGCTAATTGATTTTTTCATGGAGGAATTCAAGTTGTTGAGAAGTTAAAGGCAGTATTGTATTTAGACTGGCATAATTGCAATATTGAAGGCAAATCTCTTAGCCATCTAGTTTATAATACCTCTGCATCAAAGATGAGCACAATGAATCTTACTCCTGTTCATTAGGGATATAGAAAGATTATGCAAATATGAGGGAAGAAAAAGAACATCTTGCCTTTTTTATTTCCCTCTTTGTTACTATTAAATATCAAACTATACACAGTGTATTGTTTCCTGAATTTTAGATTTCCCAGACTAATAAAACTTAAATAGTTTAGAATGACTTTATAGCCTCAACGGCATTTAGGTAGGCTGTATAAATAATGTCTTCCTGCCTCAGTGGGTGCTACAGGGGATAAATCAAATAATACAGATAATAGAAAAGAGCATAGATTACCAAATGATCCCATCAAAATGATTTTCAGCTAGTGCTGATCAGCTGAAATGAATGTGATTTTCGGTTGGGAATGGTTAATTTCTTGAATGTTAAGACAATTTATTTGATTCACTTGTTTTTTTTTTTTTTTCTGTCATGTGACTGCTACCCAGTATAAATATATTTATCACTTCCATTTGTTGATGAGCAAACAGCCTTGGGCTGTGCATGTAATCCACATACTTCCAGTTATATATTCTGGGCTATCATATGCAGAGACGCAGGAGAGTTTGTCTATTTAAATAAGTCCCCAAGATAAACGTACAAGTATTCTTATTTTTATAACTAAATGTTTTTTTTTAAACGTGAGTTTTAGACTTTGGCATCCCTAATTCTCAAAACAGTTTTAGAAACATAATTCTTTTCTATTTACCTCAATGGTTCCAGAATTTCTTTTATAATAACTGAGTAAAATACATTTTTCTTTATTTTTTCCAATTTTTATACCCCTCTCTAAGTCTTTTCATAATTATAGGCAGAAATAAGCTTCCTACCCTTAGTGAATGAGTGAAAGCCGCTCAGTGGTGTCCAACTCTTTGTGACCCCATGGACTATACAGTCCATGGAATTCTCCAAGCCAGAATACTGGAGTGGGTAGCCTTTCCTTTCTCCAGGGGATCTTCCCAACCCAGGGATTAAACCCAGGTCTCCTGTATTGCAGGCAGATTCTTTACCAGCTTAGCCACAAGGGAAGCCCTCCTACCCTTAATTATTAAATTAATTGGTTATCTTCTTCTAAATTTAATGACAATTCAACTCTGTGGCTTTTTTTTTCCCACCAAAAAATGACAATTATCTCTGTCATATAACAAAGCATTTAAAAGCAATGAAGTCACAAAGAAAATATTAAATGTTGCATACTGTCCCATTCTTCCTTCCAGTGTCCCAAATAACACTTCTGGCTGCAAATCTGTCAGGCACAGCACGATTTCTGCTAAAAACGAGTTCAACCCAGCGTCTTGTCAGATGCAGCCCATGTTTTGTGTTCTCTGATCTTTGAAAAAGAACAAACAAACCCAGAGCGTAGGAAGGTATTTAGATGGCTTCTAGGGGAGCTGTCATTTCCACTGTAGTTTTGTTCTTTACTGCAGAGAGAAGCTGATACTAAAACTGCTGGAAGAAAGGAAAAAAATAAAATAGCATCACTAGCATCTTGATGAATGTCAAGTAAAGAAGATTCTGGACCACAAAGCAAACATGACTGTGGGTGCAGATACAGAGTGGGAACAGGAGATGTGGGTGTCTTGGTGAATATTCATAGTTAAGAGGATGGAGGTAGTATAACTTACAGGAACAGATTTCATTAGTGAGAATTATATTTAATGATGCTTAGCACTCTGTTTTTTTTTTTTTAATTTCCAGATATGTGTCAAACAGATCCTCTCTAGTCTATAGAGATCATGAAGACAAAAGCAAAATATATCTGTAATATATGCATGTATAAATGAATACCATTAATTAGATGAAGGAGAAAAAAGATGTTTAAACTGTTGAATAACATGTAGGACTCGTTTCTACAAAATACTTGAACACATATGTACAAATATATGTTTGAGTAAGTTCATGGCAGCATTGCTAGTGTTAGGAAAAAAGCAAAAGTGAGAGAAATGTAAGAATTACACAATGTCTATAAATGGAAAAGTGTGCAGCCATCAAAACAATTGAATTAGATTCTGACTCTGAAAAATATCCACTGCATATTGTTAAATAAAATAGCAAGCTGAGGAAGGAAATGAATCTGATCCCAACCTATTTAAAAGACCAACACAAAATCGTAGATGAACACATAAGATACATATTTCTTTGCCCAGGAAAAATTTCAAGGAATAGTAAACAGAATAATTAAAGGAAAAGAAAGCAGAGAAAGGCTTACATTTTTCACTATGGACATTTTTTTTAAGTGAGCATCTTTTTCTTATTTAGCCAAAACAAAAAGATTAAAAGAAAAGTGTACATAGTTTTCAGAGTAAATGCATTTCTGCATAGTTCAGAAGGGGTGGAAAAGTGACAGACTTCTAAATAGTCCCTTCTATTTATATTTCAGTACCTCTGGCCATTTTCAAAAGGTAATAAATTCATGTTGTTGATGGCTACAGAATGGCCTATTTATGCTGTTCCTTTTGCTTTGAAGTTAAGAAATATTTGCGATCGCCTCTCCACCCGCCCCCTTTCTACACTCCTTGTTTTCCATGTGGTCCTTCATTGAAACATTTTGAAGCTGGCATAATAAAACCTCAACTGTTGTCTCTTCACTTTCAACTCCATGATTAAAAGGAGACTAAAATCATAGCACAGGGATGGGGTGTCCAAGGTATGTGTGTGTGGAACAGTCAGTTCAGAGGTGGCAGAGAGTTCTGGCAAAGCATGATTCTGAAACAGACTGCAGAAGCAAATGCTGAGTTGAATAAAAGGAGATAAGGGAAAGACATTTAATCTCTATTGAAGAGATTGCAACACATTAGGAAAGGAAAGAATGTTTTTGAGTATATGAAGTAGAAACTGAGTTTCTAGAAACATTCAGAAACTCATAAATATTTGACCCCTTCCTCTCCCCCTAGTATCCTAAATCACAAATAGTGCAGCCATGATCGTTGAACAAGGAGCAGGACATTCATGACAGCTACTCATCAAGTAGATAAACAGGAAAAGGATGTTTAGACAAAGGTTGTTCTTTATTAAGANCTGGAGCAGGTTGCCATTTCCTCCTCCAGGGAATCTTCTGACACAGGGATTGAACCCATCTCTTGCCTCTCCAGCATTGGCAAGCAGATCCTTTACCACTGCGACACCTGAGAAGCCCTCTAGACTAGATAAGTCTGGTTAATTCATGAATTAGATATCCCTTAAAGCCTTGCTGATTTTATTAGGCTGTATCTACTAAAAGGTAAACATTTCTACTTCCTCTGTTTATTTAACAATCAGAGCCTATTCAGTTGCACGTTTAAATATTATCCAGGTCATTTCATCATTGGTAATCAACAATCTTGAATATCTAGACTTCTATCCAAAGATAATAAAGAAAATGCACAATCATAATCTTCTATTTGAGAATCCTTTACTATGGCTGATGTATTATTCAGGCTTAAGTCGCTTCTTGGATTGTATTTGGAAGGAAAAAGTTTACGTATACCTTTCTAGGCTTTCTGGCTGGTCTGAGAATTAAATCAACATGAGATATTAACAGAAGAAAATCAAACTAAAGTTTGATAACTAGTATATTAACCCTTGAGAGAGAACCAGGAAAACTGAGTAGCTCACCAAAATGGCTAAAACCCTCAATTTAAATATCATTTTCACCTAAAGACAAAAGAGGATGTTGAGGGTACTGGTTTGGGACCTCAAAGGAGAGGAAGGCGACTGAGTTGGAGATGGAAAATGCTTGGGAAACAAATGTTTGCGGCATCATGTACAGACAATGAGGGTTTCCCAAGTAGTGCTAGTGATAAAAGAACATGACTGCCAATCCAGGAGACATGGGTTTTATCTTAGGTCAGAAAGATCTCTTGGAGGAGGGCACAGTGACCCACTCCAGTATTCTTGCCTGGAGAATCCCAGGGACAGAAGAGCCTGGCAGGCTCCACTCGATAGAAGCACAAAGAATTGGACATGACTGAAGCAAGAGAGTTCAAGAAAAACATCTATTTCTGCTTTATTGACTATGTCAAAGCCTTTGACTGTGTGGATCACAATAGACTGCGGAAAATTCTGAAAGAGATGGGAATACCAGACCATCTGACCTGCCTCTTGAGAAACCTACATGCAGGTCAGGAAGCAGCAGTTAGAACTGGACATGGAACAACAGACTGATTCCGAATAGGAAAAGGAGTAAGTCAAGGCTGTATATTGTCACCCTGCTTATTTAACTTCTATGCAGAGTACATCATGAGAAATGCTGGGCTGGAGGAAGCACAAATTGGAATCAAGATTGCCAGGAGAAATATCAATAANNCTGTCTCTTATACACATCAAGATGTGTATAAGAGACAGGTATACTGTCACCCTGCTTATTTAACTTCTATGCAGAGTACATCATGAGAAATGCTGGGCTGGAGGAAGCACAAATTGGAATCAAGATTGCCAGGAGAAATATCAATAACCTCAGATGTGCAGATGACACCACCCTTATGGCAGAAAGTGAAGAGAAACTAAAAAGCCTCTTGATGAAAGTGAAAGAGAAGAGTGAAAGGTTGGCTTAGAGCTCAACATTCAGAAAACGAAGATCATGGCATCTGGTCCCATCACTTCATGGGAAATAGATGGGGAAACAGTGGAAACAGTATCAGACTTTATTTTTTGGGCTCCAAAATCACTGCAGATGGTGATTGCAGCCATGAAATTAAAAGACACTTACTCCTTGGAAGGAAAGTTATGACCAACCTAGATGGCACATTCGAAAGCAGAGACATTACTTTGCCAACAAAGGTCAATCTAGTCAAGGCTATGGTTTTTCTAGTGGTCATGTATGGATGTGAGAGTTGGACTGTGAAGAAGGCTGAGCGCTGAAGAATTGATGCTTTTGAACTGTGGTGATGGAGAAGACTCTTGAGAGTCCCTTGGACTGCAAGGAGATCCAACTAGTCCATTCTGAAGGAGATCAGTCTTGGGTATTCTTTGGAAGGAATGATGCTGAAGCTGAAACCCCAGTACCTTGGCCACCTCATGCGAAGAGTTGACTCATTGGAAACGATTCTGATGCTGGGAGGGATTGGGGGCAGGAAGAGAAGGGGATGGCAGAGGATGAGATGGCTGGATGGCATGGCATCACTGACTCGATGGACGAGAGTTTGAGTGAACTCCAGGAGTTGGTGATGGACAGGGATGCCTGGCGTGCTGTAGTTCATGGGGTCACAGAGAGTCGGACATGACTGAGCGACTGAACTGAACTGAACTGAACTGACGTGACCTAACATGCATGCAGGTACAGACAATGAGACACAAAGAGGAATTTTAAGAAACAGACTTGGTAGGTGACATCATGTCTATACCCCTCATTCATACCATAGTTATCAATAGTGATTGCTCCCTTCCCAGAACAAGTTTCCCACATACATTTCTTTAGGCAGTAAAGGAGACAAAGTTTCCTCTGAGACTTTGGGGCCTTGACTATTTTCAGCTTGAAACCATTCTCACACCCAAGAAACATTTTGGAGTGGCAGATTTCGCTCCCCCATAATTGTGATGACTAAGATTTAGAATCTCCTCTTACTCTACGGCAGGTGGCACAGCGGTAAAGAAGCTGTTAATGCAGGAGACACAACAGACATGGGTTTGCTCCCTGGGTCAGGAAGATTCCCTGGAGTAGGAAATGGCAGCTCACTCCAGTATTCTTGCCTGGAAAATTCTAGGGACAGAGGAGTCTAGTTGGCTACAGTCCATGGGATCACAAAGAGTTGGATGGATTTGACTAACCACACATGCACAACCACAGCCATTTAGTCTAAGTTAAGAAAACAAATATATGAGCTTATGGAGGAAAATTAATGCTTACAAAGGAGAATTAATTACCTGAAATGTGCAAATTTACAAAGCAAATTTATAAATTTAATGCTTATGGAGGAAAAGTAATTACCTGAAATTTACAAAGGGTAGATCTCCATTAATGTAATTTATACTAATAGTTAAACAGAATAAAAGACACACTTTTCAAATGGAATTCCCTATTAATAAAATAGCCTGGGCAATTCAGTCCCTAATTGACACAGACTTCTTTATGTGTTCAATATATAAAAGGCCTACAGCAGAAAGAACAGGTGGTAACAGAATTATTTTAACAGCAGCAGAAAGAAACTAAGAAAAAAAATCATACCCATCTAAAGCGTGAACTATTAGTATAAAATTAGGCTTTCCTTAGTTTTATGATTGTAATATTTCTTCTTAAAGTTTCACTATCCCTCAGGAATAATTAGAGTGCTTTTAACTTTTAAAGGCCACATACACTATGGCACCACACATTTTCTTAACTCTGTATCTCTTCCACAACAACTGACAAACTGGCCACAAGAAGGATACTTTCTCTGGCTTTGGATTCAAGGGAAATATCTTGGTAGGAAACACAGTGGGATGTTCTTTTTTGAATTTTGATTTACTTGAAGTCAGTTTTATTTTCTAAGTTAACAAAAATTGAAATGTAAGTACATTAGATTACCTGACAAAACGACCAGTGTTATAGTTTCCTAGCATGAATTTCAAGTGTATGTAACAGTTGCTGCTGCTCAGTCACTCAGTCATGTCCAACCCTGTGATCTCATGAACTGCAGCATGCCTGACTTCCCTGTCCTTCAGTATACTCCAAAGTTTGCTCAAACTCATGACTATTGAGTCAGCGATGCCATCCAACCATCCCATCCGCTATTGCCCACTGCTTTCTCCTCCTGCCCTCAATTATTCCCAGCATCAAGGTCTTTCCCAGTGAGTCAGCTCTTCATATCAAGTGTCCAAAGTACTGAAGCTTCAACCTCAGCATCGGTGCTTTCAATGGATATTCAGAGTTGATTTCTTTTGGGATTGACTGGTTTGATCTCCTTGCAGTCCACGGGACTCTCAAGAATCTTCTGCGGCATCACAGCTCAAAAGTGTCAATTCTTGGGCACTCAGCCTTCTTTATGGTCCAACACTCACATTTGTACATGACTACTGTAAAAAATAGCTTTGACTATGTAAGCAGTAATATTTCCCTTATTAGGCAGATCTCCAAGTATCTTAGAGTTATTCTCTTAAGTATCTAATGAGTATATTTATTACCAGAAATCAGACACACACACACACACTAATAATAAGAGAATCCCATACTGCAGAGAATTGTGATTTGGATATCAAAATTACTCTGGCTCCATTCAAGAATCCAAACCAAATTATAATGATGACACTGAAAGATATCATTGTTACCATCCTTTTATTAACAACCTGTGAGACATTCCAGACAAGTCAGATGGACCAGCTTGTCAATAGATGTAATAAAGCCATTTTAATGTCGGTCACCTTGGGAAGAAGAATCTGAAATCAGAAATTTTACTGAAGGTTGTAATTGTAAAGGAGTTCCCAGTGTGCACTTCCCACAACTTCCATCAACTTAAAAGCATTTTTCTAACGAAGAGTGAGCTAGAATGTAAGAGAAGGATGCAGACAGAGGCAGGGCAGAAAAGAGGAGAGACCAAAAGAAACCACAGAGAGGCAAAGACATGTGTGTGAAATATACATGGGCTCCACACCTGTGTAAATACGTGAGAGTTCTCTAAAGTCAAAATTCTCTTCAGCCTTAACCCAAATCAAAAGAAGTTACCTTAGCAACTATCACCCAAGTGCACAAGGAATCTTCTTATAAATAGATCCTTTGTGAATGGTATTAATCACTGTGTATGAAACCGTTCAGTCTGAAAGGTAGATCTGAAGGTGTTGAAGCAACTTCAGTATGAAGGGTGTTGCTTTTGAAGCTGTCAGTTCTTCCGTGGGTGCCGTCAAGCACAAGTTGTTGACATGAGTAAGAGACTATGGGGACGCTCATAACAGGGAGTGTGAGGATGAATGCTTGATGAGGAAACTCGGGGTTAAATTGCTTGGAGCCCTTTCTAATTTTTTTAAATTAGAAATTCCATCGAGTAATTTCTAGCCCACAGGGATTCTGAGGCCAAAACTAGAGGAATGTGTTTATAGAACAACTGAAATCTGTAGGGTCATGACCACGGCAACATCGATAATTAAAAACCAGCTTGACTTAAAATTAGTGCCATTAATCGTGTTTTAAAAGTTAACATCTTCTGAAAATTTATCGCCCTCAGAGTTTTCCTCTACCCTTCTACTTTGCTAGTTAAAGAGTGGTTAACACATCACTGAAAAAGCCAACTGTGTTAGAAACACCGATGGCTGGACTTGTTAATGGGGAATAAGGTGTTTGGCCTCCGTGCGTGGAATGTGCCAGGCAGACCAGCTCATGCTACCCAGATGAAGCTAGCAGAGCCATCTCAGTTCACAACTTTCACACCACTCTGTGTTTTTCTTTGGGTTCCTTTCATTCAAAGCCTGTGATCTTTGGAAATGGTCTTGTTTTCCCGTGGCCTTAGCTGGGCTTCCTAGAGAGCAGAGCTGGCAATGGCTTTCTTTCCCAGCCCCATATGAACTCTTAACAACAGCCCTCTTGTCAAGGCTCCAGTTCTGGGATAGGATTAGGTTATTTGTCCAAGAGACCTGGCCTTTCTCAGACTCACACCCTCAGATTCTGGAGAGAGGAGAGTTTGTGTGAGACTTTTAGAGAATATAAGACCCTATTTTATTCTCCTAGTGACCCCTGTGACTCAGTTGGTAAAGAATCTGCCTGCAATGCAGGAGACCTGGGTTTGATCCCTGAGTTGAAAAGATCACCCAGAGAAGGGAATGGCAACCCACTCCAGTATTCCTGCCTGGAGAATTCCATGGCTGGAAGAGCCTGGTGGGCTACAGTCCATGGGGTTGTAATGAGTCAGACATGACTGAGTGATTAACACTTATTGACATTTAGGCCCATACCCTAGCTGTAGCAAGGTAACTCATCTTCATGGTTGCATTGGTCAAGATAACAACTCTCTTTGTTCATTCAGACTGCTATAGCAAAAATCCACAAATTAAGTAGCTAAAATACAACAGAATTTATTCCTTTCAGCTCTGAAGGCTTAAGGTCTGAGGTCAGGGTGTCAGCATGGTCAGGCAGAGGCCATGTTCTAGGTCACTGACCTCTAGTCCTATCTACACAAGGCAGAAGAGAAGGGAGTTTTCTGGAGCTATCTCCTATAAAGGCAATAATCCTACTCCTCAGGGTCTTACTTTCATGACCTTAAGCAGTCCCCAAGAATCCCACATCCTAATAACATCACCTATGGGGGTTTAGGATTCAACATACAAATTTTACAGAGACATATTCAAGACCATGACAACAACATTCCAGATTCAAAGCTGTGTATCTGATATTGGAACTCAAAAAGTAAAAAGTTGCCAGCCCAGTGACCAACTTGGAAACTGACTGGCAAACTTCACATCAAACAATATTTTAAAAAATAACAGAGTATGTGTGATGGAATGAATTATTAGCTTCTGGCTCAGTGGTAAAGAACACGCCTGCCAATGTAGGAGATGCGGGTTCCATCCCTGGATCAGGAAGATCCTCTGGAGAAGGAAATGACAACCCACTCCAATACTCTTGCCTGGGAAATTCCAAGGACAGAGGAGCCTGGCAGGCTGTAGTCCATGGGGTCACAAAAAGTAAGACACAACTTAGCTATAATGATAGCAACAACAATGATAGTATCAATGATAGCAACAATGATAACAGATGTCCCTGAGTAGATCAGGAACAAACTGTGACAAGCCACAAAAAGGAGGCAAATACATCATCAACCTGCACTTCCTTCAGAGAAGTTCGTGAACCTCGTGATTACCTGTACACAGAGTGCAATGCCACAGCTTTATGGTATTGGTCAACCAAAAAAACCCATAAGCTTGCCCAGAAGAATACTTAAATAATAGTTCATACGCATAAGTATATTTCTATCAGAGTGATAGTCAAAACTGACTTGTGTGCTTCTTTTTAATTGGAACACTCTATTTTTCCTCACCTTGGTTCTCATCAGTAATGACAAGTGTTAATGATGATCTTATGACTCGTGATTGCAATTCTATAAAATCAGTAAAATACTAAATTTTACTCAGTGGAATTTTATTAAAAATATAAGTATTTAAATTGTTCTTAAAGTGTTTGCCTTAAAATTTGAAAAAAAAATGTTTGCAATTTTAGCTAGATTCATGGGTATGATATGAGGACATTTAAAGTAAACATCTAAACAACACAGAATAGCAGATTATCAAGAATTAGTTCACTCTACCATACTTGCTCAGTTCAGTTCAGTTCAGTTCAATCGTTCAGTTGTGTCTAACTCTTTGCAATCTCATGAATTGCAGAACACCAGGCCTCCCTGTTCATCACCAACTCCTGGAGTTTACGCAAACTCATGTCCATCTCATCAGTGATGCTATCCAGCCATCTCATCTTCTGTCGTCCCCTTTTCCTGCCCCCAACCCCTCCCAGCATTAGGGTCTTTTCCAATGAGTCAACTCTTCGCATCAGGTAGCCAAAGTATTGGAGTTTCAGCTTTAGCATCAGTCCTTCCAATGAAAATCCAGAACTGATCTACTTTAGAATGGACTGGTTGAATCTATTTGCAGTCCAAGGGACTCTCAAGAGTCTTTTCCAACACCACAGTTCAAAAACATCAATTCTTCAGCACTCAGCTTTCTTCACAGTCCAACTCTCACATCGATACATGACCACTGGAAAAACCATAGCCTTGACTAGACAGACCTTAGTTGGCAAAGTAATGTCTCTGCTTTTTAATATGCTGTCTAGGTTGGTCATAACTTTCCTTCCAAGGAGTAAGCATCTTTTAATTTCATGGCCGCAATCTGCTAGTAAATGCATAATGTAAACCAGTTCTTTGTGTATATGTATTCTCTTTTAGTCAGAGTATCTACTCTATGAATTTATAATGCCATACAAATGAATATGTCCCAGTTAATTCTTTGGGACAGTGCTGCACTTAACATGTCAGCAAATTTGGAAAACTCAACAGTAACCACAGGACTGGAAAAGGTCAGTTTTCATTTCAATCCCAAAGAAGGGCAATGACAAAGAATGTTCAAAGTTCTGTACACTTGTGTTCATTCCATATGCTAGCAAGGTTATGCTCAAAATCCTTCAAGCTAGGCTTCAGCAGCACGTGAATTGAGAATTTCCAGATGTACAAGCTGGGTTTTGAAGAGGCAGAGGAACCAGAGATCAGATTTCCAACATTTGTTGGATCATGAAGAAAGCAAGGGAGTTCTAGAAAAAATGTCTACTTCTGCTTCATTAACTATGCTAAAGTCTTTGACTTTGTGGATCACTACAAACTGTTGAAAATTCTTAAAGAGATGGAGCAGCAAATCACCTTATGTCTCCTGAGAAACCTGAATGCAGGTCAAGAAGCAACAGATAGGACCAGACATGGAACAAGAGGCTCGCTCTAAATTGGGAAAGGAGTACATCAAGGCCATATATCAACACCTTGCTTTTTTAACTTCTATGCAGAGTACATCATATGAAATGCCAGGTTGAATAAATCACATGCTAAATCACGATTTCCAGGGGAAATATCTGTAACCTCAGATATGCATATGATGCCACTCTAATGGAAGAAAGTGAAGAGGAAGTAAAGAGCCTCTTGATGAGGGTTAAAGAGGAGAATGAAAAACCTTTTTTGAAGCTCAAAATTCAAAAAATTCAACTTTCAAAAAGACTTAAAAACTAAGATCATAGCATCTGGTCATGGCAAATAGAAGGCGGTGGGGGGGCGGTGGAGATGGAAGCAGTGACAGATTTTATTTTCTTGGGCTACAAAATCCCTGCAAACAGTGACTGCAGCCATGAAATTAAAAGATGCTGTCTCACATTCAGCATTACTGTTATCGCTATCATCTTTTTAAATTCCATATATATGTGTTAGTATACTGTATTGGTGTTTTTCTTTCTGGCTTACTTCACTCTGTATAATCGGCTCCAGTTTCATCCACCTCATTAGAACTGATTCAAGTAAAATAAAGTAAAATTTAAAAAAATTGAAAGATGCTTGTTCTTTGGAAGGAAAGCTACGACACACTTAGACAGCATATTGAAAAGCTGAGATATTACTTTGTCAACAAAGGTCCAGGTAGTCAAAGCTATGATTTTTCCAGTAGTCATGTGAGAGTCGGACCACAAAGAAAGCTGAGCACCAAAGAATTTTGAACTATGGTACTAGAGAAGACTCTTAAGAGTCCCTTGGACAGCAAGGAGATATAACCAGTCAATCCTAAAGAAATCAAATCTGAATATTCATCAGAAGGACTGATGCTGAAGTTGAAGCTCCTACACTTTGGCCACCTGATGCAAATGGCTGACTCACTGGAAAAGATCCTCATGCTGGGAAATACTGAAGACAAAATGTGAAGAGGGCTGGAGAGGATGAGATGGTTAGATTGCATCACTGATTCAATGGACATGAATTTAACCAAATTCTGGGAGACAGTGGAGGACAGAGGAGGCTGGCGAGCTGCAGTCCACAGGTCATAGATACAACCTAGTGGCTGAATAACAGACAATTCTTTGGGAGAATGACCCATAATGTCAATTAAATTTAAAATAATCTCTGTGTCTGTTATCATATGTAGGTGATATAGATATTAATATTTTGCTCAGAAAATTTTTCTGTATCATAATACTTGATTCTTATACCTTTATTTCCAACCTTTATCAAACAGGGAAAATTTTATGCATTTCTTTGAATATTTTGCTCAGAGGCTAATGTCACTAAGCGGCTGCATTACTGTAGCTAGTAGTTGCTTTTCTCTTTTTACATTTAATGAGATTTATGTGTTTCTTATATAATACCCATATGTTAAATAATTGAATTAAATACAATGGATACATGTGTGTTATACAAATTTAAATGTATCTCATACACATTCAAAGATTAACATATGTACATGAAAGAAGGTTGTGTATGTGTAGACAAGTGCATTTTTTGGTATAGAACATCAAAATAGCTTCCCAATGTGTATCGTTATCCTAATAGCATATGGGAAGATCCAAGGAAATGGCAATGCACTCCAATATTCTTGCCTGGAAAACTCCACAGACTGAGAAGCCTGAGGGTTATAGTCTGTGGGGTCACAAAGAATCAGATACAACTTAGTGGCTGAATAATAACCATTATAATTAGTAATAAACCTTATTAAAAGCAGTTGCTGCTAGATGCCTGATTTGGGGTATTGACCAAAACAATGAATGCTAAATTTTAAGAGCAAACAATAATTAAAAACACAAAAACGTAAAAAACAATTTTAAACTAACTTTCTTTTGTGGTTTACTTGCCTCAAAAGTTTTACTGTTAACATAAAATATTAAATTACATATAAGATGAATATTAAACGTCTATCTAATTAGGTAATAAGGGAGAATTGTGTGCCAGTCATTTTAGGACTAAGAGTTACTAAAACTGAGTGTTAATGCTTGTTTTAAACTTCCGGTCAGCCAAGTTAAAAATAGAAAATGCATGGGATAAAATGACAACATTTAAAATATTATTAAAGACACATATCTACATATATGCTTTTAAATGGCAAAATCCTCTCTATAAACTATTTAAATCCCAGATTAAAACTAAACGCATGTTGTTTTGATCATCAAGTCTATTTCTGTACTAAATTCAAAGAGGAAATTGGTTTATAAGTATTATTAAATAAACTGTATTAAAAATCACAAACATTTGCTGAAGATACGGAAGTCATTCTTCATCAGATTATCTTTAAATTATTGTGACAAAAGCATAAGCAAAAAAAAAACCCTTCATGACTAAACTTCTGTGAAATACTTCTGCTTACGTACATGTCTGGCATTCAAGCCTAACTGATACACTTCTAAGCGGAAAGGTTTTAGCTTCATAGTGAAAAGAGTTCTGTTTCAATTCTAGTTCTGCGGTTCACTTGCCCATTTGATTTTTCACTGTCATCTACACTCTGAAAATGTGTCTGCTAGAAATGACAAAATAATAAATATACATTTCAAGAAAATGTGAGGATGTATGTAAATTACATGATGCAGGATGCATTTAACTTATATGATACATTTTTCGTATAAAATAGTCGATATTTTTGATATGGTAATAATAGTATCTTGAACTTGTAATTTATAATTTAAACACCTTTATCTGCATTGTTTACTCACAAATTTTATTTAAAAAAAGCCTGTGTCCGGGCTCACTTTCAGCATGAGGGTTCTTTTTCGGGTCCTGCGGGATCTCTCACTGGGATGCACAGATTTTCTAGTGGAGGTGCTTGGGCTCCGTGGTTGCAGTGTGGGCTCTCTAATTGTGGCGGGCAGACTCCAGAGCGGGCAGGCTCAGTAGTTGCGATGCCCAGGCTTAGTTGCTCTGCAGCATGTGAGATATTATGTCCCTGACCAGGAATTGAACCTGCGTCCCCTGCATGGCAAGGCAGATTCTTAATCACTTGGCCAGCAGAGAAGTCCCTAATTTGTAAAATTTAGAAGTATCCTAAAACGTAATTATTTCAATTTCTATTTATTTGTATTGAGATATAACTCAATTGAACAATATTATTCATTTTAAGGGTAAAACTGGTGATTTTATAAAGTTGAATAGTACCACCATTATCAGAATACAGAATACTGCTATCACTACTTAAAACGTTCCTTGAGTCTCTATGTCATCAATTGTCTCCTAGGATCAGGCAACCACTGATATACTTTACCAAGTGTACTTTTGCATTTTCTAATTATGAATAGTGTTTGGTAAGAGTAGAGAGTTTCTTGTCTTATTCTTTTTTTTTTTTAATTCCTATTGAATTTCAGTTGTTCTAACCCTATTTGTTAAAGAGCCTGTCTTCTCATTGAATTATT